>VCHN02000014.1:102862503-103133467 GCA_007115665.2 Sequoiadendron giganteum
TTATCTCCCCTATTCCTCTCTCTCTCTCACTAGATGTATCCCTCCCTACCTTTTCCCCTATCTACTCTCTATCTATCCTCTCCATCCCTCTACCTCTCTCTCTCTCACTCTCTCTTTATCTCACCATTTTCTCTTTCCCTCTTTGTAACTCTCTACTTCTCTATATGTCACCATTCTCTCTCTACATATATTTATCTCACCTATCCATCTTTACCTCTCCCTTCCTCCCCTCTCTCACCCACCCTCCCTTCTTCCCTCTATCTCTATCTCTTTCTACTTTTCTCTCTCACCTATCCCTCTCTGCATGCATATCCCTCCATCACTCCCTACCACACTCTCTCTATTGCTCTCTATCTCACCTTTCTCTCACCTCCCTCTCTCCCCCTCCATACCTCTCCCTCTACTTCCCTCTCTACTCTCTATCTCCCTAATCACTCTCTACCTATCTCTCCATCCATAACTCCCTACCACGCTCTCTATACCTCTCTATATTGATTATCTCCCTCCCTTATTCTCTCTCTACTTCTCTCTACTTCTTTGTCTTTCTCTAATTATCTCTATCTCCCCTAGCCCTCTCTCTCTCACTATATGTCTCTCTCCATACCTTTTCCCCTATCTACTCTCTATCTCTCATCTCCCTCCCTCTACCTTTCTCTCTCACTCTCTCTCACTCCTCCCTCACCCTCTTTCTCTCTTAGTATCTTCTCTCTATCTCACCATTCTCTCTTTCCCTCTCTATAACTCTCTCCTTCTCTATATGTCACCATTCTCTCTCTACTTATCATTATCTCACATATCCCTATTTATCTCTCTCTTCCTTCCCTCTCTCACCCACCCTCCCTCCTTCCCTCTATCTCTATCTCTCTCTATTTCTCTCTATCTTACTTATCCCTCTCTACATGCATATCCCTCTATCACTTCCTACCACACTCGATTTCTCTCTATCTCACCTCTCTCTAACCTCCCTCTGTCTCACTCCATACCTCTCCCTCCATCTATCCTTCCTTATTTACTCTTTATATCTCATGTCTCTCTACCTCTTGTTCCCTCTCTACTTATCTTTATCTCCTCTTTCCCTCCCAACCTCTCTCTCTCTCTCTCTCCAATCCCTACCTGCCCCTCTTTCTCTCTCTCCCTATGAGGGTTGAGGGTGTAAGGTTTAGTGTTTAAGGTATAGGGTTGAGGTTATAGGGTTAAGTGTATAGGGAATACGGTTTAGGGTTTAGGATATTAGGTATACAGTTGAGGGTACAGGGTATAGGGATGAGGGCTGAGGGTTTAGGGTTTACGGTATAGGGTTAAGGGTTGAGGGATAATTTTTAGGGTTGAGGCTATAAGGTTAAGTGTATAGGGTATATGGATTACGGTTTAGGATGTTGGGTATATAGTTGAGGGTATTGGGTTGAGGATATTAGGTTTAGGGTTGATGGTTTAGGTTTTAGGATTTATGTACAAGTTTAAGGGTTGAGGGTTGAGGTATATTGTTCAGGGTTGAGGGTATGAGGTTAAGTGTATAGGGTATAGGGATTAGGGTTTAGGGTGTAGGGTTAAGGGTATAAGGTATAGGGTTAAGGCTTGAGAGTGTAGGGTTTTTCGTTTAAGTATAGGGTTGAGGGATAATTTTTATGGTTTAGGGTAAGGTTGAGGGTGTAGGGTAAAGAGATGAGGCTTGACGGTGTAGGGTTTAGGGTTTAAGGTATATTGTTGAGGGTTGAGGGATAGTGTTCAAGGTTGAGGGTATAGGGCTAAGTGTATAGGGTTGAGGGTTGAGGGATAGTGTTGAAGGTTAAGGGTATCGGGCTAAGTGTATAGGGTATAGGGATTAGGGTTTAGAATAATGGGTATAGGGTTGAGGGTATAGGGCTAAGTGTATAGGGTATAGGGATTAGGGTTTAGAATAATGGGTATATGGTTGAGGGTATAGGGCTAAGTGTATAGGGTATAGGGATTAGGCTTTAGAATAATGGGTATAGGGTTGAGGGTATTGGGTTTAGGATTGAGGTTTAGGGTTTAGTGTACAAGGTTGAATGTAGGGTTTAGGGTTTAAGTATAGGGTTGGGGGATGATGTTTAGGGCTTAGGTTATAAGGTTGAGGGTATAGAGTATAAGGATGAGGGTTGAAGGTGTAGGGTTAAGGTATAGTGTTCAAGGTTGGGGGTGTAGGGTTAATTGTATAGGGTATAGGGATTAGGGATTAGAATATTGGGTATAGGGTTGAGGGTATTGGGTTTAGGGTACAAGGTTTAATGTAGGATTTAGTGTTTAATTATAGGGTTAAGGGTCCAGGGATAATGTTTAGGGTTTAGGGTATAGGGTATAGGGAGGAAGATTGATGGTGTAGGGTTTATAGTTTAAGGTATAGGGTTGAAGTTATAAGGTTAAGTTTATAGGGTATAGGAATTAGGGTTTAGGATATTAGGTATAGGGTTGATGATATTGGGTTGAAGGTTTAAGGTTAATTTTATAGGGTATAGGGATTTGGGTTTAGGGGAGAGAGAGAGAGACCTAAGAGAGGGTGAAATTGGCAACTATATTGCCAATTTCACCGAATTAGCATGCTAGTCGGTCCACTGGCTTGCCAATTCGGTGAAATTGGTAGCCTAACTTTCCCTACTTGAAAAAATGGGTCCAAGAAATGGGGTCTCTTGGTGATTATTACTATGATACCCCTTTTCTTTGACCAAAACAGGCCACTACATTACCAATTTCACTGAATTGGCAAGCCAATGGGCCTACTAGCTTAGCGATTTAGTCAAATTGGTAACCTAACTTGCCCTGTTTGAAAAAATGGGGTCTCCTGGTGATTTACATCATCGGGAGACCCCTTTCTTGGACCCATTTTCTTAAAACAAGTCACCACATTACCGATTTCACCGAATTGGCAAGCCAATGGGCCCACTACCTTGGCAATTCAGTGAAATTGACAACCAAACTTGCCTGTTCAAAAAAATGGGTCCAAGAAATGGGGTCTCCCGGTGATTTACATCACCAAGAGACCCCATTTCTTGGACCCATTTTTTCAAACAAGCCACTACATTGCCAATTTCACCGAATTGCCAAGCTAGTGGGTCCACTATCTTGCCAATTCGATGAAATTGGCAACCTAACTTGTCCTATTTGAAAAAATGGGTCCAAGAAATGGCGTCTCCTGGTGATGCAAATCACCGGGAGACCCATTTTTGGGAACCATTTTTTGAAATAGGCCACTACATTGCCAATTTCACTGAATGGGCAAGCCAGTGGGCCCACTAACTTGGCAATTTAGTGAAATTGGCAACCGAACTTGCCTATTTGAAAAAATGGGCCCAAGAAATGGGGTCTCTCAGTGATTTACATCACCAAGAGACCCCATTTCTTGGGCCCAATTTTTCAAATAGGCAACTACATTTCCAATTTCACTGAATTAGCAAGCCAGTGGGCCCACTAGCTTGCTAATTTGGTGAAATTGACAACCTAACTTGTCTTGTTTGAAAGAATGGGTCTAAGAAATGGGGTCTCCGGTGAAGTAAATCACTGGAAACCCCATTTCTTGGACCCATTTTATCAAACAGACCACTACATTGCCAATTTCACCGAATTGAAAAGCTAGTAGGCCCACTAGCTTGGAAATTCAGTGAAATTTGCAATCTAGTGGCCTATTTGAAAAAATGGGACCAAGAAATGGGGAAATCATCGAGAGACCCAATTTCTTGGGCCCATTTTTTCAAACAAGCCACTACATTTCCAATTTCGCTGAATTGGCAAGCCAGTGGGCCCACTAACTAGCTTGCTAATTTGGTGAAATTGACAACCTAACTTGTCTTGTTTGAGTGAGTTAGTGATAGAGAGATACTTGGGAGAGGGAGAGGGGGTACGAGGGAGAGAATTGAAAGAAAGAGAGAGAGGGAGGGAGTGGGAGAGAGATAGAGGGTAGAGGGTTTAAGGGTTAAGTGTTTAGGGTTTAATTGCCCTTAAACTAGAAGCAGATTTAACAAAAGATGAAATTACAAGGGCTATTTTCTCTATGCAAAATGACAGATCACTAGGGTGGGATGGGCTTTTTGTAGAATTCTATAAAGCCTTTAATCATTGGATAAGCGAGGACTTGTTGTAGATCTACCAAGAGGCTCTAAAGAAAGGATCCCTGGGTAAAGACATAAATAAAGGAGTTATAAAAATTTTACCTAGAGGGGGAGACATGACTCTGATTAAAAATTGGAGACTTATTACTCTCCTAAATGTATCATACAAAATCTTGGGAAAGGTCCTTTCCCTAAGATTAGTAGAAATCCTCCCTAATTTCATAAAAAACACCCAGACTAGTTTTATTAAAGGGAGATACATCTTGGAGAATCTAATTACGAGCTGGGAGGCCATGGAATGGTCCAGACAATCCAACCTAAACTTGGTCATGTTATTGATAGACTTTGAAAAGGCATATGATAGAATTGAATGGAGCTTCTTAAGAGCAATGTTAGAAGCATTTGGCTTCCCCAACAAATACTGCAATGCAGTGGATGCTCTACTTAAAGATGCAACAACACAAGTGTATGTCAATGGAACATTATCTGAAGAAATCATCCTTGGTAGGTCTATCAGGCAAGGATTCTCACTTTCCTTGGCCCTCTTTGTGATTCCATCTAATGCCATGCATTACCTATTAAGAGATCAAACTTACTCCCCTAAAGTTAAAGGGATCACACTCCCAGACCACAATGAGCTCATAAACATCCAATTTGCAAATGACACAACCATATTCATTGAACTTGAAGACAAAATTCTAGAGGTCCTCATGGGAAAGCTAGAATTATTTGTCAAGCTTCTACTGCAAAAATATCAATGGCTAAATACAACTTTCTTGGATGGATTGATTCTCCTCCTACATGGCTTCAGAATTTTGATTTCCAATGTGGGGGCCTAACAAGCTTGTCATGTACCTTTGAATTCCCTTTCCCATCAACCCTAACCTACAAGAAATGTGGCTTTGGATAAGTGAGAAGACTGTGAAGAAATTGGAGAGCTGCAATAAGCACTATCTCTCCCTTACTAGAAGGCTTCAAATATGCCAAAAAAAATTCTCTTCATATATTTATTCTGCCTCCAAGGAACTTCCCTGGCAGCAAAATGGATTGCCAAGGCTATGATAGGAGAACCCTAGAAGGTGATGGTTAGAAATAATATCCTTCAAACTTACCCTAAATATGAAAAGAAATGCAAAGTCCTACCCCTGTGTGATATTCTTATGAACAAACACCCCATGTCCCCAGCTGGGTCAATGGTATTTAAAATCTTATGGAAAGCCTAGGAGTTGGTCAAGCATAAGATTAAATTTAAATCCTACAACATTCAAATCGACGACAACACTAAGTGCCAACCCTACTGCTCCCCATGGTGGAACTTGGATAATAACAATAATCCCCTTTCCTTCCTATAGGGATGCTTAGCAAAAAAATGGAACCAAGCATGCATTCACACCTTTCATAATATCCTTGAGAATGGTCACCTTAAAACCCTTGACAAACTGGCCTATGAGTTCAATTTGGATATTTCTAATCCTAGGACCTTTAACACCTTGGCTGAAACATGTAAAAGTGCCTCCTTTCCTCTTCACTCTTCTTAGAATTGTGCCTTTGATTTCGATCTAGTATGAAATGATGGCTCACTTCTTAGTAGAGTTGAACAAAAAACACCTATATAAATATTTAATGAAAAATGCTTCTATTAGGGGTCATGTTAATGCTTGCTGGGGTACTAAGGTGGATGAGCATAAGTGGAGAAAAATCATTTCTTCTATATGGAAGAATGTTAAAGAGCCCAAGAAGGCTTGTTTTAGATGGAAATTGTTATTACAAAGACTCCCTATTAAGCTTAATCATATGAATGTGGATATTTATAGCATTTACAAGACTCCTAAGACTATTGCTCATATTTTATTTGATTGTTTCTATTCCAAAAAGGTTTGGAAGATGTTTTTTAATAATATGTCAATATGGAATGATAATGGGAAGATTAAGTGGATTGATAATTTATTTAATTCAAAGAAGCTAAGAAATGAATTACAGATTTTTTGGGACTGCTTGTGTACTGAAATTATGTGGTTCATTTCGAAAGATAGAAATAAAGCGAAGATTCAAGGGTGTAATAGAGGCCTCATTGAGTCTAATAACAGACTCACACATCTTTCCATTTTTTTTCAGGTCACTGTAATAATGGAGACTTCCATGGCTAAACTCATGAGGCTGATTTCAGATGGAGCAATTAAATCTGAGGGCAAGTTTGATCAAACGTGGCACTATAATCAAGGAGATGATGAGAGTTTTCTCCAAGCTCTAAGGGAACCCCAAAAGACTTCAATGCAGCTCAATTTTTTGAAGATAGATCTGCTGGAAGGGAGGAGGAAGAGCAGCATACTTATGTTTGATAATTTTGTTTATATAATGAGTATAAATCTGAATTTGTAAAGAAAATCAGCAAAGCAGAAAAACGTATAGAGGCTGAATTAGTATGTCTTTTATTTGTACATGCATTGAACAACTATAGAAAGCCATAATTTATACATTGTATCTATTTAACAATCTATTTTTAATACAAAAAAAGTAGTAAATATAAGTCACCAATTAAATCTTGTTCTATCTATTCATTTATATTTTGATCTATCCTAGTCTCCTTAGCCTTGTCAAAAACAAAAGAAACAAAAAAGTCCAAACTAAAATAATAAGATTATTAGAAAAAAATAATCATGACACAAAAATATAGTGAATCCTCAAATTTAAACTAAATAAATTTAAAATAAAATATTAATGACTTTCTCCATAGTTGATCCATTGTATTTTTAATGAGTTTTCAAATCTACCATCTATATCTGCACAATCCACCAATTGAATTGTAGGCTTAGAAGGATCATTTGCAGGTACTTGAATGGTTCTAAAGTTGATTCATCCACTCTCCAAAGTTTTTCCATTGAAGGAATCATTTAGTTTACTTAACCTTCTACTGAAAATATCATAAATTTATGGAAAATATTATCAATTTTACATATAATGCATTATTTATGTGCAGAATCAGGAAAAATCAAGGCAAATGGCATGAATCAATAGTATCAACCATCAAATAACTAAAACTCAAACCCTAATGACCTTAATCCAATAATGAAGCATAAATGAACATAGAAACATAAACAGCAATAAAGCAATATTGTCATAATTCATATGTCATGGTTCAATCACCTTCACTTATCTTATCCATTTTGCTTTATATGATTTCATAATAAAGTAATATTACCATAATTCATATGCCATGGTTGAATCACCTTCATTGCTATTCTCCAGTTTGCTTTATATGCTTGGTTGTAAGACTAGTGATAGTGACTCAAAGATTGTGGTTGTCCAAGGTTTGAAATGAAAGTGAAAGGTCTCCTTTATAGAAACACAAATTTGAATGAAGGAGTAAGATTGAATGATGAAGATCAATGGATGAGATTGCTTTGAGAAGAAAGGAAATAGGGTTTAGTTAAGGATGGACGATGGAGATTAAAAGGTAATAAAACATTATGGCTTGGGTGAAATTAATTGAGATAAGAGATAAAATTGGGAGAGAAAAAGAGGTAGCTAGATTAAATAATTATAAAATTATTTAATTTAGGAGGGAATTGAATAATTAAAAAATTAAAAAATTAACACAGTTATTTAATTATAGAAAAAGACAAAAAGTTGACTTTTAATTTAAATAATGGGAACCAGTTATTTAATTAGAAAGTGGAGGAAAAGATAAATTACTAAATAATAAAAATAGTTATTTATTAGTGGAGGAAAAAGGTGGGTATTAAATTGTGGAAGAAAAGGTTGATGAATAATTAAATAATTAAAATTATTTAATTATTAGAATAAATATGACTTTAGACCATAATTAAATAGTTAAAATTATTTAATTAAGTAGGGAAGAAGGGGATTTGATTTGGAAACTGATGTTCACCGAGGATATTTTTTAGTGTTTACATTTTGGCCCTCTTTGATACACTGTGAAGTAACATGAATGTTGTATCAAATAAATTCAGCTTAGAATATGTCCTATTGTGCCATGATGAAGATGAGATAGACCTATGACCCATAAAAAAATTGCAAATTTTGAAAAAGTTTCAATTTTTTTGGGAAAATCATTCTGATAAGAAAATTTGATAGTGGATAAGACATTTATAGCAAAAGGATTTTAGTTTCAAGATATTCACTTTAGGATTTGAGACTCAATATTGGATCCATCTAGTAAAAACCCTACTTTAGGGAGGTATAAATAGGATTTTGAGGATAAAATTGGTCATTTGTGCATTTTTACTAGAGTGAATAGTGAGTTCTAAGAATAACTTTGCTATAGAGTTGTTGTTAAGATGTCACATGTAGCACACTCCTCACATCACGAATTCAAAGTTCGTGCCTACAAATAGCTAGAGGGCTCCAGGGATACAATATGTACCCCTTTCCATCATCATTTTTTCATTTTTTTATCGTGTTCACTACAAGTGGGGCAGTTTTCCGCATTTGCTCGATGCGACACATTTTTCTAGTTAAGTTTTATCAAATGCATTGTGACAACTATTAAGTGTGCCACATGTGACACAACTATGGTTTGGAATGATGCAAGTGACATTCTGAGCCGCATGTTGATTGATGCAACATAATCACTCATTTGTATACTGCAAGTTATTTTTGTGATGTGTGTGTTCCACCATATGAAATATTTTCTTGATTAGGTTTCTTCCTTAGTTTTGGATAAAATTTCTTCAATGATTGAGTTCAAATAGGGTTGGAAAGAGTTTTCAATTCATGCAAATATGATTTATTGTGGTCATAGATGAGATACGTGTTGCATTTTCATTGATTGACATTGATGTCAAATGGTGTTATGCTTGATACAAAGGTAATATTGATCATTTGATGTTATTCTTAATGTAAAGGTAATGTGGATCATTTGGTGTTATGCTTGCTAATTCATTTTATGGTGATTGTTGCCTTCAAAGAGTTGTTCCATGACAAGGTATGACAGAGTGTCATGACAAAGGGTGTGTTCATAAATGGTGTTGGTGTATTCAAAGGTTTATTTCATGACGTTATCATAGTCTTGAAGGCATTGATTTTATACAAAGGCTTACGGTACAATTATTATGTATCACAAAGCATCAAAGCATTAAAGGTTCTTGTAATGAGTTTGAAGGCTTAAAACCCTAAGAGACTTACAACTTCAAAGGTTAAAACCCCTAATCAAATATTATCATTATTGAAGAGTATAATTAACATTGTATTCCGCATTAGAGGCTTTGATATATGTTGGTTTTTTCAATGTTCTAAGCATAATTAGTGATTTGGGTTTGTTTGAGAGGATTAGGATATTCTTCATTATTGAAAGTATTCCTTCTAAAACCCTAAGTCTATCCTCTTTGTGAAAAATCAATGGCATATTCATTTGTGTTTTATTTAGGTGACTAGGTATAGCAAGTAAAGAGCTTCGTAAGAAACCTACTTGAGGGTTTTAAAACATTTATTAACTAGCCTCTTTTTTTTTAAAGTAACATGTTGAGCAGGTTGATGTTATTATTTATATCTTTCAAATTGAAATCAATGGCCATTATTTGAATGTACTAAAGGCAATTTTTAGAAGATAAAGTAATAGGTTTTAAACTTGTGCACGATTACTTGATAAAGCTTTATTTTGACAGGCTTAAGGAATTTAAAAAGTTCGTTTACTTATTTTTTGCATCAATTTGGATATGAAAAGAAAAAAAACTAAGTTGATGGCACTAGATCAGAATGTGAAGAGGTTTCTATTTGTAAAAAGCTATGGGTATTTTACATAGTAACGTGAATTTTATGAAAATAAGTATTTTTTTCTTGCATAAGTTGTTGAATATAGAAAAGGGAATATTGTAAGGAAAAAATTAGAATGAGTTGGAGATAGGATATCATGTTTTGAATGTATATAAGGAGAGATTTTTGAACTACAAAAATTGAAAGGCTTGTTGTGAAGTTTCCAATCAGAATTATGGTGAAAACTCGGAAAGAATGCATTGAATATCAAGAAATCTAATATTTTTTGATTCTATTACGGTGAAAGAGGCAATGAACTATTCATAATTATGTTTTCTAGATGGCCATGTTTATATAGAGATTAAAAAAGGTAGAATGAGCATTGAGAATAAGAATTAAATGAACATGGAGATTGTGAAAGAACATAAAAATAAATGAATATAAAGGTGCAATGATATTGTGAATGGAGCTAAAACATGCAAATCTAGTAAAGATAAATGAACATGGAGATTTAGTGAGAAATGATAGAATGAATAGGAATTAAAATAAGGGTGTGGTTGCATGTGAATGGATAGAGAAAAATCTGAGATGATGTTGCTTTTATAATCAAAGCATAATGTTAGCTAGTGGAGTTAGTGCGTTTGCATAATTGTGTTCCGCAAATTGTGTACATAATTCTATGGTAAGTTTAAATAAGAGAGGTGAATTTTTTTTAGTGCAATGATTTGAAGTGCAATAGGGTAACCCTCTGTAATATTTATTCTTTTGAAGATTGTTGATGAAACATGAAGTTTTTCTAGTGAGGCCTATGTAATTTCTAGTGAGGCTTGATAGTTTTGCAAGTGAGGGGCCTATGTAATTTCCATTGATTCTTGATAGATTTTCTAGTGAGGCTTCTTGTGATGTCAATGAGACACATAATATGTAAACAAAAAAAATTTCCTAGTGAAGCCTTATAGAGCTTTTACCGATAGTGGATTTTTCACCCTTTTCAAGGTTTTTCCACTCATAAATTTGGTGTCTTTTCTTGCTTTGTTAATGTGTTTTTTTGTATATGGTTTGGTACTTTTGATTCTCTAGTGATATTGTAAATTGCACATATTTGTATCTTTCATAAAATATAAAATATTTGGTTGATCAAAAGAGTTTAGTTTATGAGATTGTTTTAGTTGACCATTGATTCACCCCCCTTCTCATTGGTTTTGTACTCCAACAATATGACCCCATTTACACCTCATAGAGCTAGTTGTCTACTTTTACACTATGAGATCAACTACTTGACTAGAAGAGAGATTAGCTACATGCCCTTGGCTTATACTATGTTACATCAACACCCATGATTAGGGCTAACAAGGGATTACTGACTATGCTAGATGAGAGGTGGAACTCGAAGACCAACTCTTTCCACCTATCGATAGGAGGGGCCATAGTGATATTGCAAGATATATGGAGGAATCTTTGGCTTCTGATGCACGGGCAGTGAAATTTTTTATGATTCTGAGCATGGGTTTGGTGTGATCTAGAGGTTCTTTTAGTATGATTAAATTATGGAGCTTGAGATAGAGGAGTACATGACATGGTGGGATGTGCTAGCTAATAGATATGAGATATTCACCATGGTTCTATGCACTATGATGAAGGGGATTATCATTCCTAATCGATAAGGACATGGATTACCTCTTAGATGCTGAGAGTTTTTGAATTGAATGATGACCTATGGGATGGTGTATATTTTGGGATCATGCCTTCTACCCATGTTATACTTTAAGTTGCATGAATATGTTACCTACACTAGGGCGCATTCCATCAACAATGGGATGATATTACTTATGATTTCGGCCTGAGAGCGCATTGTAATGATCCAACCTCGTGTTGGGAAATAGCTAGGAGTAGGGATGCCATATGTGTTCTTGTAAGGAGGAGTGTTCACACATACCACAATTGGTGATGTCGGGTATTAGTGTCATGCCATTTTTTTACTTCATAAATGTCTAGACCATATCAAGAGCGTCAGGCATGGGAGAATGAGGGAGAGTGTTTTGTCTATTATTGGTAAGAACATTATCTGATTGGGAGGAATTTGTAGTCACAACACATTATTGAGTAGTACCATTTATAGTGGGTTCTCAAATAGTTTAGGGAGTGATAGGGGCTTCTTGTTGGTAAGAAAAAGATTTATAGGTTCTCATGAGAGATCAATCAATGGGGAAAAAAATCAACATAGTGATAATAGAGTAGGATATTGATGCTTTTTAGGCTATTTAATTTGGTTTCAACACATACATTGTTGATGTGGGTGTGAAACTGAAGTATGATGCATGGTGGGCTGCACAAAGGCTTGATCGATTGACGGATTGAGATAAGCTTACCCCAATGGAGTGGAGTGGTAGAGGTCCATGTGACAAATTCAAGGATAGAGGACAAGGGAGGGGAGGATATGGAGGTAGAGGAGATATGGGAAATGATGGTGGAGATGGTAGCAGGGGAGATAGGGGAGGAAGGGTAAGTCAGAGGAGGGATAGAGGAAAAAGAGTAGTTAGATAGCTCTCACATGTGAAGGAGGAGGCCAAACAAGAGGGTTTATGGGTCGAGGCAGAGCAGGAGGCATTCAAACTTGAGGGAGAGCAAGAGGTGGCCATGCAGGAGGCTGAGCAGGAGATGGGGGGGAAGGAGAGAGAAGTTCATGAGGAGACTCTAATGGGAGAGGATTTGAGTGAGGACTATTAGGATGTGCCTATTTTGGAGGCTATAGAGGAGGTAGAGGAAGACATGTTAATGGATCAACATATTACAGATTTGCAAGAGCAATTCTAGGCAACAAATGCAGAGTTCTAGGGATTACATGCTGAGTTGGAAAGGCTCACTACTGAGAGAGACGTGGTTGTCATTGGGACATAGAGGGATGACCAGCGGTGTCTATATTTTATTTTAACTATCAATAGACCCAGGGTCGAGCTAGGTCATCATCTCTTCTAGGAAAGATAGGAGGCTAAATACTAAAATTATTTATATGAGTGTCAAGTGCCATCAACAAAGAGGGCACCAAGATACACATAGACCCAAGGCCATAGTATGTGTCACTCTCAGCAGACTCAAAGAAATGGAGGAGTCTCTCAACCTAGGCCTTATCCATATGGTCAACCATCGAGATCAGGACATAGGGCTTCAGGATCACAACCAAAACAAGATAAAACTCCCTCATTAGGATAATCTCCTTCAGGATATTTGGGAAGAATGAAGTAGCCTTATTTTATACATGTAATAGACACCGATTTTTTTTATTTTCATCCTGCAAGCTCCATTTTGAGATACATCATGATATTGTATTATGATACCATCTTTTATATATATGTGAGATAAATTATTTTGGTGATGGCTTACATGATTTATGTTCCTATGTTATATTCATGACTATGTGATGGATTATGATACTTATGATATTATGCATTTATATCATTATGAGATGATTCTATATGTTATGATCTATGAATGGATGCACTTAATTTAACTTTATTATATTATTTACAATGTTATAGATGTATTATGATTATGATTATGATGTGATGTGCATTATGAAAATGTATGTATGTAAATAAAATAATATGTATGATCTCTTTTTGTTCTCTTTCTTATGGTATGTAAGGATTATGAAGGATTTATGGAATGAGATGTATGCTAACAGTTTATGGATTCAATGATGTATGAGCTCCTCGGTTTGCTTGCACCTTGCTAGGAGACCTAGCTAGTCTCTTCTAGGAACCTAGTCTCCTCTAGGTCCTGATTGGCAACTAAGTCCAATCTGAGCTCTATTCTAAGAGCTCTCCCTTTGTGCTTCACCTTGGAGGTCAAACAACATTTTACAATTTCAAATTCTTGCTCACTTTCCTTCCTCACCTAGAGAACTCTAAGTGCCATCTTCACTCCAACCTCATTCTTCATTGCAGGGGTGCTTATCCTTGTCAGGACCTTCATAACATTGACAATTTGAACCATTATAGAAGGTTCTTTCACTCCATTCTCACCGGGTTCAATGATTCTCCATTTGAAGACCTCAACTAGGCCTAATTCTAGTAGTCCTTACCAGTCCTCTTTTGCTATTGTTTGCAAAATTCTTCCAAAGACCTTGCTAACCTAAAGACATATTCTAGTACTCTTTTAAGAGTTTTAAATCTCCCAATGATTCTTTTGGCCTGATAGTGTCCGTACAAAGGATTCCTATAACCTAGGGTATGTAGGGTTTGTAGGCCTAATTCCTAGGAATTCATTGTTTTCTAATTCAAACCTCACTCTAATGAATACATGGAATTACCATCCTCCTACCTTAACAAGACCTACCCTTATCCCACCTAGAATCATACAAAAACCATATTGTATTTGATTCCCCTACAAGAAACTCTTAATGCTTCTGCCCTAGCTCTCTAACTGGGCTCCACCTGCTCGCCTAGAGATCAATGGCTAAGAGAAGCTACTCCACCTTCTGTCATGATTCCTAACACTAACCACTATGTTCCCTACTAACTTCCCTATCATTCCACCCATCCTCAGGTGTTTCCCAAGAAAAGACTTCATGGGGGAGTCATGAGAGCACCGACTGGTCAGGACAGGACCAATAGGAGCTCTAACACAAAATGACACAACTAACCCTACTGTCTACTCTAACCTAGCTTGCTTAACAAATGCAAAAGGTTTAAGACTATGCTAACAACACAATACTAATACTAACTCAATACATTTGATCCATCCTCTATCACTATCATGCAAAATGCTCAGTATCAACACAAAAACATAGAATTGCAGAAGTCACTTTCTCATTTACCAAAAAAAATTGATTACAAACTGACTAACTCTTTTCACAAACTACTCTCTACTCAATGATATGAGTCTTGGGTCATCATAGATGCCCACTCCATGATTCTAGGCAAGTTGGTCGAATTCCTCCACTTCCTATTCCCAAGGGAATCCAAGGGTAACAGGATTGCATGCAACAACCAATGCAAACTACCTTCTCCATTTGGCATCTTCCTTCATGCCTTTAGCCTATTTCTTAGGACCACCATTCCCTCAGGAATTTAAGGAACACACTCATTAAATGGCCAAGGAATCATTACAACCTCATTAAGCATTTTGAACAACTTAAAGACTCTACTCCCCTAGACAACAAACATTAAGAAATCTAACTACTAACAATGGAAAATAGTGTGACCTTAGTCCTAAGGACTAAGGTCACCTAGCCCAAACAAAACCAGGACCATCTAAGGTCAAAAGAAAATAACTCACATTCTAACTTGGCTAAGGTTAGATACAAGCCAAAATACCAAAATAATGGTGGCTAGCCAAGGTGCTCCTACACCATCCTCCCCAAAATAGAAAGTTCAATCCACCCTTGGATTGATGAGGCTAGGATCAATCCCCATCTTCTTGAACTTAGCTTCCTTTATCCATACTGCATCAGCATCAGCTTGGCCATGTTTCTTGATCAAGTGCTCTTTGTATTCCTTTGTTCTAGTCTTCTTGTAGACCCTAGTGTCCAATATACTGTCAGGTCTGAGACTATAGCAGTAGGTAAGTGTAGATCTTCCACATCCCTGATCACCTCATGAAGGTTCTAATCCATGTCTGGCTGTGGTCCTTTGTAATGGACTAAGTCTGCAATATTGAAAATAGGGGACAGCCCACTATCATCCGGTAGCACCACTTTGAATGCATTTTCACCTGGGATAACCATTGCAAATACAATCTACAAAAATGGAAAGCTTGCTAATGCTATAGCGAGTGAACACTATCAAAGGAGTGAAAGGAGAATACAAGGATTAAACATAGTCATGAATAAGGAAAAACAATATACTTCAAAATCATAGTCAACACATCAATAGAAACAAGTGAACATGCAAAGAAATGACAAGAGAATAGCATAGTCATTGCAATATGATAATCAACAATGGGAAGAGTTCCATGAAAGGTCACAAGAATAGCTATATATGATAGTGAAAAATTACCTATAGATATCATGAAGAAAATGGTAGTCTCAAGGTAGTGACAAGATATGTTGAAGTAGGTAGGTTGGCCTATTTATCTGAAAGTAGCGTAGAGGAAACAAGGAGTTCATATGAAAATGATGAACTTTGTATCAAATCATAAAAGTATTCGCAATGATAAGTTTAAAATCATGGCAATAAAAAATGAATGGTGACATACCTCAAAGATAAATATGAAATGATAGTGAGAAGTTCAAAATTTTGTCATTTTATTTCTTTTAATTGGACTCTATGGATTTCTAGACAAGAATAGGAAGAGGGATTGAATGCATCACCTAGGATGGTATTGATGCACCACCCAATTAGTTTTCGTAGCCTTTGAACCCTTTGTGAAGTTGGAAGTTTAATCCCAACTACTCCATTAATTTCTCCAGCTGAACCTGTCTCCTCAAATGCTCCATATCAGTCTCAGTATCTATAGACAAATCTTAGTATTAAAGTCAAGTTTTTGAAGGAAGATTTTGGTAAAGATTTGAAAAGAGTTGGAATTATTTCATCATGGTTTTCACACGTATTGTGGGTAATATGGAATATATTATTTTATTTTGAGTCCTCTCTGCATATATGTTGAACTCTCTATATATTGATTGAAGTATGTTTTGGTAAGAACTCTTTTAGGAGTCCAATTCCTCAGAGATGTAAGGTATTAGAATTTGTGTAATAGATGTTTGTAATGGTGAAAGAGATGAATCTTTATAAGTTGTGAGAAATAATGTGACAGTTGTATGTTGATGTCTCTTAATGAGATGAAGCTCAATCTATGTATTGTTTAAGAAGCTATGTGTAACAGATGATGTACTGGTGTGTGTGTGAAAGAGCCAAATCTCTATAAAATGGTATTTTGATCAAATAAAATATCTATGTTTGTCTGTATGTATTTTTCTCACTCTTGAATCCTACAAACTGGCATCAAAGATAGAAGAACTTGGAGAGAAGAAATTTGTGGGAGAGTTTTATGTTAAAGTGTTTTTCAAGATCTATCACTGAAGCAAGCAAAAGGAGGAGATTATTGCAGCTTAGAAGAGCCTGTCAGAGCTGCCATGCCACCTTCTTCAAGAAAAAACAACATAGTGAAAAGATAGAGATCATTGCAGTTTTTGAAGCCAAAGGAAATCGGAGTGAAATAAGGAAAACAAGTGAAAATAAGTCGCAAATGTTAAGTTGTTTTTTAGTAGCCATCAAAGGAAGCATCAAAATCAAAAGGCTTGAAGTCAGCCTTTAAGAAGAATAAAAAAAACTTGGCAAAGTTAGCGAAAAGTTGGAAAAGTTAGTTGTTGAAGATTAGAAGGCACCACATCTAGAGTAATCTCCAGTCAAGATTTAAGCCGCATATGTCTAGGCAGATCATTGAGAGAAGAGTTAGATGATCCCGAATAAATCAAAAGGAGGAAATTTTAATCAAAAGATATGAAAGTTTTTTCCATGAGTTATAGATCGTTGCATGGTTGAAGAGAGGTGTTGAGGAAAATGAGTGTTTCACACCTAAACCTATGATGGACTAGTGATAAAAAGATCAGAGCTCATGGTTAGAGCATTCCAATAGAAAATTGGGATTTCCTAGGTTTGATCCATAGAATTTGAAGATTGTAGATGTTGAAACATCAATGGAAAAGATCAAAAAGATAATTAGAATTCATAGTTGAGAAAGTTGTGAGAAAGAATGTGACAGATGTGTGTTGATGTTTGTGAATGAGTTGAAGCTCAATCTATGTATTTTTTAAGAAGCTATGTGTAACAGATGATGTACTAGTGTGTTTGAGAAAGAGACGAAGCTCTGTAAAATGACATTTTGATCATTATAAAATATCTGTGTTTGTGTGTATGTCTTTCTCTCCCTCTTCAATGAGAATTTTGTTTCCCAAATTTTTCTTATCTCGAATTCCCTTTTATGGTTTGAGTAGAATGTACAAGGGCTTACAGAATTTGATCTCATTAAAAGGTAGATAACAATTTTTTTAATGGTTGAGCAACCAAAAACATCTAGGCTAGAAATACAAAATAATTTTGTTAGTAGTGTATATTTGACATCAACCGATGCAAGATTATTGATAATGTAAGAATTTGTTGTCAAAAAATGGAATTATTAAGAATCCAATCTATAGATAAATAGTCCCAATGCTTTGTACTTGAGAGCTAAATGGTGTACATAAGGTAAATTGTTGTTTGCAGGTTTCACAAGACTAGCTTGGGCTATCTACAGGTGTGAAATTTGACCCTTCAGATCAAGAAATTTTGAAACATTTAGCAGAAAAAGTTGGAATTGGTAATGCAAAGCCTCGTCCCTTTATAGATGAATTTATTTTGACATTGAAAGATGAGAGTGGAATTTTCTATACACATCTTAAAAATTTGCCAAGTAATTGGTGGATACCTTTGATATTTGTCATTTCTCTATTTTATATTTGTATTTGGCTTATCTAAAGGTTTTTGACAAGAATTAAACAAGATCCAGTAGTATTATTTACATTTTCCACAATACGAGCAAGTGTCAAAAAATCTTAAGTGATGTTTCTATTGGAGGAGAAATACGTTGGCATAGGATAGGGAAAAAAAAACCTATAATTGGAAATGGAAAACAAAATGGATACAAGAAGATCATGGTTCTATATAGTATTAAAAACCATGATATTCTTCCATCCTATTTGTTTTCCATTTTCAATTACACACTTTGTTTTTCCTGTCATGTGCCAACGTACTACTATACAAAACCAATATCTTTCTCCATCCTTTTTGTTTCCCATTTTCAATTATAGGCTTTGTTTTTCCTATCCTATGCCAACATACATTGCCTCGAATAGAAACATCACTTAATATTTTTCAACACTTTCAATGTCTTGTTGCATAAGCCTTGCTCGTTTTATCAAAAATGTGAATAATACTACGATCTTGTTTAATTCTTGCCAAAAACCTTCAGATAAGCCAAATACATATTTACAATAAAGAAACAATGGTTATTAAAGTAACCACCAATTACTTGGAAAGTTTTCAAGACGTGTATAGAAATTTCTTCTCTCATCTTTCAGTGTCAAAATAAATTCATCTATATAGGGATTAAGCTTTGCATTACCAATTCCAACTTTTTCAGCTAAATGTCTAAAAATTTCCTTGATTTGAACAATCAAATTTCACACCTACAGTTAGCCCAGGCTAGTCTTGCAAAACCTACAAACAATAGATTATCTTGTTTACATCATTTAGATCTCAAGTACAAAGCATTGTGACTCTTTATCTACAGATTGGATTCTAAAAAAATCCCAATTTTTGACAACAAATTCTTACATCATCAATAATTGTGTGTTAGCTGATGTCAAATAAACATGAATACCAACATTCTTTTTCATTTCTAGCCTAGATGTTTTTGGTTTCTGAACCATTAAAATAATTTTTAGCTACCTTTCAATGAGACAAAATGTTGTATGCCCTAGTACATTCTACTCAACTGACAAAAGGGAATTCGAGATAAGAAAAATTAAGGAAACAAAATTCTCATTGACAAGATTGAAAGCCAATAAAATTTAACAAAAATGTAGCCATCCTATCACCTTATATAAAATGGGGGTATTTGTTTCTTATCAATGTAGAAGTAAGATTTAATGATGAACTATAGATTTAAATGGAATAAGCTCAATTAAGACAAGTATTGCAAATCATACAAAACCATGATCTTCTTGTATCCTTTTTGTTTCCCATTTTCAATTACAAGATTTGTTTTGCTTGTCTTGTGCCAATGTACTTCTCCTCAAATAGAAACATCACTTGATATTTTTTGATAGTTCTAATGTCTTGTTGCATAACCCTTTCTCATTTTATGGAAAATGTGAATAATAGTACCATATTATTTAATTGTTGTCAAAAACCTTCATATAAGCCAAATACATATATAAAATAGAGAAACTACAATTATCAAAGGTAGCCACCAATTACTTCGAAAAATCTCAGGATGTATATAAAAAATTCCACTCTCATCTTTCAGTGTCAAAATAAATTTGTCTATAAAGGGATGAGGCTGGGTTCAGTAAAATGTACTGGGGCTTACAATATTTTGTATCATTGAAAGGTAGCTAGCAATTCTTTTAATGATTGATCAACAAAAAATATCTAGGCTAGAAATGCAAAATAATTTTGGTATTCATGAATATTTGGCATTAGTTAATGTAAGATTATTGATAATGTAAGCATTTGTTGTCAAAAATTGGGATTTTTTAGAATCCAATCTGTAGATAAATAGTGACAATGCTTTGTACTTGAGAGATAAACTATGTACATAAGATAATCTATTGTTTGCAGGTTTCACATGACTAGATTGGGCTACCTACAGGTGTGAAATTTGACCCTTTAGATCAAGAAATTTTGAGACATTTAGTAGAAAAAGTTGGAATTGGTAATGCAAAGCCTCTTCCGTTTATAGACAAAGTTACTTTGATACTGAAAGATGAGAGTGAAATTTTCTATACACATCTTGAAAATTTTCCAAGTAATTGGTGGCTACCTTTGATATCTATCGTTTCTCTATTTTATATATGTATTTGGCTTATCTGAATGTTTTTGACAAGAATTAAACAAGATGGTAGTATAATGAACATTTTCCATAAAACGAGCAAGGCTTATGCAATTGGACATCAAAAGTGTCAAAAAATCTTAAGTGATGTTTCTATTGGAGGAGAAGTATACTGCCATAAGAAAGACAAAACAAAACCTGTAATTCAAAATGACAAACAAAAAGGATGGAAGAAGATCATGGTTTTGTATAGTATACAGAACCATAATCTTCTTGCATCATTTGTGTTTCCCATTGTCAATTATAGGCTTTGTTTTTCATGTCTTGTGCCAACGTACTTTTATACAAAACCATGCTCTTTTTGCATTTTTTTTTTCCCATTTTCAATTAGAGGCTTTGTTTTGCCTGTCCTCTACGAATACACCTCTTCTCCAATAGAAACATCACTTAATATTTTTTTGTAACTTTCGATGTCCTATTGCATAAGCCTTGCTCATTTTAAAGAAAACATGAATAATACTACCATCTTGTTTAATTCCCATAAAAAGCATTCAAATAAGCCAAATACATATATAAAATAGAGAAAAGACAGTTATCAAAGGTAACCACAAATTACTTGGAATTTTTTTTAGGATGTGGATAGGAAATTCCAATCAAATCTTTTAGTGTCAAAATAAATTTGTCTATAAAGGGATGAGGTTGGGTTGAGTAGAATGTACTGGGGATTACAACATTTTGTCTCATTGAAAGGTAGCTAAACATTCTTTTAATGGTTGAGCAACCATAAAAAACTAGGCTATAAATGCAAAATAATGTTGGTATACATGTATATTTAACATTGACTGACACAATATTATTGATAATATAAGCATCTATTGTCAAAAATTGGGATTCTTTAGAATCCAATCTATAGATAAACAGTCACAATGCTTTTTACTTCAGAGTTAAATGGTGTATGTAAGGTAAATTTTTCTTTCTTGTTTTCACAACACTAGCTTGGGCTACCTACATGTGTGAAATTCGACCCTTCAGATAAAGAAATTTTGAGACATTTAGCAGAACAAGTTGGAATTGGTTATGCAAAGCCTCATCCCTTTATAAATGAATTTATTTTGACACTGAAAGATGAGTGGAATTTTCTATACACATCTTGAAAATTTTCCAAGTAATTGGTGGCTGCCTTTGATATCTGTCATTTCTCCATTTTATATATGTATTTGGCATATTTGAAGGTTTTTGACAAGAATTAAACAAGATGGTAGCATTATTCATCTTTTCCATAAAATGAGCAAGGTTTATGCAATACGACATCTAAAGTATCAAAAAATATTAAGTGATGTCTCTATTGGAGGAGAAGTACATTGACATAGGACAGGAAAAACAAATCCTATAATTGAAAATGGGAAACAAAAAGGATGCAAGAAGATCATGGTTTTGTATACTATGCAGAGACATGATCTTCTTGCATCCTTTTTGTTTTCCATTTTCAATTATAGGCTTTTTTTTTCATGTCTTGTGCCAATGTACTTCTATACAAAAGAGTGATCTTCTTGCATCTTTTTTTGTTTCCCATTTTCAATCACAGGCTTTGATTCTCTTGTCTCGTGCCAACATACCTCTCCTCCAATAGAAACATCAATTAAGATTTTTTGACACTTTTGATGTTTTGTTGCATAACCCTTGCTTGTTTTATCGAAAATGTGAATAATGCTACCATATTGTTTAATTCCTATAAAATACCTTCAGATAAGCCAAATACATATATAAAAAGAAGAAATG
Organism: Sequoiadendron giganteum; assembly: GCA_007115665.2. NCBI lineage: Eukaryota > Viridiplantae > Streptophyta > Pinopsida > Cupressales > Cupressaceae > Sequoiadendron > Sequoiadendron giganteum. The sequence goes on from VCHN02000014.1 coordinate 102,884,589, forward strand.
ATAGTTATCAAAGGTAGCCATCAATTACCTAGAAAATTTTAAGGATGTGTATAGAAAATTCCTCTCATCTTTTAGTGTCAAACTAAATTCCTCTATAAATGGATGAGGCTTTGCATTACTGATTCCAACCATTTTCTGCTAAATGTCTCAAAATTTATTGATCCAAAGGGTCAAATTTCACACATACACGTAGCCCAATCCACTCTTTTGAAACCTACAAACAACAGATTATCTTATGTACACTGTTTAGCTCTCAAGTACAAAGTGTTATGACTGTTTATGTATAGATTGGATTCTAGAGAACCTCAATTTTTGACAACAGATGCTTACACTATCAATAACCTTGCATTAGTTGATGTCAAATATACATGAATACCAACATTCTTTTGTATTTCTAACCTAGAATTTTTTGGTTGCTCAACCATTAAAAGAGTTGTTAGCTACCTTTAAATTAGACAAATTGTTGTAAGCCCCAGTGCATTCTACTCAACCCATAAAATGAAATTCAAGATAAGAAATATTCGAGAAACAAAATTCTCATTGACAAGACTAAAAACGAGTAAAATTTAACAAAAGGTAGTCATCCTATCACCTTATATAAAATGGGTTAATTTGTTTCTTATCAATGTAGAAGTAAAATTTGATGAAGAATTGTAGATTAAAATGGAATAAGATTAATTAGAACAAGTATTGCAAAGCATACAAAACCATGATATTGTTGCATCCTTTTTGTTTCTCATTTTCAATTATAGGCTTTGTTTTTCCTATCCTATGCCAACATACTTCTCCTACAATAGAAACATCACTTGATATTTTTTTACACTTCCAATGTCTTGTTGTACAATCCTTGCCGATTTTATGGGAAACGTGAATAATATTACCATATTGTGTAATTCCTATCAAAAACCTTCAGATAAACCAAATACATATAAAAAATATAGAAAAGATAGTTATCAAAGGTAGCCACAAATTACTTGGAATTTTTTTTAGGATGTGTATAGAAAATTCCACTCTCATCTTTCAATGTCAAAATAAATTCGTCTATAAAGGGATGATGTTGGGTTGACTAGAATGTACAGGGAATTACAAAATTTTGTCTCATTGAAAGGTAGCTATAACTTCTTTTAATGGTTGAGCAACCAAAAACATTTAGGCTAGAAATGAAAAATAATGTTGGTATTCATGTATATCTAACATCGACTAACGCAAGCTTATTCATAATGTAAGCATTTATTGTCAAAAATTTGGATTCTTTAGAATCCAATATATATATAAATAGTCACAACACTTTGTACTTGAGAGCTAATAAGTGTACATAAGGTAAATTGTTGATTGCAGGCTTCACAAGACTAGCTTGGGCTACCTACAGGTGTGAAATTTGACCCTTCAAATCAAGAACTTTTGAGCCATTTAGCAGAAAAAGTTGGAATTGGTAATGCAAAACCTCATCCCTTTATAGATGAATTTATTTTGACACTGAAAGATGAGAGTGGAATTTTCTATACACATCCTAAGAATTCAAAAAATAATTGCTAGCTTCCTTTGATATCTTTCATTTCTCTCTTTTATATATGTATTTGGCATATTTGAAGGTTTTTTACAAGAATTAATCAAGATGGTAGTATTATTCACGTTTTCCATAAAATGAGCAAGGTTTATGCAATAGGACATCGGAAGTGTCAAAAAATATTAAGTGATGTTTCTATTGGAGGAGAAGTATGTTGGCATAGGATAGGAAAAAAGAAGCCTATAATTGAAAATGGGAAACAAAAAGGATGCAAGAAGATCATGGTTTTTTATACTATGTAGAGCCATGATCTTCTTGCATCCTTTTTGTTTTCCATTTTGAATTAAAGGCTTTATTTTTCCTATCCTGTGCCATCATACTTCTATACAAAAGCATGATCTTCTTGCATTCTTTTTGTTTTCCATTTTCAATTATAGGATTTATTTTCTATCCCATGCCAATGTACTTCTATACAAAAGCATGATCTTCTTGCATCTTTTTTGTTTCTCATTTTCAATTACAGGCTTTGTTTCTCTTGTCCTGTGCCAAAATACCTCTCCTCCAATTGAAACATCAATTAATATTTTTTGACACTTTTGATGTCTTGTTGCATAAGCCTTGCTTGTTTTATCGAAAACATGAATAATGCTACCAACTTGTTTAATTCCTTTAAAATACCTTCAGATAAGCCAAATACATATATAAAATAGAGAAACAATAGTTATCAAAGGTAGCCATGAATTACTTAGAAAATTTTCAGGATGTGTATAGAAAATTGCTCTCTCATCTTTTAGTGTCAAACTAAATTCTTCTATAGATAGATGAGGGTATGTGCAGGATTATTATGGGCCAAAAAGTGGCGATATGTGAGTGATATGATGGCCCATGTGGCTGATGACTTTTTTTTAACCCAAAATTGATGAAATGAAAAGGGTTTTTAAAAGAGATTCTTATCTTTCCGCCAATATAAATTATGCTTTACTTTGAATTTAATAAATAATAATTATTCATTTTCTATTTGAATTACGACTAAAGTCCTGATTAATAGGATGATTGAAAAACATCTATAAATTTCAAAGGGTATCACACTTTTTGAATTTGAAACATGTGTCACATTATATGCTTCATATAGTATAGGATTTAAAAAAAAAAAAAATTCATGAAGTTTTGACCAAGTTAAGGTGGTCAGACGTACAATTTTTTATATTTTTTAAAAGTTGTAATAAAAAAATTATAATTAATTCTTTACTTGGAAACAAATTACAAAAAAATGCATCACATTGGGACATGTGTCTTCTACTTATATCTAAAATATTATAAAAAAATATTATCATTTTATTGTGGTTAGGGTGGTGAGACAGACACCTACTTATTTTTTCCCTAAAATTTAAGTACTATTGCATTGAAATTTCAAATTTTCACCAAATAGATTTTAAAAAAATAAAAAAAAACCTAGTAATTTAGAAACTACATTCAATTTGGAACAAATTCTATTCTCACATATTTTTGAAATAATATAGTTAACTTATTCAAATTTTTACGTCAAGTTGCCTAACTCTGATTTTTCTGAACTTTATTGCCACTTAAGGGCATGCTTTTTCCATGATGATCCTACACATGCCCATGAGGCTTTGCATTATTGATTCCAACAATTTTTTGCTAAATGTCTCAAAATTTATTGATCCAAATGGTTGAATTTCACACCTACACGCAGCCCAGTCCAGTCTTATGAAACCTATAAACAACAAATTATCTTATGTACACTATTTAGCTCTCAAGTACAAAGCGTTAAGACTGTTTATGTATAGATTGGTTTCTAAAGAATCTTAATATTTGAAAATAGATGCTTACACTATCAATAATCTTGCATTAGCTGATGTCAAATAGACATCAATACCAACATTCTTTTGTATTTCTAACCTAGACCTTTTTGGTTGCTCAACCATTAAAAGAATTGTTAGCTACCTTTAAATTATAATTTTTTTGTAAGCCCCAATACATTCTACTAAACCCATAAAAGGGATTTTGAGATAAGAAATATTGAGGAAACAAAATTCTCATTGACAAGATTGAAAACTGGTAAAATTTAACAAAAGGTAGTCATCCTATCGCCTTATATAAAATGGGGAAATTTGTTTCTTATCAATGTATAAGTAAAATTCGATGACGAATTACATATTGAAATGGAATAAGATTAATTAGAACAAGTATTGTGGAGCATACAAAACCATGATCTTGTTGCATCCTTTTTGTTTCCCATTTTCAATTACAGGCTTTGTTTTTTTGTATCCTATGCCAACATACTTCTCCTGCAATAGAAAAATCACTTTCAATATTTTTCGACACTTCCAACATCTTGTTGCATAATCCTTACTCATTTTATGGTAAACATGAATAATACTATCATCTTGTTTAATTCCTATCAAAAACCTTCAGATAAACCAAATACATATATAAAATAGAGAAAATACAATTATCAAAGGTAGCCACAAATCACCTAGAAATTTTTTTAGGATGTTTATAGAAAATTCCACTCTCATCTTTCAGTGTCAAAATAAATTCATCTATAAAGGGATGAGGTTGGGTTGAGTAGAATGTACTGGGGATTACAACAATTTTTCTCATTGAAAGGTAGCTAAAACTTCTTTTAATGGTTTAGAAACAAAAAAAATCTAGGCTAGAAATGCGAATGAATGTTTGTACTCATGTATATTTAACATCGACTAATGCAAGATTATTCATAATGTAAGCATTTGTTGTCACAAATTTGGATTCTTTAGAATCCAATCTTTAGATAAATAGTCACAACACTTTGTAATTAAGAGCTAAACAATGTACATAAGCTAAATTTGTTATTGTAGGTTTCGTAAGACTAGCTTGGGCTACCTACAGGTGTGAAATTCAACCCTTCAGATCAAAAACTTTTGAGACATTTAGCATAAAAAGTTGGAATTGGTAATGCAAAACCTCATCCCTTTATAGATGAATTTATTTTGACATTGAAAGATGAGAGTGGAATATTCTATACACTTCCTAATAATTTTCCAAGTAATTGCTAACTGCCCTTGATATCTGTCATTTCTCCTTTTTATATATGTATTTGGCATATTTAAGAGTTTTTTACAAGAATTAATCAAGATGATAGTATTATTCACGTTTTCCATAAAATGTGCAAGGTTTATGCAATAGGACATCAAAAGTGTCAAAAAATATTAAGTGATGTTTCTATTGGAGGAGAAGTACATTGGCATAGGGTAGGAAAAAAAAATCCTATAATTGAAAATTGGAAACAAAAAATAATGCAAGAAGATCATGGTTTTGTATACTATACAGAGCCATGATCTTCTTGCATCCTTTTTGTTTACCATTTTGAATTAAAGGCTTTATCTTTCCTGTGGTGTGCCAATGTACTTCTATACAAAAGCATGATCTTCTTGCATCCTTTTTGTTTCCCAATTTCAATTACAAGCTTTGTTTTACCTATACTGTGCCAACATACCTCTCCTCCAATAGAAACATTAATTAAGATTTTTCGACACTTTTGATGTTCTGTTGCATAAGCCTTTCTTTTTTTTATCTAAAAAATGAATAATACTACCATCTTGTTTAATTCCTATCAAATACCTTCAGATAAGCCAAATACATATATAAAATAGAGAAATGATAGTTGTCAAAGGTAACCATCAATTACCTAGTAAATTTTTAGGATGTGTGTAGTAAAATGCTCTCTTATATGTTGGTGTTAAACTAAATTCATCTATAAATGGATGTGGCTTTGCATTACCGATTCCAACCTTTTTCTGCTAAATATATCAAAAGTTATTGATCCAAAGGGTTGAATTTCACACCTACATGTAGCCCAAGCCAGTCTTGCGAAACCTCCAAACAAAAAATTATCTTATGTACACCACTTAGTTCTCAAGTACAAAGTGTTGCGGTTGTTTATGTATAGATTGGATTCTAAAGAATCTCAATTTTTGACAACAGATGCTTACACTATCAATAATCTTCCACTAGCTAATGTCAAATATATGTGAATACCATCATTCTTTTTTATTTCTAGCCTATATTATTTTGGTTGCTCAACCATTAATAGAATTGTTAGCTACCTTTCAATTAGACAAATTGTTGTAAGCCACAGTACATTCTACTCAACCCATAAAACGGAATTCGAGATAAGAAATATTCAAGAAACAAAATTCTCATTGACAAGATTGAAAAGCGATAAAATTTAACAAAAGGTATTCATCCTATCACCTTATATAAAATGGGGTAGTTTGTTTATTATTATTGTACAATTAAAATTTGATAACAAATTGTAGATTGGAATGGAATAAGCTCAATTAGGACAAGTATTGCAAAGCATACAAAACCATGATCTTCTTGCATTCTTTTTGTTTCCCATTTTCAATTACAGACTTTGGTTTTCCTATCCTATGCCAACGTTTTTATCGTCCAATAGAAAAATCACTTAATATTTTCTGACACTTTCAATTCTCTTGTGTAAGCCTTGCTTGTTTTATGTACGCTTCTTAGCTCTCAAGTACAAAGCATTGTGACTATTTATCTATAGATTGGATTCAGAAAAATCCCAATTTTTACAACAGATTCTTACATTATCAATAATCTTGCGTCAGTTGATATCAAATATACATGAATACCAACAACATTTTGCATTTCTAGCCTAGATTTTTTTGGTTGCTCAACCATTAAAAAAATTGTTAGCTACCTTTCAATGAGACAATATGTTGTAAGCCCCAACCCATACATGCAAGATTTTTTTTCTTGAAGAAAGATATAGTGTTGTATGCATTATATTTTAATTAGAAGCTAGCATCAAACAAAAGAATAAATGAAAAAAATTAATAGAATACCATATATTGGCTTGCTAACAGCCACAGGCCTTAGTGACTCGAATGAATCGACCACTTTTTCTACTCTCAATTCTCCTACCATGATCGTCTATGCTATCCTTTTTGTTAGATGTGTTTGGGTTAGGTTTAGTGTTTTCCATGCCATTATTACTACCACTTCCTCTAATTGTGTCTTGATCAACCCTTGCTCGACTGAGATTAGTAGTAGCTCTATTGCATGCTCAATATCATTCAATTCACAAGGATTATCCTCCTAATTTATTAATTTTCCACCCCTAGGAATCACATCATTATTAGGATCTACTATCTTAGAAAAAACACTAAATAGAGATTAATTTGAGCCTAGGAAACACTTTCATTAAGATTTTCCATTATTGTAAATCCTGTGCAATGCAAGAAAGAAAGTTATCACAACAAATATATCTAAAAGTTAGTACATCACTTAAGAAAGTTTGGGCCATTAATATATAGTGAGTAAAAGAGGTTTCAATATCCTTCATCATACTAAAATTATCTATATGACTTTATCATACAACAAAGTATTGCTGAATTAGTGAAAGATTGATGTCAGACATAACTCTATTATTTATTTCTTGTTAGCCTAAGTCCATCCATTCTAGTGATGATCAAATAAAGAGTCTTTAAAACAATTGATGCTTTGATTTCTCCTTTGTGTTTATGTCTAATTTCTCTTTGTTTGTTTTCCTTTTTGTTCCAAATGAAAATGGTGAGAAAATAGGGAAGACCATATAAAGCAATTATGATTGTTCTTGATTTGCCCAAGCCTTATGACTATTAAAAATTTGTTGCAGTTTAAAAGAAATGAATAGTGTTATCCAGGAGGAATTAAATATTGTAGACAAAAAATAAATAAATTTTTTTAGGAGGAATCAAATTCTAGTTTAGGTTAAGCTTTGTAACAAATTTGAAGAACTCACTGAAATATCATTTATTTTTTATCAAGAAAAATATTGAATGAAATATCATTGATGTAGATGGACTATCCAACCTTTGGTCAAACACAATTTGTTCAAAAAATTGGGAAACACTATGCCCCAAGGATAACAATAGACTATTATGGTAACAATCAAGAATTCACAATTCTATCTCAAAATCAAATTGGAGTTAATGATCATGCAATATCAAAAACATTTACTTCCATGATCTGACAACATTTTGAATTGCATTAATCAAATTAAGATTACATACTTCCAACCATTACAAATTGTACTGAGCTAGGTTTCATACATTATGACCTCTTCTTTGTAGCTTCTCAAGCTACCCATCACTCACTAATTTGTCTCTACATACCTCACACACCCTCTTTTTAATCTTCATGTTGTAGTGGGTAGAATCATTGGAAAAGGCATGAATCTATTGGTAGTTGAGATTTATGTATTTGGTGGTTGATACTATTGATTCATGCCTTTTCTCATGATTCTACACTATTTTACAGCATGAAGATTAAAAAAAGAAGAGGTTGTGATAGGTATGTAGAGAAACATTAGTCAGTGATGGGTAGCTTGAGAAGCTGCAAAGAAGAGGACATAATGTCTGAAACCTTGATTAGTAGAATTTGTAATGGTTGGTTGTATGTAATCTGAATTTGATTAATTTAATTTAAATTGTTTTTAGATTGTGTAACTAATTTTTTTTGATATTGCGTGATCATTAACTCCAATTTGATTGTGAGATAAATTGTGAATTCTTGATTGTTAACATAATAGTCTTTTGTTATCCTTGGAGCACAGTGTTGCCCGTTTTTGTGAAACAATTATGTTTGAGTAGACATTACAGAGACTGTCTGCACCAATGACCTTCCATTCAATTTTTTTATTGATATAAATAAATGATATTTCACTGAGCTCTTCCACTTTTTTACAAAGCTTAACCTAAACTAGAATTTGATTCCTCCTAAACATTTTTATTTGTTTTTTGTCTACAATGTTTAATTCCTCATGCATAACATTATACATTTAATTGAAACTAGAAGCATTCTTTAATAGTCATGCGAATTGGGAAAATCAAGAATAGTCATAATTGCTTTATATGGTCTTCCCTATTTTCCCACCATTTTCATTTGCAACAAAAATGAAAACATGTAAAAAGAAATTAGACATAATCACAAAGGAGAACTCAAAGAATAATTTTTTTTAATGACTCTTTATTTGATCTATCATCACTAACATGGTTGGACTTAGGCAAATAATCACAATAAAGAATAGAGGTATGTCTGACAACAATAGCTAACTAATTCAATACTACTTTGTAATATGATAAAGTCTCATAGATTATTTTAGTATGATGAAGGATATTGAAACCTCTTTTACTCACTCTATATCAATGGCCCCAACTTTCTTCAGTGATATACTAACTTTAGATATATTTGATGTGCTAACTTGCTTTCTTACATTGTGCAGGCTTTACAATAATGGAAAATCTTAATGCAAATGTTTCCCATGATCAAATTAAATTTTTCTAGTGTTGCTTCTAAGATAACAAATCCTAATAATGAGGTGATTCTTAGGGGTAGAAAAGGAATAAATCACGAGAATTGTTGTGAATTGAAAAATATTGGATATGCAGCAAAGATGTTAATCAATCTTAGTAGAGTGAGGGTTGATCAAGACAATTGCAGGAAGTGGTGGTAATAATGGCATGGAAAAAGCTAACCCTAACACGAACACATCCAATGAAAAAACTAATATAGAAGATCATGGTAGGAGAGTTAGGGGTAGAAAAAGTGGCTGATTCATTGGAGTCACTGATGCCCATGGCCATTGGCAAGCCAATATATGGTATTCTATTAATTTTCTTCATTAGTTCTTTTGTTTGATGCTAGATTTTAATTAAAATACAAGAGTTGTGAGGCAATGAAGTTCCTGCCTAAGATTGGCATAACAAGTTTTTTTTTATAAATAAGTGGTCGAAGCCAGGGAGATTGTATTAAAATTAAAAGAATAAGGATTTACAAGAATTGAAGCCTCAATAGAAGATAAAACAAGCATAATCATGACTTTCATTAGAAGATCAAAATAAGAACATGAAACCTTAAAGCTATCCTTGCTCATCATGGAGTTAACTATTTAAGAGTCGTTCCATCAGCTCCCATATTTTCCAATGCATCTACCATTGTATTGCCTTCTCTATAAATATTGTTAATTGTTACATTTTCAAACTTATGCATCAGGTTTATTTCTAAATCTAGTAAAAATTTTAATTTCCAGCTCAACACTTTCTTATCTCTGATCACATTTACCACAATAGTCGAATCCCCTTCAATTTCTACCTTTGTTAAATTCAATTCCATGCAAAGGGATAGCCCTACCACTAAAGCCTTAAATTCTGCCACATTGTTTGTATCAATCTCCAATGGTTTTGAATATCTTGCAATAGTTTTTCCATGCCAAGAGTGAATCACACCACTTGCTCAAGATGCACCTAGATTCCCTTTGGATGCTCCATCAAAATTCAGTTTGAACCAACCAATATTTAGAGGTCTCCATTTACAATTTGCTCTATTTTTTTTGCTGACTTGACAAACTTTCCCAATAACTTGAGGAGTTTTTAGACCAAATCGGTTCTTGAACATAGTATCATCCCAGCCTATATAAAATTTTGATTTGTTGCTTTGGGCATGAATTCTCGAGTTCATTGTTTCCACAATGATAACTTCAATATTATTCATAAGAAAATCTATATCCATGGGTTTCCCTTGAAATACTCTCCTATTTCTCTCCTTCCATAGTTCCCACATCATAATTGAAGGAAAAATGATCCATAAACTTCCACACAAGCTATCCCTAAAAAGAGTTGGCCAAGATTTGAATAGTGTTAATATATCATTTGGTAATGCTGATATCCAACCAAGTTTAGCACAAATCCATCACCAACATTCAAGGGAAAAGGGGCATGTTAGAAGCATATGGTTGACATTCTCCTCACTATTGTAACATAGTGAGCATCTTGAAGGGCCCTAATATCCAATTCTTTTAAACCAATCCGCTGTCAAAATTTTACCTTGCAATGCCACCCATGTAAAGATGCTAGCCTTTGGCATGCACACTCTATTCCAACGTAATTGGATAGGTAAATGGGTTTTGGTTCTTTCTTTCTGCCCACATGCTATTTTATAGCCATCCCTCACATTATACTAGCCTGATTTTGATGCATGCCAGATAATCTTGTCCCCTCCCTACTTAAATAGAATAAATTTGTCCTTTAATACTTTTCTAAGGTTATTAATCTCCACCAATGGTATATCAAGGTCTTCAAATTGTTTCCACTCCCATTTTCCATCTTGGTTATTTTCTAATAATGTAATCTAGTCACTTACATGAATTCCCCATTTGGCTAATTTTTTCTATGTCCATCATATTACTGATAATGGGGTAACCTCCCCATGATTCATTCCAAAACAATGCTTTCTTCCCATCCTTTACATTCCATGAAATATGGTTGAGTATAATATCACTAGATTTAACAATAAAGTTCCAAATACGGGAGCCGCTAGGAAAATATGTGACTCTTAATGCCTCTTCACTGTTTAAGTTTGTGAGATATGTGCTTCTAATGATCCTAACCTAGTTGAGGTGTTGTTCCTTATGAATTTTCCAAAATAGCTTAGCCCCTAGTGCCTTATTCTACTATAATTGGTTTTTGATACCCATGCCTCCATGCTCAATTTGATTGCAAACCATATCCCATCCAATTAGTGCAAACTTCTTTTTTGTGTTTGTGCCTTGCCAGAAATTTTTTCTCAACTTCTTCATCGGGTCCATGTAGACTCTGCTTGGAATTGAAATGCATGACATTAGATAAATGGGAATGGTTGATAGAGTTTCTTTAGACATTATAATTCTCCCTACCCATGATAACCACTTTTATTTCCATTTCTCCATTCTCCTATCAATATTTTCCCTGAGTGGTTTCCAGGCTGAAGAAGATCTCAAGGATTTATCTACTAGTATCCCTAAGTAAGTGCAAGGAAGTCTACCTTCCTTAAAACCTAATAACCTTAATATTTGGTTTTGGGCTCGCATTTTGACATGAAAGAAGAAAATTTGTGACTTCTCTTTATTGACTACTTGTCCTGAGGCCTTATCATATATTGATAGCAACCTTTTCATCTATAAGGCCTCACCCCTACAGCCTTTCCCAAAAAGAACTGTATCATCTGCAAACTGCTGATGTGCGATTGGCTTAACCGAAGATGTCACCTCCACTCCTCTGATAGAACCAGATCTTTGAAGGCTACATAACTTCATACCAAGATATTTAGCCATAATGATAAAAAGGAAGGGGGAGAGTGGGTCTCCTTGCTTGATTCCTCTTGAACTTTAAAAAAATCCACATGGATTCCCATTGATCATGATGGAGAATTTAGAGGTAGAAATGCAGTAAAATAACTGGTTTATCCATGATTTTCATAACCCAAATCCTTCCATGCATTTGGATAAAAATCTCTAGTCTACTTTATCATATGCCTTTTTGATGTCAATTTTTATGATCATACTTGGCTTCTTCTTTTTTGAATAGAATGAATTGCTTCTTGAGCAATTATCACTCCATCAAAGATGGATCTTCCCAGAACAAAGCCTGCCTGTTCTTCTCCTATAACTTTTGGCAATATCTTTCTCAATCTATTTGCAAGGGTCTTTGTTAACACCTTATATATTGTGTTGCAAAGTGATATTGGTCTAAATTCATCTAAATATAGTGCTTTTTCTTTCTTAGGAATTAAAACAATGAAAGCGTTGTTGATTTATCTCATAAATCTTCTTGATGATCTTGTTGCTTCTAATGCTTCATTCATTTCCAAACCCAAAATTGGCCAGCACTTCTGGAAAATACCTATTGGGAATCCATCCGAGCTTGGGGCCTTGTTAGGATGGAGCTGATTTAGTGCTTTCTGTATCTCTTCCTCCATAAATTTTGCCATCAACATTTGATTATCTTCCTTTGAAATCAGCCTAGGGATATCTACCAGCATTTCTTGTTGAGCTGCAAGATGTCAACCTTCATAATTGTTAAGAAGATTTGAATAAAATTGAATTATCTTTTCTTGGATCTCAGATTGACCTTCTATGGTTTTCCCATTATCAACATTGATTTTGTGGATTCTATTCGTGCTTCTCATTTTTTTTTTACTGTTATGGAAGAACTTTGTGTTCTTATCCCCTTGTTCCAGCCAAATCTCTCTTGATTTTTGCCTCCAAAAGATATCTTCTTTGGCCACAATGTCTTCATAATCCCTTAATATCTCCTTTTCATTGCAAAACATCTCTGAGTTCATGCCTTGTTGGATGAATTGTTCATTGAGGTATTTAATGTTTTTCTCTATTGTGCTTTTAGAATCAAAAATGTTTTTAAAGTGATCTATGTTCTAGCAAAGAAGGTTTTTTTTAATTTTCTTCAATTTGGTCATGAAGAAAAAAAGTTTAGATCCTTCAAGATGACATTCCTTCCACCATTGTTCAATAATTTTTACAAACTCCATGTCTTTCATCCACATATTATCAAATTTGAATGGGCATTGTAACGGTTTGTTTTCTCCCAAAATTTCCAGCTGAATAGGATAATGATCCGAACCTGATGTTGGAGAAATGGAAGCTTTGAAATCAAATGGGAAGGTCATTAAATATTCTTTATAAAAGAACCTATCTAATTTTTCAGCTATGTTACTGAATCCCATTCTTTTGTTGTTCCATGTGAAGGTTCCATTCTCCAACTCAATTTCTAAGGGATTTTCTTTTAACACCCAGTTTTTGAAGTTTGACTGAGGCAGAGATTCTCTTTATAACCCCCCACTTTTCTCTGAAAGATGAACGATGGCATTAAAGTCTCCTCCAATAACGTAGTTCTTTTCTGCCCAAATCCTAAATCTATTGCTAATCTCTTCCCATACTTCCAGTTTCTTCTTTGTGGGGATTGGGTCATAAACATTTAAAATAGAGAATTTCAAGTTAGAGTTTAGAATTTTTATAGTTCTACCAATCCAATTGGTTCTTCCTTCCAATAGGTTAAAATCAAATCTTCATGGATTCCACATAATTGCCAGCCCACCCGAGGTTCCAATAGCCTCTTCAAATTCCATATCCCAACTTCCTATTGATCTATTAAATTTTTCCATCTGATCAACACTCATTTTTGTTTCTTGCAACATGACAATATCAACTTTGAAGGAAAAAATGCAACGTTTGATCAAAAAAAAATTGTTAGGAGCATTCCAGCCCCTAACATTCCATGATATGACCTCCATTTCTCCTTGGGAAGGAACTTCCCCTTCCCTACATGCATATAGTTTGTGATTTTGTTTTGATTAGATTCCTCCCCTTCTTCGGACCTTAAAAAATTTGAAGATTTGCATCCTTTTCCTTTCTTGTACTTTTCCCCACAATCTGAAGGCATCTTATTTGATATTAATCTTTCAATCCCCAAGTTAAAGTTAAACACCTCAGACTTACTTGGAGATAGAGAAGGTGTCTCTGATTCTACTAGTTGATCATCTCCATTCAGATTGCAGCATGAATTCTCCTTATCCAAAGCCTCTGAGAGTGACAATCCTTCCAATACCTCAATCCTTTCCTCCTCCTCTAAGTAATCTGGATCCAAAAGTTTGTCTATAAAAGAAAGCTTACTCTTCTCTTTCTCATTATCCTTTTCTAATACTGTGTTGTTCTTTTCCATTCCAAAGAGCTCATACACTGCCTTAATTCTAGGTGAGAGAGGTGGGCTTTAGACTTTCTCAGAATTTTTTATCAACATATTGTCTCTCCCTAGCCTTCCATTAATCTTTTTCCTATTTATATTAGTAAGTGGAAATAATCCCCCCTTGACATTATCCGTAGAATTTTGTTATCCACTAATCCAATCTCTTTTAGGTTTGATGGCTTCTGATTGTTGATGTCCTTAGAAGGGTAATAGTTCCATTTGGGTTCCTTATCTTTATCCCCCCCCCCCCTTATTGACCTTGCATTTTTTCTCATTCTCATCTGCTTATAGTTGTCTTTAAAAGGTACCAAGTGAGATCTTGATTTAATTTCTTTCTCCATTATTCTTGTTGATTTCTTGCTTCCGATATTGAGGCTGCTTGTGTTCACCAAATCAAAATGTGAGTTTTGACCCATTTTCAAATCCAATTTGTCTTTCATGCCCATACTCCTGATTTGCTTTTGGGGGGTTGTTTCAATGGTTTCCATTAAGGCTACCGATTCTCCATAATGTGTCTCATCATCTTCTCTGCTCAATTGGTTATCCTTTAGAATTACCCCTCTAACCTTACTTTGAGCAACATCTGATCCCTTTGTAATAGATTTTCTTTTACCTTTTTTCGATATGTCAACGAGTCTTTCATGTAAAATCTCATCACAATCTTGTCTTGAGTCTGATTCAACAAACTCCTCCACGTCCTTTCCTTGGCTTCCTAATATAGATTCACTATTAAAAAGAGCTACCTCTCTTAGATTAGTAGTTTTACTTTCCTTATCCTCCTTACTCCTAACCTCCTTTGAAAATCTTTCCTCTACTTTTTCAAATGATGTTATGTTAGATGCTTGTTTTTCAGCCTCCCTTTCCTAATTTTTCTCTACTAATATAGTCTCAGGTATCCTCCTCTTTTCTTCCCTAGAGGACTCCTACTTATGATCTGAGTAATCCTCCATTCCCATTCTTTCTTCCAAATCCTGGCCTGCTATCTCTATTATGATATTTTCTTGGACTTCTTCCAGCCATTGTTCCATTAACATCTCCATCTCTCGCTAACTAATGTTGGATGGATTATTTTGGATTGATCCATAATCCCCAAAAGTTGTGCTTTAGGGATTTAACAAAATTCTCCCTCCAAGTGATGAGAAACTAATGAGATTTTCCCAACACTTAGTGTGCCTTTATCCTTAGAAATTTTCCAAGTGCTAGGAAGATTCACCTTAATACTTCTTTCCCCTCTTCTCTAATATGGACCTCTTTTATTTCTTAGGGCTAACTGGTTGTTGTCTTTTCCATCCTCTAATGTTATGCTTAGCTCTTCAAATTTTACCATCCTTACTTCTCTAAAGATTTTGAAACCTTGATTGTATCTCTTGTTAGGCCCTTTATTACCTAATGTTAAGAGCTTCCTTCCTTGAAAATTGTTGCAAAAAAATATCCATCTTCGAAAAAGGGTCCACAACATTAGAGTGACATTATCCCTAAATTCTTTGTCATCAGAAGCCTCACTCTCTTCCCATACCTCTCCAATACTGCTGAATTCTAGGAAAATAATGTTTTGTTTCAATGAGGATAGCTTCAAGGGCATCCCCATTTCACATTTATGTAATTCCCTAGCATGATTCTTTCTATAAGGGTCCTCTCCCATAGTATTTACCAGCCCCCCATCTGGATGGAAGACTATGTTTGTTTCTTTTGAAGGGGGAGTTAAGTCCAACTCCAAATGATCATATGTAATCTGTTGAATCCACACCCCAACCTTTGAGATATTTTTAATTGATCTAGGGAGTTATTTTTCACTATTCATAAGAATACAAATTTTAGGACAATAATTTTCCATGGTTAGAACCTATTTTTAAAAAAATCCCAATTTTTTTCCAAAAATCTCTAAAATATCTGCATCCCTATATTCTAATGGTAAATTCTATAAGGAGATCCACATTGGGATAAATTTCATATTGTGAGCTTTGTTGTTGAAGTTAGGGCTCTAATATTGCATATGAAGACCAACATTTTTATAAAACCAACATTTCCTTTGAAGAATTTGTCTCTATTTTCTTTGGAATTGAAAATGACTATAAAGAAACCTAGTGATGAATCTATTAATTCTATTTGAGTTATGTCACTCATGTTCTCCAAAGTCCAATTACAAAAATCTTGATAAGATAAGTTAATGTTCCAGAACTTACAAATGATGGTGTGTTGTTGAAGACGTTTCATCCTTTCTTTGAGTGTTTCCTCTGAGAGGGTGATGGATGTTTCCAGAGCCTCTAAGGGTGTCTTCGCCAATGAGTGATCCATCTGATAATTCTAGGACTTTCCAGTTACTCCTTATTTTTCCATTTGCTTTGGATTGTAAATATTTCCTTGTAACCCCTAGTTCTCTCCTTGCTCAAATCTCACCCCTATTTCTCTTCGTTGTAAGCCTATCTTGATCTCTTTCTGCTTCCAAATAAGATATTTTTTTTTGATTTGTTATAAATGTATGCTCTGAGAATCTTTTCAGTGGTTTGTTGTTGTGGAGGGCCTTCCATCTGATATTTTGGATCTGAAAATTGCTCTTTCCCTCCGCTGCTCTCACGATTCTTTCTCTCCTCCTGAAAATATCCCAATGTAGTCCTAACCAAGCTTTCTTTGGAAATGGGGGATTAAAGGTTTTGCCTACCCTTGTTGTGGGAAAGATAGGAATCATGTTAGGATTTATTCCCAATTGAGCTTGACATTTTTCATTGTTTCTAACCCCATCCCAGAACCCCCTTCTCTCTAGGGTTTGTGGAGTGTGATCATTTCTTTGATTTCTCCAATCTGTCTCATTTTTATTCTTCCCACCAATCATCTTAGCATCCTTAGGGGGAGGCAAAATCCCTTTGAAATCTCTCACAGGAGGCACCTACCATGGAAGATGAACACTTGGGATCTCCTGGCACAAGGGATTTGAGGGGCCAACCTATTAAGAGCAACGTTATCTGAGAAGAATGGAAACCCTCGTTGTGCTTGAGGGATAGAAGGAGGGACACCTAAAAAACCTTGTTCAGAAGAAAGATGAACAAAATCCTCTGAATAAAACAACCCCTGGACATTCTCTCTAGAGAGCCCCGAAGCCCCTTTAGGTCTGCAAACATCAACCCATTTCTTGTTCTGGAACACCCATTGAGGGATATAGGACTCAAATGCAACCTCTACCGCTGGATGGTGTGCCTCTAAGTGCCCTCTGAACTCAGACTGATGCTGCAAATCGCCCTGAAAATTTATTTTTCCATGAGAAACGCAATCAACTGACAAAGAATCATTTGTATCCTCTGCAGGGGCCTCAGCCTCTTCTCTCCCGCTGCCGTCGAGGTGGAGTGACTATCTCATTCCTTCTCTCTGCATATCCTCTGGAGGTTGAGTATCTCAGTAGATGAGGAGGATATGATGTTAATTGTGGATAATAACCTATGTTTGGCCATTGAGCTTGCTCATGTTTAACTGCAGGAGTTTTACAATACCATTCCCTCAATCGACTGCGACTACGGCTGCGGCTGTGACTGCGACTGTGACTAACACCATCTCTTTCTCTTCTTCTACCACAGCTACTTCCCCTTCGCCCTGCCCTTCTTCCATCTATATCTCCATGCTCCATAATCCTCTTCATCATCTTCGTTGCTTTGATATTAGGAAAAAATTGATATCAAATTTATGACATCGAGAATCTGATGGCGTTGGTCTGCAACTTGGTTGGTCGAGCTAGGGCACCCGTGCCCTAGCCCGAAAATGGCTTTCTCTGCTTTTGTGTGGTTCTAGGGGGCTTCTGGCCTGAGAATTGCACTACTTGTATTAAACCTGCCCCTTGGAACAATTATTATAGTTGTTAAGAACCTTCGAGTATGATCTGATTGCCGCACTGCAACTCAATTCATCTCCATGTTTGTTGCCACATAAAATGTTATTTCATTGCCTCGTTCGCCTTATATATTCCTATATTTGATTCAAGAGACAAGATGAAATTCAGGAAGTGACGAAACCTAAGATCAAGTTAGCTGAAGCGACATTACAGTGCTGAGTCCAGCCGCATTCTCCTTGGCAGCCATACTGGCATAACAGTTTTGGCCTGGGAAAAATGTGAGATTAATCTTGACTAGCAGCTCAAGAGAATGTAAGTACAATTTTTATTGGCACGAAGAGTGCAGAGTGCAATGTTGTACCTCCTATATTAGAAGCTGCTTTTCTAGTGTGTGCAAGTAACAAGCCCTTTATTTTGTCTTGGCAAAAATGAAGAACCACAATTAAAAAAATAAAAAATACACATTTCATTTAAAGAACAGATAAATAACAAGCCTTTTATCTTGTCTTGGTAAAAAAGAAGAATCGTAATTATTAAAAAAAAAATACTATTGCATTTAAAGAACTAATAATTAAATTCTCATCATCAATTTGATTGCATTTAAAGAACTGATAATTAAATTTTGATAATCAATTTCTTAGGATTCAAAAATTACATGTGTCATATTTTCTTTCTAATTACTTGCAAAATGGGTGATGTTTCTTTGTAACTGTAAACAACAAATGATTGATGCAAAAAAAAAGTTCAATGTTCAAGAGTATCGAAGCGATTCTATAGCATGCAAAGAAAATAGACAAGCTTAATTTTGAACTAGCAATGTGAAATGCCAAAACACTCTTTTCAACAAACTAGAAAAAAACAAAACTCCAATGCAGAAAAGTTGTAAAAGCCATCATCAAGAACTTGAAAATATGCCAAAAAAGTAATGCCTATGCTCACTCAAATCAAATCAAGTGCAATGAAAGAGGATTCATATGACCTTAGGAAAACTGAAAATAGTGATAACATGGACTGATGTGACTATAGAAATGAATGAAAACATCAACAAAGTAACCAGAATCATAAGGGTGAAAATTTGTAAGGCTGTTTGGAAACCTTAGACAATCTGCAAAACTCGTAAATTAGCAAAGAAATGATGAAAGCAGTAATAGGGGAAGCCAAAATGGCCCACAGATGACTATCAATCGGTCAAGAAAGACTAAGCTCAGATTATATAGAAGCCTATGCAAATCTAGAAAATACTGAAATGATGATGGAACAACATGGTTGAAGGAGAGATAAAATTGAATGCTGACAAATCACTCAATTAATCCTGCAATTAGAGGTGGAAAAATAAATAAGGAAGAATGGTAATCAATAAACACAGATGCCTTGTGATGTAGAAAACCAAAAATGAGGATGTCTGCTCTATGAATTCGTCATTTAGATTTAGCTTTGGGTAGAAATTTAATTCATTGTTCTGGTTTTATCTTTCACTTAATGTTGTGGTAGTTTGTGCTATTGTGCTTTTTTGTGCTATTGTGCTTTTTATATTCTCTGTTGAGAGGGATTAGCCGAGTGTATCATTTCAGTTGGACAATAGCGACAATTTGTTTTAGTTGCCAATATTTTGTTAATTGGTGTTTGATTTTAAATAGTACTATGTAGGCCTATTGGGTTAAAACATTCAAAGAAATTGATCATCTGTACTGTCTAGGTGTTGCTCCAATAGCCACATTGCACCCAAAAAAAAAAATTCTAACAAAACTAAAATAGATTTAAAATAGATGATTCAGAATCACAAATTGAGTAAGGAATCAGAACCAAATAGACACAATCAATAGACCTGAATGGCCATGATTCACACTGGAGGATGGCGGTAGCATCTATGGAGGTCTATATATGTTGGCATAAAAATAGGGAAGCATCTGCATAAGGAAAATATATGTTAATATCAAATATCACTTTGCTAAGATACTAAGCAAATGGAGGCTTTCAGTTTCTTTGGGCTTTCAGAATCTCACCTAACATGTCATGTACAGTTTCATTATTGTAAGTAAGAATTTGATAAATTTTAGCTAAACCTTGTTGTTGAGTTCACTACAGATCACTTATAAGAGGCATTCAATGTCTGCATCTCTTCGTGGTCCGTGCTTAAGTGATACATATAAGCACAAATTTGAGATGTCAACCATAAATACTATCACTACTATATGAAAAACCTACAGTAGAAGCATAGTTAGTTGGCTTGAAAATCAGAAAATATTTACCTTCAAGTAGATAATGTGTTACTATACGTTTTTAATATCATTTTTGTATGCAGTGGCCACAATTCAATGAATTGGTGCAATGCTAGAAGGGTCACTGGGTGAAAGATGAAAAAAAATATGAGCACTATGAAAGTATTCCATCTATATCATTTTAAAGTCAATTTTTTGAGGGGCCAAATACAAACATAGAAACAGGTAAAATAACCAGGAATTACAATATCATAATGTGGAACTTCTATGCGAAATATGATTGTTTTTTTCATTGCTGCATTTCTTGAGAAAGCTTCGTGTATGCTTGGCTATTCATGAAATTCTTTTCTATCAGAGCTAAGGCTAGCCAATATAAGGCAAGGGAGAAATGAAGATGCTACTGATGATGATGATAATCCCAGTACATCAGGGAGGTGTTTGTGTGTGTTTTGAATACCCACCGAACATAGAATAAAATGCCCAAGGACACTCTATCCTCTCTTGAAAAGTGATTGCAAATACTAAAAAGGTTGTGCAATAACTCCAATGTTTCTTTGGTCAGGTCATGACATGTGGATAAGGCTAGTGGGCATTGTGATTTGCTAGTAATCATAAGGGGACTTACGTTATAATTCGTTTGCAAGTTTAGGACTTAGATAGTTTTATCATTGAAGGCTCTTTCTGATGGGTATTTTAGATTTTCCAAAAAAAAAGGGCAAAAAGATAAGGGTTTAGAGATCTAAGCTATGCCTAAGAACTCAAGAGATGGAAGTGACTAGATAAAATTGGAATAACTGCACTTTGTTTTGCCTCTTTTAGGACAACTTACGCAAAGCAGGTGCAATCTTCAATGGAGCTGATAATGATTTTCATGTTTGAATTAACAATTAAAACAAATAGAAGTTAAGCATCCACAACTTAATAGCTCAGGCTAACTTTACACATTGAATACAAATCATCCATTCAACAAAAGTATGAGCTTAATTTGATCCACCACTGCTAGCAAATCTATCATCCACTAACAAACATATAAATTAAATACTAGTTTAATTGTACTCTAAATGTTGAAGGAGAAGATGTAGACCTTGCACACTATTTGAAAACAAAAGTGGTTCTCAACAAATCATGTATTAGAGATTTTATAAATGGAGATAGTTTTGTAGCAACAATCTCATACAACTCACTTCAGACTTTACAAATGAGGGGCGAGCTCAATTTATAGGCTCCCTAATTACAATTCAATGGCAAAGATTGATTTAGGATCAATGACTGAGATTACAAAATAAAACCCTAATTAGGGTTTTTCATAATTAACTACCTCTCGACCAACGAGAAAATTAAATTTTGGGACACTTGTCCTTCTTGCTAAATATAAACCAACTCCATGGATAAGTCAAGTTCATTGAACCTAGACAAGTTGACTTGGAACAATTTGATTGGTTGGAATATGACGAGGTGCCACCTCAGCAAGTTGGATGTCTTCCTTGGTCTTTGCTGGTGTTTAAAATAACAACCGAGCTAAACCTTGTAACTCTCTAACAGGTAGCCAACCTCTATTTTAAAGAACAACTAAGTTTGGTGGCCAACTAACAAGATTTAGTCAAAGACTGACATCTCCTACACTTCTAGCTCTGCACGACCAAGGCGGGTAAACCTACACAATGTTTAAAACTTAAATCACTGATATACTAACATTGCTTTTTATAGTAGATAATTCCCAATGAAAAAACACTAAGGGAAGCATTGACAACCTCAAACTTGGCTAAATTCTCAGTAACTCAACCCTCTCTCAGCCATTGGAAAGTAGGACACACAATTACACAGTAAGATTAGGATGATTTTGCAATTAATTTTTTTTATGAGATGCACAATCTGAAACATAGATCAGTGCCAGTTCTAGGCCATGGAGTCAAACACGTAAAATGAATTCTCCAGCAAACAGTCTTCAACCGATGGATTTAACTTGTTAATGCTTTGCATTAACTATTAGTGCCTTGCACCAAAAATTCTTCTCTTGATATCAATCAGATTCTTTTTATTAAATCCCAACTACACACCTGAAATCACAATCACCTACTCAAAGAATTTTAACCATTTCTTTGAAACAGAACAATGAATAGGAAAAACAATCTCATGAAATTTGTGATGATAAATTCAAAGACACTCTGTATTATTGAATTTTGTAGACATCCAAAAATAACATTATGCATTCCACTGTAACTAACATCATGCATTCGTTTCTTCTACTAATCAATTAAAGCAATTTATTGATTTAATCCTAAGGTTCATCAAGCTTAATTAAATAAATCAAATTATTTAATTAAGTTCCTAAGGTTCTTCTTATTTGATTTAATAAATCAAACTGATTTAAAATCAAATATCAAATCCCTAAAATCCCCTAAGTTAATTAATCTAAATTAATTGACTTCTAAATCATGATTATCATTCTCTAGCTTTTGACTCAACTAGAGTCAAATCCAAACTCCTAACTAACCCACCCACTTGCACCAATAAATCATTTATTTGATTTATTATTTCCTCTAATTACATTCAAAATGGAATATTCTTCCAATTTGAATCTTCCCCCCAAAAGGGACTTGTCCCTTCCAACAAGGTTTTAAATGCTATTTGCACAAGTCAACATAGCATTTATTACACCTTTCATCCCCCCAAAACATGTCAAGTCATGCAAAATTCAAATTCAAATTGGCACATTGGCCAAGACTTGCACATTCCTCACCCTCTCACAACTTGACAAGTGGCACCTTGTCATTGGCTTGTGAATTATCCCACATTCATCCAAAATCTATCACTCTGCCTAATCTTGAATCTATAAAATGCAAAGCATTTCAACACAAATCATCTACAACCCACAACAAACAACACATTCTCACTTGCAAGGTTACTCTCTTCATGAGAGAACTAATCTTGTTCATCACCACACCATTTGCTTAGCAATTACATCTTGAGGCAAGGTTGCTCTCTTCATTTGAGAGTCAATCTTGCTCTTCACGATCTATCATTTGGCATCTTGCTTATCATGGATTGGGAAAAGGCATCCTTTCTACATCACAAGGAGCACCAATCCAATATGGGATAGATATATTTCATGTTTTATATGCTTTTAAGTCATTTGTTTGCATTGTGAATCATGGATTATTATCTCATAAGGATATGCATTTCTGTTATGTTTTTTTGTCAAGGTTACTAACATTTGCAGATTTTCATGTCCTACAAATGGCGCTAGAAGGAGGGCATTCTTTCATTGATCTTAATGTCAAAAAAAAAAAAAAATGTTAATCCAAAAGATCCATGTTTGATGACTAATCTACTTATCCATGTGGTTTAAACTTGCAGTTATGTTTTGTTCTTCATTTGAAACCTCCTGTTTGTTTCTCATTTGCAGCTTATAGTATTTTAGAATGTCGATAGATAGAATACTTTTTAAAGTTGTATAAAGCAAAAAGTACTCTGTCAGAGTAATTTCTAACACATGCTTTTCTATTCGTGAATAGTTTGATTGCTAATATAACTATATTTTCTGGAACTCTATATTCCTTGGAGGTGAATGCTATGATTAGAATAATGTTGAAGTTCTAACCTCAGCCACTCAGCTGAATATCACATTTATTAGTTAGAGGGGTCCTTAACTCGCCAATCCGTTTTAGAACCAAAAGCAGCCTGCTCATAGGGACTCGGAGTGGCAACAATCAACTCATCACCAGGCACATTTGTAGTTCCAGTAGTAATAGCAATAGGATTAGGTCTCTCGAAGCTACTTCCACCTGCATTAGCAATATTCGAGTTTGTTTCAAGATACATTAAGTACTGCTATGTAGGCATCAGATTTCGATTGCAATGTTTTACTCTAAAAATCAGTCCAGTTGAAGCCAAATCACATTCCTGCATATCAATATCTATGGACCCCAAACCTGGTCCCATTTCTGTACTAGTCTACCAAAAGTTCCCATCATCTGCTGCAATACAACATTTGCAATTTATGTCATTTCACTACTGCCAGAAACAACAATATTGTCGATGTTATCCTACATATAGACACTGAAGGGATTTTACTTCTTATTAAGCTTCGTACCCCTGGCCGAACAACACGGGAGGAGGAGTGTCGACCTGCTGCTGCTATAATAGATCATCCTTGTTGGAGCTTCCCATGATTAAGCCTTGAGCAGATTGGTGTAAACTGCTCATAGGGTGAACCCTTGCCTTCATTATGCCCCAACTACGGTAGCATAGTAGCCAGTGTCCAAGACAGGCATGTTAATCCTCACCTACTAGCCAGCGGTCGTGATGTTCACAACGCTCGTGTTCTCATGACAAATCAGGATTCCACCTTCTTGACTGTGGCTAACACATGGGCTGAGTCCAACCTCATGATCTTGCACACTGACGCCTTTCTGGATGCCGCTTTCTTTAGGTAACTCATGACCAAGTCCAACCACCCAAATGTCCATCATTTATGGGGCATTTCTTCACCATCGTCGGCCTTGTCATCTTGGTGCTCTTGCGGCCTTAGGGAGAGCTTGCTCAAGAGGTTAAAATCTGAGACCATAATGGGCCCATTTGTTTAGCACATTCCATTACTTCAGATCTCTGTGAACTATCCCCAAGCCTGTCTCTAATACATATCAATCGCAAGGTAGTTGGAAGTCAAGTAGCCGACACAAACTCATGCTAAGGAAATGGGACCCTGAGAGAATGTACTGCGTTGAATCCTCTTTATCCCTCAAATAGAACAACTAACATATGCAGATATTCTGACTAGATGCATTCATTACTTCTCAATGGTACGCAGCCAACAACAATATCAATTTTGCTGACCAATATCTATTATCTTCAATACGTGACCAATATCAATACAGTAACAAAATAATGCCAAAATCCTAATTGTTGTGGCTCGAGGAGTCGTCTAAATGAATCCACCATCATTTATGGGGGAAATCTTTGGGGCAATGACTAGCTATGTGTTGGTTAAGTTCTGGAGATCAGTGCATTCGAAGTAGATTTCTTTGAAGACCATCCATTGCCGGTGTTTGCAAAGAAACACAATTAATACAGGTGCAAAGAATGTCTGACATAATCCCTTATGTTGTTTCTATGTTTATTTTATTAGATCTCCATATCCCAAGCGCACTATGCGCAGTTATGTTGCACCTGCCAGCCGCGCTAATTTAAAAGTTTCTACATCGGGTATGGATGGTTGGCGCTGTCCTGTCAGCTACAAACGCACCTACAAATTATAACCTAAAATATTATTACAGCAATTAAGAGGCGCGGGCTAGTCTATTATTAATTTGAAATTGCATGTAGAGATTGTGAGTAGCTGGGTACATGTCTGTCAGGAATGACTAGTGTAAACATAACTAAGATTTGTTGAGAGCAAGTTGAATAGGTGCGATGGCATAGTTTAGATAATGCAGGAGTGTTTATTACAAATGATAACACTTGTTGTTTGCAGATTAAGGCTGGTGATATTCAATGGCTAAATCATTTTCATGACATGTAACGAGAGGTTCAAGTGAAGTTGCCATTCATATATCCGTTCCTTCATTTAAATGCTCATTGATTGTGGCATGGCGTTCATTTTCTATTACTAAATGTGGTCTGACAGGAGTAGTGGATGTTAGGTTTTTCTTGATCTGGCCATGTCCCCTGGACAGAATTGCCTTACTCATTTCTCAAAGAGATCTCGGTACAGAGCACTTGATCTTAAGAATCAGCACGAATTCCGCGGTAGCTGGGTACAGTAAACGATGAGGAGCTATGGGAGTACCACTAAACATTTCTTTAAGACTGAAAGTCAAGCGTAAATAAAGGCAATCAGTAACTAACCGTTTGGACTTTTCTTCTGATCATGTTTTAAATCTTAAAGAGCATTACAACTTGTCCACGCTCTCTTCAATTCTACTGATTTTGCGCGTCAAAGAATTGTTGATATGTCTTAGATGTTATCAATCTCATTTTTTGGTCTCTTTGCTATCATAGATTGGAAATTGGTATAATTGAATGCTTTTCACAGTCATTTCACATTATGCCTAGTGTTTGCACGCCACAATAAATTGCTAGTTTTGGCCGAATGCTATGAAAAGTATTCACTTGTGATTTGAAGCCTGTAGTATTATTTTGTATTTAGCATTGTTAACTAATCTTAAGTTTTGTTCCAAAAAGAAATGTCGATTTTATGATTGTTCATTCATCCATCTAATGTTCAATAGGGAATATACTTTTAAGCAAGCTTGATTTTGTGAGGTAGTGTTGTTAAGTTTTGGCATGGTTTAAAAAAAAAAAAATTCTACTAAACCAATGCTTCCACAGTCTGTTGAATCCACATATATGTTTTATTTAGTTCTCTACAAGAACCTATTCCTAGGATTTAAAACTATTGTGATCTGCATTTGATTTGGTCTTCTTATTAACAGTCGATTATGACTTAGTTCCTTGGATTCTAAAAATCATTTATCTGCAGCAGACATATAGATTATGTTACTTGAAGAAGAAGCATGTTAGGCATTTGACACATAATTTTTGCTAAAATGCAGCATTGGAGACACATTTTAAAAGCAGAATACTATAAAACAACTATTGCTAAATTTACAATATAAGATGCTCACTGATTTGCTTACTTCTTCACAAAATGCAATGTCGATTGTTGGTGAGGGGTAATTCTTTATTTTTTATCCTTTCATTTCATGAACTAAATCTTGTTTTCAATGACTTAAAAGGTTGAAATCAAGGCTGGAACATCAAGGTTAACATCAAGGTTGAACATTGGAATCGAGCGAAAACAAAGGCGAATGGAGTGGAGTTGGAGATATTTTTTGAAATCAAGACTTGCAAAAAGCATTTTTTAATGCTTATTTTAAACAATCTTAGAGCTTCCATTTACTACCCTTGTTTTCTGTTTTTAACCAACTCACATTTCGATTTGGGCTTAAAATCAATCACTGATTTGATCTTTTCAAATTTGGTTAAAAAGAACCTGAGACACTTACTAGAATTTCAATTTGGACTTAAAATTGAACAAGGCAACTTCACATTTCAATTGGTGCTCTTAAAACGAATTCATCACTGCCTTTTGGACTTAAAATGAACAACTGTTTGTCATATTTTCCAATCTTTTTCACAAAGTAATATCATCAAAAAGACGTATGCGCTTCTCTCTTGCCTCACGGAAATCTTGAGAATCAAAAGTTTTTTTTATGATATTAAGTTGTCAAAAAATATTGCCTCCACACTTCAATTTGGGCATTCTAAAATTGAACAAAACATGCGAGTGTGAGCACGACATATTGTGGAGGTTCTCCCCTTTGTTTTTCAACAAGGGTTGTGTGAACGACGGAATATGTTAGCTCGCTATTGTTTATCTTAGAGGGCCTGCCTTGTGGGAAAAAGTAATCACCCAAGGGAACGACCCAACCGGGAACACGCTAAAACCAAGTGACTTCCACCCAGGATATAAGTGTGGATATTGAAACAAAGGCCAATATCACGAGGATTATTCTGACGAGATGGACAGCAATGGACTCTCGCCGATGTTGGATAATCCCCCACGAACGGAATGCCCGAATTAGAACCCCTTGTTTAGAAAAAGGCCAAAACCTTGTCTATCTTGTTGGTGCAAGAGGTCATGTCCTCTGAAGCCGCCCCACGTAATATGCGGTCTTGTTGTGGAAATGGAAAGTATGCCATGCGAGATTCATGGGTACTAATGCTTGGTTGACCCGAATAAGTGAGTGTCGTGGAGGGGAGCCAGTGTGGTCAAGCATTTAGCCATTTGCAGCTGGATTTATCCAAGTGGGAACCCAACAAGATATTGCCTCATCATCCTAGGGTTGTAAAAAATGCTTGGAATCAAAAACACATTGCTTGATCTTGAAAACATTTGGAAAACAAACATACACAAGAGCCTCAAATTTCAAACACCTTGGAAGAAACAAATATCCTTTGACGAACTTGCCCACTCTTGCTTTCCCTAGGAATCACATTCCTAGAGGTTTCTAAGTGTGCAAATTCTATCATCATTTGTTTCCAATAAGGATAAACATAAGGAACTTTTTCCCTATTTTCCTCGATTTCCACACAAAGGACATTGTGGGATGAGAAAGAGAATGGGACACTAGACATATAGTTTGAAAACCTAAGCAAGCAAGTGTCTTGGATAAAAAGAACCTCATTTAACCAAGATAAAAGACAAATTTGATTACAAATGTGTTTTCTAACATGATCAAAATCCCAAAATCGAAGTTCAAAAAGCTTAGTGTGAAAGCTTGTAAGGAGCATCTTGAGAGACTTTTTTGAGTTCAGAATATAGCGTGTCCTTCAACACCGAGGTCTTGTAAGAAGAAGTGTTATTCCATGTCAAGTCTAGGATCAATTCAATCACTTTCATCCATCTTTCAACCATCAAAATCAATCAAATTTCCATCTCACCAACAGCTCTTGGAAACTTTGTAAACATTTGTTATGCTAAACTGATAGGAAAAATCGAATCATCTTTGTTTGACTTAACACAGCTAGTCAAACCATCATCCTATACACAAGTTCTCTCTTGGATAAAACAACTTCCTAGGGTTTACAAGTGCATTTATCATATTATGTTTGACTTAACACATCTAGTCAAACTATCAATCCAATCACGATCAATCAAAATCCTAAAAGTTTAGCATTTCCTTCAAAGGTTCTTTAAGAGTTCCATTCATCCGTATCACTCATCTTCCATTTATCTCATCCTCATCATCGCTTTGATCCTTCAACTATCCTAGTTCTTCACTTCTTTGAACCTAAGGTTTAGACTGATCTAAAGGATTAGAGGTTCATCTCTTACATTCTTGAAAATTGATCTTCATTTTATGGTTCAAACTCAATCTCAACATAGGAGGGACATGGAATATAAATTTGATCCATCCATCATGAGCAATTCGATTCAACCAAACTATCCAAGCCTTGCAATACCATTTGATTTTCAAAGCTTGTACAATGCATACATGGGAGCATTATCTCATACAAACATCAATGGTACAACGAATGTGAGTATGCCCGATCCAAAGTTTGGAACACCTTTCCCAATGATAGATTTAAATCCAAGTCCAAATCTGCAAATCTATCAACCAAACGCTCAATGCATGAGTTTTCCAAACAACATTATCCCACAAAATCCATACATACCAAGTGCAACTTTACCAAACATGACCATTTCAAATCCACACTTGGTAAACTTTGGGGTCGACATGTTTGCAAATCCCCCTAATGTTGTTCAAAATCCTAGCAATATGTTGACAACTCCATATATTGATTCAAGTCAAGGTAACACCATGCAAAATCAAAGTTACCTAAATCCAAGCAATATGATTCCCAACCACAACAATGTTCAATTTCAATCTATCATGCCAAATCAAAACATCATACCAAATCATCCCATTTTTCCATCGATATCGCAAAAACAGATGGAAACCATCCAAGCAACCCCAACAATCAACACCATTCCCATTCCACCACCACCGCCACCACCGCCAAAGCACAACATGACCAATTCATTCTCCATCATGTTGCAAGAAGCTTCCCACAAAAAGGCACTCCAAGCCCAACAAGCTACACAACTAGTTACTTAGCAAGCACAAGCGACTCAAGTAGCCCAACAAGCGCAAGCGCAAGCAGAATTCTACGCACTATTGCAATCAATCCAAGAAGAAGTAGCACAACAAAGAGCCCAACAAAAAGCTTTGTTGGCACAAAAACAACATGATGAACAATAAGTGTTGTTGGCTCAGCAGCAAACGCAGGCCTTACCCGCTCAACAAAGCTTGCAACAGATTCCCACCACAATTGTTGAAATCAAAAATCAAGATCAATCTATCAATAAGCACATTGAAGATGTTCCCATCTCATTCAATGATCAAATTATCACACACCAAGAGTCACTTTTCAATCACAATCAAAACTCACTGACGATACCCAACAATGATCCAATCCAAGAAACATTAACATCATTTGATCCTATGTTTGAGAACATTGACAATCCCTCCACCAAAATTGTTGAAAACAATGATCAAAATCAATCCATCAATGAGCACATTGAAGATATGTTTACCCCATCCATTGATCAAATCGTCGTTCATCAAGAACCACTTTTTAGTGATCTATTTCAAGATGTGTTACAATTATTTGATCCCATTGACATAATCTACGGTCCATCGACCAATGATCATATAAAAAATGTCTCTACATCACCTTGTGAGTTAGAGGACATATCTCAAGAACGTATTCCAAAGCATGATCAAAATCTTCCATCAACGTCTAGCAATGGCCCTTCCAACGACATATTAACATCCTTTGACCTCATGGTTACAAATATTGAAGGAATCCCTAGCTCAACATTTGATCCAAATCCACTAAAAGCTCAAGAGAATATTGAGCCACTTCCTAATGACGATGTCCAAGAACCCCTTGTAGACAATCCATCCTTTGAAATTGACCCATGTCAAGAACTTGATCAAAAGCATGGCGAAAGCAATTCTAGAATTAGTCAAAATCGAAAATTTGTATCTCCGAGATACTACAATGATCTAATGGGCACTCTTTTATCTATACAAGATGCTGCAAATGATGACCACATCCACATAGGACATACTCCTCCATCTACCCATGAGATGATTTCTTTGGATGGACACGTGGATGATCTTCAAAAACAAGAGTCTCATACTCTTCAAATCATTACCAACGAACAAGAGTCTCCTACTCTTAACATTTGTACACATGATCAGGATGTAGAAAAATGCAGAGACATATCAGAAATGGTCCATGAAGAAGGTTTCTACAAAAGTTGTGAATCAGAAAAATCATATGAAAGCATATCAAGAATAAATCATGAGGAAGACTTTTACAATGGCAGTGAATCATCAATACCTCTAGAAGAAGCACTACAAGATCAAGCCAAAGAGATCAACCAGGAATTTATGCCACATGTGGAGGATCCTATCACTTATAAAGTTGGATCACTCACCTTTCTTAGAGCAAGCTATCTCGTCAATAAAGAAGCTGACACTTTTGAAGATCCGCCATAGAGTAGAGAAGGATTAGCACCTTGTTTCCAAGGTAAATCATATCCTATGGCAAATAAAATGTTTCAACAGATGAATTATCAAGGCAGAGGATTGGGCCTACATGAACAGGGTATCCTAGAACCAGTGCAGATTTTTGGAAATCCTAAGCATCAAGGCCTTGGTTATTCAACAATCAAGGGATCTCAACATATCAGTAATACTATCACCATACTGGGGGCAACTTTGTCTCGAGCAAATGTCAACATAGGGAGCATGAAGGATCCTTATGATGAAACTGATGCCAATACTACAACCCGCCATATCATGAATCTTCATCCACCCATCACCCCATCCATGAATTGGGACCAACATCAAAAGAAAGACTTGAATTGAAGCATGAAGAATGTTATCAAATAAAAAGAAGCTAAGAAGCATATTGGACAAATCAAGTACATATGGATACCAAAAAATACAAAGAAAGATTATCCCTATCAAACTCCATCAGTCAAAGAAACTATGGGGCAAAATAAAAAAGGGAACAATATCCATCAAAGATTTCCACAAAGGAAAAAGCAGGCTTCTCAAGCAACGTACAATGTGTATCAAGCAGTTGGTCCGAATTCCATGCACACTTCCATATCCACCCATTACTGCTCATCTTCCCAAGTTTGGAGAGTCAAAGGTTCCAAACCATCGACCAATCCATCTTTTACTCCTAAACACACTCCATCCATGCCTCCACACATGATAGCCAATTCTCACATTGACCATGTATTGGCGGCGACCCTTCATCATAAGGATTCAGAGGGCACTCTATCGCAATGTGCGCACAAAGACAAAGTTAACTCCGGTATCAGCAAAGCAAAACAAATTTCTCAAAAGTTGCATTCAAGTGCACGTATCTTGGCAAAGCAACTTCTTCAAACAGGATACCGATGGCACGTTATGATAGAAGCATCAACATCAGCACCACTAGGTGGTTCAGCATCAGCTTAAAATCTCTCAGAAAATACAAAAAAATTAGAAAAATGTCCTGAAAAAACGGTCACCTTGATGAAAACTTGGCAAATAGGCATCTTGGTGACAACAAAAAAAATCATAAAAATATAAAAATCCAAAAAAATCAGAAAAAGGATTGAAAACAGTAAAGAAAAAAATCGTCCTCCAGCGAAAACCATTTCGGTGGCGCTTTGGACAAGTACCATGATGAAAACTTGGCAAACAGGCATCATGTGTAAAATCAAGCATCTACGTGCGCCAGTTCAGGAGAAAGCATCTTATCGCATCCATTATAAGGCCATCATTTGAGCCGTATCATTCATTCATCCATGAACTATTTATCCAACCCATTTTTATCCATCTGCATCCATACTCCAAGATTATCTTGATCTTGGAAAATTTTGGTGCATGCTTTACACTTGTTTATGGTAAAAATCTTGACATGGGTCATTTTCATTGATCCTATCCTACCCAATGCTATATGAGCCTTATCCGAATGAGCGTTCCTCTATTTGAACACCTTATCTTGTCACAAGATAATCCTTGGCATCCTTTGCATGCTTACCATACCCATCCATCTATCCAAGAATCCACCCATGGCATTCCATACATTGCTAGACACTGGGGGCAGATATTCACATCTTGCTTTGGGAATAAATCTAAATATATATCATCTGACTTATGAACTGGTCCAAACATTTGGAAAACATGAAATAAAGCATTTGTGAACATGAATCCAAGTCACTAGCCCATGGCATATTTTGACAGCAAGACGATGTTCCTCATCAAGCGTTATCTTTCGTTGAACATCAATCCAAACAATCCATATCAGTCTCATCTAATGCGCACATTTGTGTCACATCAAATCATCAAAGCAATTTTGTTCTAACTCAAGCTTCATCGATCTTGATCAATTGAATCCAATCAATCATCATCTTGTTTGACTTAACACACTTAGTCAAACTATCATCTTGAGCATGAGTTTACTCTAGGATAACACAACTTCCTTGGGTTTACAAGTTCATTATCATCACTCTGTTTGGCTTAACACACTTAGCCAAATTATCAAATCCATAATCACCTCGTTTGGCTTAACACACCTAGCCAAATTATCCTTTTTGTACGAGTTTACTTTGGGATAACACAACTTCTTGGAACTTACAAGTGCATTATCACTTTTGTTTGACTTAACACACTTAGTCAAACTATCAATCCATCAGTCTGATTGATCAACATTAAAGCTTGGTTTTCAACAAAATCCCAAAACAGAGCACTGATATCATCATGTATCCAAATTGTCAAAATCCATCGAAAAAAACCAAAAACATGCAAAAAATCCATCAAAAATTTCAAAAACATCCAAAATCATCAAAAATCCAAAAACATGTCAAAAGTCAAAAAATCAAAAATAGAGTCACCTTGTCGAACTACGTCGTCTCTGAGCTTGAACGTAGGCAAGGTTGATCTTTGATCATCCCCCAAGACGGTTAGGTCAGTCCTTTAGGCGTCCGTCACATTGGCAATCCGTTTGCCCATCTAGCCTGCATCTTAAGTCAGTCCTTTAGGCAATAAAATGGCAATCCATTTGTCCATATTATCATCTAGTCAGTTCACCACCAGTCGAACTATGTGGTCTCTGTGTATATAATGTAGGCAAGGCTAATCTATGGATCAGCTCCCGAGACCCCTAGGATAGGTCTTTAAGTTAGTTTGTTCGTTGTAAAATCTTGAAAATACCAAAAACATTTGTAAAACATCTCAAAATTCCAAAAATAGCCTCAAAATATCTGAAAAAACCAAAATGGTGCATCCATTTCATCTCGCTTTCACCCGTGATTGTCATCACTCATAATAAATCATTGTCGCTTTCACCCTTTGGTGAGTTAGTCAGAAGCAAGTTTAGCAGGTTCTAAAGTGAACGCCTAATCATCAAAGTCTCGAAGGTCTAAGTCAGTAAGTTAGCAAGTTGGTCAACTTGGAGTATCAATAGCTTATCACGCAATCAGTCTCACCAAAACCCTGATCACTACATGTCCTAGGATGAAGCTTTCCTGCGATGGACATAAGCATCAGGTACCCCACAGTAGTTTACCCTTGGCTAGTGGTACGAAGAACATTAGCTTGTTTGTTTACTTTATTTTGGTCTTTTTAGACTTATCTTATTTTGCGCTCATTCCAAGAACCTCTCGATGATGCCTAAACAAAACAGGTTTAGAGAGAAAGGAATGGGGCAATGATCATTATCTTTTTATCTATTGTGCTTGTTGGATGTTCTTGTAAAATAACTTGGCGAATACTTTCCTTGTTGGGTCCTTCCTAGCAAGGTTTCCGTATGTCAAGTGTGAACAAGATCACTCCTATCTGATTGCCGAGTCAGAGTCCATCACACTAGGCGCCATGCCATCCTGGTTCTTAATACCTTGATGCATCGCACCTATGTGTGTTATCAAACATAAAGAAAGTTATGCTCTTTATCTCCCATTCCTGGATAAGCAATACATCATCATCTTTCATCATCATCTCTAATAAAGTTGGCTTGTTGAAATTCTGCATCTTCTTGGATTCAAGGGTTCATCCCTCTCATTCTTCTACCTTCTTTCATGCTAACAATGCATCCATCCTACATCCATGTTCCATTCATCCTCTCATCTTGCATAATCATGTCATATCATTATAGGACAACGTCATACCATCTCATCCATCTCACATGCATCGCATAATCATTTAACATGCTTAAAATAATATAGATTTGTTATTGTAAGCATATTCTGAACATCTCATTTACATCATCATTACCATCCATACATCCATTTTGAACCTCTTTGTCGCGAGATCCACCTCAAATTGTATCTTTTCACTCGATCTCTCGAGGGGGCAATGTACTAACGTACTTATTTTCCACTGGGGCATCTGAAAAAACCAAAGAATTTTTAATTTCGATGTCGGTAGAATCATTCTTTGAACCAATGCAACGAGTACATTGTTTCAAAGAGGGGAAAAATGTAGACATCCAAAAATAATATTATGCATTCCACTGTAACTAACATCATGCATTCGTTTCTTCTACTAATCAATTAAAGCAATTTATTGATTTAATCCTAAGGTTCATCAAGCTTAATTAAATAAATCAAATTATTTAATTAAGTTCCTAAGGTTCTTCTTATTTGATTTAATAAATCAAACTGATTTAAAATCAAATATCAAATCCCTAAAATCCCCTAAGTTAATTAATCTAAATTAATTGACTTCTAAGCATGATTATCATTCTCTAGCTTTTGACTCAACCAGAGTCAAATCCAAACTCCTAACTAACCCACCCACTTGCACCAATAAATCATTTATTTGATTTATTATTTCCTCTAATTACATTCAAAATGGAATATTCTTCCAATTTGAATCTTCCCCCCAAAAGGGACTTGTCCCTTCCAACAAGGTTTTAAATGCTATTTGCACAAGTCAACATAGCATTTATTACACCTTTCATCCCCCCAAAACATGTCAAGTCATGCAAAATTCAAATTCAAATTGGCACATTGGCCAAGACTTGCACATTCCTCACCCTCTCACAACTTGACAAGTGGCATCTTGTCATTGGCTTGTGAATTATCCCACATTCATCCAAAATCTATCACTCTTCCTAATCTTGAATCTATAAAATGCAAAGCATTTCAACACAAATCATCTACAACCCACAACAAACAACACATTCTCACTTGCAAGGTTACTCTCTTCATGAGAGAACTAATCTTGTTCATCACCACACCATTTTCTTAGCAATTACATCTTGAGGCAAGGTTGCTCTCTTCATTTGAGAGTCAATCTTGCTCTTCACCATCTATCATTTGGCATCTTGCTTATCATGGATTGGGAAAGGGCATCCTTTCTACATCACAAGGAGCACCAATCCAATATGGGATAGATATATTTCATGTTTTATATGCTTTTAAGTCATTTGTTTGCATTGTGAATCATGGATTATTATCTCATAAGGATATGCATTTCTGTTATGTTGTTTTGTCAAGGTTACTAACATTTGCAGATTTTCATGTCCTACAAATTTATATAACTGAAAGTGTACAAAGATGGAGACAATCTGATGACATTCATGAATGTGGAAACACCTTCATGATGTTAATTGCATAAATTGGTTGTATTCACTTTTGAATTCATAAAAGTATAGCTTACAGACTTAAACAATGACTCAGAAAATACAAATATCTATCTACCTAGCCCAATATAAAAACTCAGAACCTTTACAATGCGCGAAAAATAGAAGATATAGAAGAAGAGAGGCAAGCAGAAGTAGCCCTAAATTTGATCAGCAATTGCCATCTACAAACATTTTTCACCATTGATCATCAACTGAAAATAATATCTCTTCCTTCCTCCTCTACAACAACAAAAACATTCCCTCAAAACTGCCTCTACTCATCATTGTCCAACAACAGAAAACATGCCCAACTAAAGAATCCCATCATTTCATCTAGCTGCAAAATATCCTTTTTCCAGTGGAAAATTTTGTTTTTGCTCACTTTACTTGCTACACATTATACATTGAAATATTTCCCCACTTTATTATGTTGTAGCTTTATTCTTCTTTCATATATTAAAGTTTAATAACTTTAATATTTCTACTCTTTAATACTGCTGCATATAAAAACCTAGCACATATACTTGTTTATAAAATGAATAAATTCACTTTATAAAATACCACCAGTGAATATTTAATTCACTCTCCATTTACTTGGGCAAGAAAAAAAAATTTACCCCTAGGCAAGCTTTACCATTTAAATTTTTGGCATTGGGCCCACGCCATTTTAATCACAAACAATAATCCCATGAGGTCAGCGAGATCAGCCCTGATCTCACGAGGTCGGCAAGGTCAGTGAGGTTGCGAGGTCCATGAGGTCAGCGAGGTTGCATTCTCTCCAACCTTGCACCTTTTTTATAACATTACCAATAATCCCACGAGATCAACAAGGTCGCGAGGTCCATGAGGTCTGCGAGGTCAGTGAGGTTGTGAGGTCTGCGAGGTCAAAGAGGTCCATGAGGCCCCATGAGGCCAGCGAGGTCCGCGAGTTCCGCGAGGTCAACGAGGTTTGTGAGGTCAATGAGGTTGGCCCTAAATTCATTTTTTGCAAGCTCTCATCCTCTGCACTTGTTCTCGCTCCTCCCTGCTTGGTACGGGCTTCTCTATCCTTGTTTGGTGTGTGCCTATTCTTCACCTATCAGTTACATTTGTTTTAGATTTTCTAAGGCCTTTTTAATGAATACATTTTGTGCATTTGCTGCAACATGGTATTCCAGGAATCCTCATTCATATGGAGAATTTTGAACAAATTCATTTTCTCTCCTCCATGAATTCTTGTGAAGTTGTGAATGTCACCACTGCCGCTTTTCAGCCAATCGGAAGCAAGAATTAAAATTGCTTGGATTAAAAACATTTGAAGGTGCACTTCTGAAAGTGTAGAAGCAAAATTTTGAAATGGGCATATCAAACTTGTAAAATTTGAGAGTGCCATCAGTGGCTCCGACTAGGGATGTATGCCCCCTGCAGGCGTACCAAGATTCCAGATCTCTAGAGAGTAGACCAAAATCTGAGTCCAACAGGTGCCTAAACTGCTTCTTCATTTAACCCTATTTTTCCACTTCATCTGATGACCCCAGGTCACCAAATGAAAAATGGGAATCAACATTTACCTCTGTCAAATATAATTTTGTAGAAAGAGCTGATCTCCCTCAACTTATGCTCACCTTTATCAAACCACAACAACATAGGTGACTGCATCTTTGCAAACAATAATACCAAACTACCCTTGTGCAAATGTGAACTTGCTCTCTGTTCAACTCTGTCATCAAGTGTCAACTGAATCAAATATGTCACATCACTGCTACTTT
This sequence comes from Sequoiadendron giganteum, assembly GCA_007115665.2. Taxonomy (NCBI): domain Eukaryota; kingdom Viridiplantae; phylum Streptophyta; class Pinopsida; order Cupressales; family Cupressaceae; genus Sequoiadendron; species Sequoiadendron giganteum. Next base: position 102,922,670 of record VCHN02000014.1, read on the forward strand.
CTTCATTCTCTGATTTAGTATTAAGTGGCAGTATTTGAAAAGGGGGATCAAGACCATATGAAAGCATAGCTTGATCACAACCATCCGCCTGATGAAACATGTTGGTACCCCCTATTAGGTAATCATTCACAACATCAACATGTTCACAATCACTATGCATCTGAAAGTCAGACATACTTTCAAAATGTTGATTATCATGTGGCAACAACTGATTATATTCATCATTTAAATCATTCTCAAGCTGAAAAAATCTTGTTTCAGTGTTTTTCACATTGTCAAATTCTGTGAAAACCTCTTCTAGCTGACAAAAATAGCACTCACATTTTTCCTTGTGGCTAGAACTATCAAACTCAAACTGATTACTAGTTTGCATATCAGAATTAAAACTATCACAAGAAATTACCAAAAGATCTTGCTCATCATGCAAATCATCTCCAAGTGTATGCAAAAAAATAAACTCATGCATTAGCACACTTTGTAACTGTTCTTCATCATGTTGGTATTGAGAGTCATCAGGGATTTCTGACTCATCATCATCTGTAATCATATAGTCATCCTCTAAACATAAGGTATCAACCTCTTCAATATCACAAGCTTTCTCAACAACGAGCAATTCTGGTTCATAAGCATAATATGATTTTTGATTGAAATCAACATCTTCATTCTCACTCAAAGACTCATGACTAGGCTCATTCAAGTCATCAAACAAAGACTTATTCAAATCTGCATTACAATCCTCAAGATTTGACTCATTGGATATGTAAACTTCATGGTTATTTTCTGCTTCAAACTCATCAAAAGAGTTTTTTGAACTTACATCAGTGTCCATATCTTCATACTCATCATAGAGTGCATCATCACAATTAATTTTTTGTTTGTCTTCATCCATATCATCATCATCATCAATTAGTTCATCATTGGAAAGAGAATCAGATTCACTTGCATCATACCTTGCATCTTGAAGGTCATCACCACTATCAAAGTTAGTAGGGGCTGCACACAATAACTGAGAGTTGTCCTCATGTGCACATTTTTGATATCCTATGGTCAACAGATCTGAAATTTGTTCACAAGTCAATAGATCATTGTTTTGGTCTATTGTTTCGACCACTTCCTCTTTCTTTAACTTCACTTGAATTGGATGCAATGCCAAATTGCAAATCAGGGAATATCAAAGTATCATCATCTTCAAACTTTGAGAATTCAGTAGGCTGATCATAAATTGGATCTGCCCAATCATAGGAGGCAAAATTGCTGACAATATTATCACAAGAAAAGTCATAACCAGTCATAGTGAATAAACTATCCACTTCTCCCTTCTTACTTTCTTTTGGGTTGTCAAAATAGCAATCCACATCACTTTGCATTTCAACATCAGATTGGGTATCATCATTGAACTTGTCACTTGCATCCTCTTGAGGATAATCATAAACATCTTGTTTATCAAACTAAAAATCAGAAACAGTTTCCTCATTGTAGCTGCTTGTGGCTTGCCTTTCAAAATGAAATTCATCACACACTCTGTCACTTGCAACTAATAAACTTTTCTTCTCAAGAGTATTTCCTAAATCAGCAAACCCTCTTGTCTCACTATGTAGAATTGTGTCAAAGCTACACTCAACACTTGTAGGCTTGACATAATCACTTGTATCATCATATTGCTGATCACATATCTCTTCTTTAAAGAGTAAATCCAACTCATATTCTTCTCCAGGTTCCTGGCTCAGACGACTCAACTGCTCATTTGTAGTTGGGTACATTTCTTCTTCTATAAGTTATTCATTAACAACTTCCTCATCATCTGATGATGCATTCTTCTCATCTTCTACCTTCTCAAGTATGCACTTGTTTGGAAACATCTGATCATTTTAATTCACACCACTACTGATTTCATCAGCAATTTTTCCCATAATTGAAGACAACAAAATTTGAACATACTCATTCCTTTGTTTCTCCAAATTATCCAACACTGTGTATGTCATTTGCATGCTCAATATTTCAAATATTTTAACAATGCACTAGATCCTTCTTCATAAGCTTCAAAATACATATGGATACATTCAAAAGTTCTAGGTCTGAAATTTTCTAGGATTAGTGAAAGAGAAACAACAAATCTATGATTAAAATCAACACTTGACTCTTCATTTTGTTTCTTGATTTGCTTTAACCTCAAGACAAGGTCTGAGGGATCTCTTGCAAATTCTTCTCTATAAGAAGCCACTAATTTATCCCAGCAAGGAAATGACTTCTCAGGAAAACTTAGATACCAATCCTGAGCTCATGCTTCAAGAGATCTGACAAAAAATCTCATCCGCATATCCTAATCTCTGAATGAATGTTTCTCCATGAAGCTGGAAAAACTTTGAACATGTGCATCTCCTTCACATACGGTATACCCATCAAATCTAGGCATCTCCTTATAAATTTGAGCTGACATACTTTCAGTTTCATAATCAACCCATGACAAATCTAACTGAGTATACAATGGGTCAAAGGAATTGACAACAGGTGCAATGACTTCACAAGTATACATAGTTTGATGGTCTCTTGACTGGGCTTGTTGAAACATTTGGTGTCTTTCATCCATTTCTTCAAGTCCTCTTTCAAATACATCATTCCATTTAGGACTAAACCTAGGCTTATTAACTCTTGGGTTCTTACATATTGGGGTATTAGATGCTTGAAGATTATTATACTCTTGACATTTCCTGACAAGTTGAATCAAAGTATTCACTGGTATAGCTACTTTATATTGATGATCCATGGATATTACAAATTAAGGCTCACTAATTGTGCATAATTACAATCCTGACCACATGATAGACAACAGGGATAAATACTGACATAATGACAACCTGGGCTTGAAAATTACAACAATACAAATGGATGGAAACCCCTAAGATACACAACTGCATTCTAACCATCCAAACTAGTAGATATTTGAGCACTAAACATAAATTTTCAATGGAACTGCAATTACATTCAACAGATCCAACAAATAAAAGTGTGCAAACTTAATTTACTGTTCTTTCCCTTTGTCAGTGCTAACTCACTCAATAGGTAAAAAACGTTTTCTCTAAGAAGTTCAAATATGGTCTTCATACACAAGTTCTTGGAAACCAAAAGTGAAGAATACCTGGAAAATTTTAAACTGCTGCAAATTGTCTTCTTGACTGGTAATATTTGTAGATCTAGAAATTTCTTCAAATTTTTAACTTGTTCTATTAATAGAGTCACCACCTCTTTTCACAGAGGACTAAACTTCAAGAAGTATGAAGTTCCTTTACATATAAATGAATTTCTCTGAGTTCCTTTCCACCAACAGAGCACCACAGATTAAAAAAAAATTTAGGTTCACTACAACACTTTCTTCCCCAGGGTAGAAATCCTTCAAACTTGAACAAATTCAGAATGACAAATAATTTGACTCTATGCACTAACCTTTAAGGCTAGATTATGCAATTAGAATTTTCTCAAATTCTCCCTAGAAGAGTCGCCATTATGTTGGTGTTTAAAACAACCCAACTAAACCTTGCAACTCTCTAAGAGGTAGCCAACCTCTATTTTAAAGAACAACTAAGTCTAGTGGAAAACTGACAAGATTCAGTCAAAGACTGACATCTCCTACACTTTTGGCTCTACAGGAACAAGGTGGGTAAACCTACACAATGTTTAAAACTTAAATGACTTATATACTGACATTACTTTTTATAGCAGACAATTCCCAATGAAAACACACTAAGGGAAGCATTGACAACCTCAAACTTGGCTAAATTCTCAGTAACTCAACCCTCTCTCAGCCATTGGAAAGTAGGATACAATAACACAGTAAGATTAGGATGATTTTGCATTTAATTTTGTTTCTGAGATGCACAAACTAAAACATAGATCAGTGCCAGTTCTGGGCCATGGAGTCAAACACATAAAATGAATTCTCTAGCAAATAGTCTTTAACCAGTGGATTTAACTTGCTAATTCTTTACATTAACTGTTAGTGCCTTGCACCAACATTCCTTCTCTTGATATCAATCAAATTCTCCTTATTAATTCCCATTTGCACACCTGAAATCACAAGCACCTACTCAAAGCATTTTAACCATTTCTTTGAAACACAACAATGAATAGACAAAACAGTCTTATGAAACTTGAGATGATAAACTCAAAGACACTTTGTATTATTGAATTAATATAACCGAAAGTGCACAAAAATAGAGACAATCTGATGACATTCATGAATGTGGAAACACCTTCATGATGTTAATTGCATAAACTGGCTGTATTTACTTTTGAATTCATAAAATTACAGCTTACAGTCTCAAACAATGACTTAAAAAATATAAATCTCTATCTACCCAGCCCAATACAAAAACTCAGAACCTTTACAATGAGAGAAAAATAGAAGATATAGAAGAAGAGAGGCAAGTAAAAGCAGCCCTAAATTCGATCAACAATTGCCATCTGGAAAAAAATTTCACCATTGATCATCAACTAAAAATAATATCTCTTCCTTCCTCCTCTACAGCAACAAAAACATTCCCTCCAAACTACCTCTAATCATCATTGTCCAGCAATAGAAAATATGCCTAGCTAGAGAATCCCATCATTTCATCCAGCTGCAAAATATCCTCTTTCCCATGCAAAATTTTGTTTTTGCTCACTTTACTTGCTGCACATTATACTTTGAAATATTTCCCCACTTTATAGTGTTGTAGCTTTATTCTTCTTTCATATATTAAAGTTTACTAACTTTAATATTTCTGCTCTTTAATACTACTACATATAAAAACCCAGCACATATACTTGTTTATAAAATGAATAAATTCACTTTATAGAATACCACCAGTGAATATTTAATTCACTCTCCATTTACTTGGGCAAAAAAAAAAAAATTAACCCTGTGCATGCTTTACCATTTAAATTTTTGGCATTGGGCCAACCCCATTTTAATCACAAACAATAATCCCACGAGGTCAGCGAGGTCAGCCCTAACCTCACGAGGTCAGTGAGGTTGCAAGGTCCGCGAGGTCAGCGAGGTTGCATTATCGCCAACCTTACACCTTTTTTATAACATTACCAATAATCCCTCGATGTTAGGAAGGTCACGAGGTCAGCGAGGTCCACGAGGTCAGCAAGGTTGCGAGGTCAGTGAGGTCTGCGAGGTCCCGTGACATCTGCGAGGTTAGCGAGGTCGGCCCTAAATTCATTTTTTGCAAGCTCTCGTGCTCTGCACTTGTTCTCGCTCCTCCCTGCTTGGTACGGGCTTCTCTGTCCTTGTTTGGTGTGCGCCTATTCTTCACCTGTCACTTACATTTGTTTTAAAGTTTCTAAGTCCTTTTTAATGAATATATTTTGTGCATTTTCTGCAACATGGTATTCCAGGAATCCTCATTCATATGGAGAATTTTGAACAAATTCATTTGCTCTCTTCCATGAATTCCCGTGAAGTTGTGAGTACCACCACTACTACTTTTCAGCCAATCAGAAGCAAGAATTAAACTTGCTTGGATTAAAAACATTTGGAGGTGCACTTCTAAAAGTGTAGAAGCAAAATTTTGAAATGGGCATCTCAAATTTGCAAAATTTGAGAGTGCCATCAGTCTCCTTGTTCTTTTTCCATGCATTTTCCTTAGAATATCTTTCTTTGCCAATGACTCTTTCCTTTGTTCTTGTTTCTTCCAGGCTTTGATCTTGGATTTCTTTTTAGATTTTTATTTCTTCTTCTCACTTGAATTTGAAGTCTAGAAGTCTCCCCTTGGATCAGTTATTGAACTTTTCCTTCCTAATTGCTTTGAAATTCCTTGAAGTGCCTTGAATATGGAGAAGAACTCTTCTATGCTTTCACCAAAATGGAGGAAATTGGAACTTTCTCTGTAAATTATTTCCCATACTTAGCCAAATTTTGGCTATTCAATTTCATTTTGTAATGCCTTCATGTGGACCATTCAACACTTAGCCAAGATTTTGGCCATCTCTATGCTCGAATGAAATTTTCCTATGGATCTGTCTTCAATTATGAGTTTGGATTGTGCTAAGTAGGGCAGAATCCATCCTTGGGAAAGAATTTTATTCATTTCCTCTTTATTCCTCTTCATTTTTCCCGTTTTCTTTCCAATACTTAGTCAAAAAATTGATACTTTTACTATAAGAAAATTCCACACTTAGCCCCTTTTTTGCTTCCTCTTGAAATTTTTTAGCATGCTTGTTTCTGACCTTGGCTGACTTTGGACTTGACATGCCATTTTTTATCATGCTTGAGCGGACTTCCTCATTGGCAAGCCAATTCTTTTTCTTTCTCCCTGACAGACTTGGTTGTGTCCTTGATAAGGCAGACTTTGAAGCTGGCTTGGATAAGTGCATGGCGGACTTCAAGGTTGGCTAGACATGCTTTGGTAGACTTCATCTTTGGCTAGACCATGTGCACTTCCTTTTGGGCCGACTTCCTCATTGGCAAGCTAATTCTTTTTCTTTCTCCCTGACAGACTTGGTTGTGTCCTTGATAAGGCAGACTTTGAAGTTGGCTTGGATAAGTGCATGGCGGACTTCAAGGTTGGCTAGACATGCTTTGGCAGACTTCATCTTTGGCTAGACCATGTGCACTTCCTTTTGGGCGGACTTTGTCTTCGGCCTGCCATCTTCATACTAGGTGAACCTGGTGAATGCTTAGACATTCTCATGCTTGGCGCACTTTGCCAATGCCTTAGAAATTTTCCTTGCCTCCAAAGTTGGTGTACTTCTCAATAGATTTGCCAATTTTCCTCTTGCCAAGGGTGGAATTTGACTGATCCATGCCATGGACGGACTTCCTTAATGTCTTTCCATTCTTTACTTCTTATTGCGGACTTCATGATGGATATTCCAGAGGGTGGCAAACTTGAAGGTTGGCTTGCCAAGGCTGATGGCAGACTTTCAAGATGCTTTGCCATTTCTTTCCAAGGCAAGGGTGGACTTTGCAAGTTGTCTTTCCAAAGCAAGGGTAGACTTTGGGGTTGGCCTGCCACAGGCAAGGGTGGACTTGCCATGACGCTCTGTAATCCTCCATACTTGGCGTATTTTTGGCCCATGCCTTAGACAAATCTCTCTTCATGTGGCGTACTTTATACTTACCCAGACATTTGACTTAGTCAAAATTTTGAAATTTTCTCTCTCCTTCTGGGTTGGGAAGACTTGGAGGTTTCTCTGCCATTTTTCATTTACGTCCATGCCTTAGAAATTTATTTCATGTTGAGTTGGGTGAACTTCATGTTTTCCTTGCCATTCATCCTTCCTTTCATGCCTTAGGATTTCATTCCATCATGCCGAGGAGTGAATTTCATGCTATCTTGATCCCCTCTCTCTCTAGGCATATATTTTTTTATCCATACCATAGAAAAATTTCCTCTTCCAAAGTTGGGTGGACTTCAGCCTCTCTTTGACATTGGTGCACTTTAGCCTTGCCTTGTCCAAGGACGGACTTGGACATCTCTCTAACATGGGCAGATTTGGAGGCTTGTCTTTCTATCCACTTCTCTCATGGGTGGACTTTGTGTCTTCTCTACCAAGGGTGGACTTGGAGCTTTTCTTGCCTATAGTGGACTTGGAGCTTGCCAAGACAGGGTGGACTTTGCACTTCATCAAGCTATGGCGATCTTGGAGACTTCCTTTCCATGTGTGGAATTCACTCTTGGCCTGCCAATGCTTGCCTTTGGCTTGCGAAAGGCAAGGGCGCACTTCATGCTTGGCCTGGCATTCCTTCTCATTGGCGAATTTCCCAGTCTTAGCCATTTTTCATCAATCTTTCACCATTTGCCTTGATTTTTCTGTTGATTTGCTCACTCTGGAGGTACATTGGCTTCACAGTCAGTAGGATCTTGAAATGGAAACTTTTCTCGAAATAGAAAATTTCCAAAAATAGAAACTTTCTAAAAAAAGGAAAAAGCATCCCTAAAAAATAGGAGCTCTAGAATGGCCTAGAAATGCCAAAAATCAAAAAGCAAAAAGAAAAAAAAGCAGAATCCCTAAAAAATAGGAAGTGTCAGAATTGACTCAAAGCAATGGCGTTCCTCATCTACCGGTCCTTCTGAGCACTTCCATGACATCTAGGCACTGATATGGGCTTGAATTCTCTACTTGGCTCATATGATTTCTAGAAAACTCTAATTTCTCATTGTAAATAAAATGGTGATAAGCAGTTGCGCTGCCAAGGAAAAAACCCAAAAAGAAAAAGAAGGGGGTCCCCATTTGTAATGGGGTGATGTGTGAAATAGGTCACAATAGGAGGCATTCATCAGACACGAGTTAATCAGGAGGAGCATTTACAAGGACCTTTCAAAATGTATGTTTTCATTGAGAGTTTTTTACTATTCGTTGTAGGGAATTTAGATTACTGTCAAGTACATTGTTATATAAATTAAGGTTTTCATCAAATGGAACTGCAACACAAAGCTTGGTCATAGATGGAAAGAGATACAATTCTTTGTATCCCTTAAAATTTTGGAATAGAAATTCAAAAAAATTTCGTACCTACATCACCACCTAGACTAAAGCTTGTAGGTGTAAAAATTGTAGATAATTACAAAGATACAACATCAAATCTTGTTTCTAGAAATAACCTTGAACAAACTATCCAACAAATTTTAGATATGGTTGGGGGTAGTTAGAGCATGGTGACAGTTATAAGATTGTGAACAAAAAAAATAGATTCTGCATAAATTTAAGGATAATGGCCTTGTCATGAAATAAAGTGGACAATGAACAATATAGGTTATGGTACCAATGAGAAAGAAGTGATAGTTTCTTGTGATTCTAGAAAAATATGTATTGAAAATCCTAAAAGGACCCATGAGTCCATTGAGACTATGGTTTTATATGAAAATCCATGGCATAACTATGAAAGACATGTATTGATATCGTAGATAATCAACATAACTTGTAGGTTCTTCAAAGATCATGGCAGCTTATATGGAAAAGGTAAATGACTCTGTTGAAGAGTAAAATCAAAAGGAACCCTCTTGATAGACAATTGTTAATGATAGTGGCATAACGAGGAGACTGTGCCATGAACCTTGAGGACAATACTTAAAGCATCTTTCTGTAGGCATTCATGTAATGATGATTAGAACACCTCACAATTATTGGGAAAGAACAATATTTATACTTTCTTTTAGTAAGATTGTTTTAATAGAAATCCTTCAATGTCTTGAATTCTAATAGTTCCTATTCACTGCTTTGTATAAAGGAACTAACTCAAGACCCCCGACCAAATAGGGATGAAGAGAAAGCATGCACTGAAACTATGGTTCTGTTATGAAATAGGGTGATGTGCCCAGAGTTAATGGTGAACTAGTGATCTCTCGAGCCATTGGAAATGTATTATTTAAGAAATGGAATTTTTGAGAAGATGAACACACCAGATATATGTGGTCTGCTACCAGAAGCACAAGGACAAAATTATCATTCAACATAAATTGTACCTGATGTACACTCATTGGCTTGGGTTATAGTAAATATTGCATTCAAAAGCGGAAGAACAGATAGTCTAGCAGTAGTTGTGCTTCCCCTAGATTCTGCTACTCATTCTGCTCGAGGCTGCTTTCAGGATGGTTTGCACCTAGAGAGGGAACCAAATTTCAAAATTGACAAAGAAGAGAATGTGGTTAATTCACATTTAGATTCCATGAATTATCCCGAGGTGCCTAGGAGGAACAAACACATGATTTTAGTTGATATTCCAAACATGTTGATTCAAGGAAGAAAATAATGTTGTCATACCAGAATGGCTAAAAAATCACATCTAAAATTGATAGAGAAGCTTCAAGCAATTTTATAGAACAACATCATGAAGCAGTTAATAGAAAATGACAGGGTATACTATGAAAAGAGGTACAAGTTTGTATTTTTATCTTAATAAGCAAAGCGTTGATTGAAGTGTTGAAGGAAAGAAACCCTTTCCGAATTCCTGCCAACACACCTTATTGTCGTCAATATTGATGGACAATGATAAACTAGGTTATATTGGTCATACATAAGTTAGGGAATAGTGAGAAATTATGACAATCACAATAGAGATATGATTTAAAAAGAATCATCAGCAAAGATAATGGTTAAGAAGACATAGAAAGCAGTCTTATGGATGACAAGATTCAAAGATAATTGATAATGTAATCATATGTTGTAAAAAATTTGGATTCTTTAGAATCTAATTTGTAGCTAAACAGTCACAATGATTTGTACTTGAGCTAAACGATGTACATAATATAATCTAGTTTTTGCAGCTTTCGCAAGGCTGGCCTGGGTTATCTGTAGGTGTGAAGTTCGACCCTTCCGATCAAGAACTTTTGAGACATTTAGTATAAAAAGTTGAAATTGGTAAGGCAAAGCCTCATCCCTTTATAGACGAATTATTTTTACATTGAAAGATGAGAGTGAGATTTTCTATACACATCTTGAAAATTTTCCAAGTAATTGGTAGCTACCTTTGATAACTATCATTTCTATGTTTTATATATGTATTTGGCTTATCTGAAGGTTTTTAACAAGAATTATACAGGATGATAGTATTATTCACTTTTTCCATAAAACAAGCAAGGCTTACACAACAGGACATGTACATCGGAAGTATCGAGCATGGCTTATGCAACATGACATGTACATCAGAAGTATCAAAAAATATTAAGTGACGTTTTCCCTATCCTGTGCCAATGTACCTCTCCTCCAATAGAAACATCACTTAAAGACTTTTTGACACTTGGATGATATAAAATAGAGAAACAATGGTTATCAAAGGTAGCCACCGATTACCTCACAAAATTTTAGGATGTGTATAGAAAATTTCAATCTCATCTTTTAGTGTCAAAATAAATTCATCTATAAAGAGATGACGCTTTGCATTACCAATTCCAACTTTTTCTCCTAAATGTCTCAAAAGTCGAATTTCACATTGCAGGTAGCCCATGTCAGTCTTGCCAAAACTACAAACAAAAAATTATCTTAAGTACACTGTTCATCTTATGTCATTTGTGATTTATTGTTAAGTCAAGATCAATCAACTAATATGTTAGTTATTTATAAAATACAAAGAAATACAAATGTTTTAATCAATTCCCAATTTACAAATTTTAGTTTAAAAACATTTTTTTAGATTATTAGTATTTATACTTTTTATTTTATTTTTCAATTAATAATATTGTGTTAATTAATATAATATTTAAATTGAAATATTTTAAACATATTTAATTGATATATAATTTATTATCAAAATTATAGTACATTAGTTTAGTTCTAGATTGATTTATGATGTTATTACTAAATATTATTATAAAAATAAATATTTCAATCAAAAATATAGAAAAGAAATATCACAACAAAATTTATTATTTATTTTTTAAATGTATTTAAATAAAAAATATAACTTACTGACTAAATCAACGTGTAGTGATTCATTCTTAATAAGATCTATGATTTTTTACTAGTTATTATAGCAAATAATGTTTCAAATAAAAAAATTAAAATTATGAGAAAAATTATAATTGTTACATTTAATTGTTTAATTTTTAAATTTATTTAAATAAATAATATAACATACTCACTAAATCATTGTGTAATGATAATAAGATCTATGCAGTTTTCATAGTTATTAAATAATATTTCAAATAAAAGAATAGAAATTATCAGAAAAACTATAATTATCACATTAAATAAAAAGATAGTAAAGGTTCAAACTTAAAAGAATAAATATAAATATAAATATGATTTTTTAAACATTCTTAAATAATAGAGATAATTATAGCTAAATCATTATTGTTTCACTTCTACTTTGATTAATGAAATTCTCATTAGAAACCTTTAAAACCTAAATAAAAATAGTTAAAATAAAAAACAAGTAAAAAATATGGAAAATTATAATTATCACAATAACAATAAAAATTAAAACATCTTGGCATGGGGTCTGGACTCAATTAACTAAAGCATTTTTTTGTAGAAAAAAGTCATGAGATTTAGTCTCTCCCTAGTTGGATAAAGCATCCTCTTGTAACTATTTTATTTAACATACTAATGTAATGGATATTTCGAGTGGTTAAATAATGATGCATTAGTTCATTCATATTTTTATCCACCATATTTTTAGTGACCACTATTGCAATAAAAAGAAAATCGAACTTAAAAAAATAAGAATTATGAGAAAAAAATATAATTATCGCAATGAAAAGTGAATAATTTAATTTATATTGATTAAATTTTTAAATAAATAAAATCAAATTTTAATAATATAAATATTTTCACCACTATTCAAATATATTAGCTCATTTGTACAATAATCTATATTTTCACTAAAAATTATAACCAAAATAAATCATATTATACATAAATAAAAATCATTAGAAAAATATATAATTATTAGAAAAAAAATTAATAATAAAAATAAGCTTTCAAATTTTAAGGAAATATATATATATTTTAAATGAAATCAAATAGAAAATATAAGTCACCAATTAAATGTTGTTGTATTGTTCATTTATATTTTGATCTATCCTAGTCTCCTTTCGCCTGGTCAAAAGAAAGAAAAGAAACAGAAAGTCCAAAAAAAAATTAATAATAAAAAGAAGCTTTCAAATTTTAAGAAAGTATAAAAAATTATATTTTTGAAACTTAATCCAAATAGAAAATATAAGCCACCAGTTAAATCTTGTTATATCTATTCATTTATATTTTGATCTATCCTAATCTCCTAAGCCTTTTCAAAAAGAAAAGAAACTAGAAAAGTCCAAACTAAAAATAATAAGAATATTAAAAATATAATTATTACACAAAAATATAGTGAATATTCGCCTAACGGCCAAGGACTAAGGGGTATCTATTTGGCCAAAAGGGTATCCATTGACTAATCTTCCAATTTAGACTGAATAAATTTAAAATAAATTGCTATAAAAGTTTAATAGAATATCTGTATTGGCTCTCAAAATTCACTCGGGAAAATTCACCGTCGTGACAAATTCACCTCATGGAAAATTCGCCACTAGAAATAAATGGTAATGAATTGTTTGTGAGGTGAATTTTTCATGGTTGTGAATTTTCTCGTATGAATTTTTGATGGTGAATTGCTAGTGGTTAATTTTAATGGTATTTGCATTCATATACAGATCTGCCACTATTGAAAATAAATAAATTATAAGACAATATAATTATTTAAAAATAAAACCTCAATAAAATAAAAATATCTAAATGTATAACTTACAATATGAGTCTTCAAGTGCAACATCTATATCTGAACAATCCATCAGCTGAATTATAGGCTTAGAAGGGTACCTGAATCTAAACTTTACCTCCATCTTGAAACAGGTTGCCAATTTTGTCAAGCTCTTCTATTGTACCCAAGTTTCCTTTAGTAGGAAAAGTTTTGACATTGAAGGAATCATTTAGTCTACCTACAAATATCATAAAGTTGATGGAGAATATTATCAATTTTACATATAATGCATGATTTATATGTGTAGAATTAGGTTAAATCAAGGTAAAAGACATGAATCAATTGTATCAACGAAAAAATACATAAAACTCAAACCCTAATGACATTAATCCAAAAATGAAGTGTAACTAAACATAGAAACATAAACAACAATAAAGCAATATTACCATAATTCATATGTTGTGGTTGAATCACCTTCATTTTCTTCTTCATTTATCTTTATATGCTTGCATAATAAAGCAATATTACCATAATTCATATGTCATGGTTGAATAACCTTCATTTCTCTTCTCCATTTTTCTTTATATTCTTGCTTGTCCTCATATTTATAGCATGCAAGAATAGGCCTAGTGATAGTGACAACAAAATATCAAAGATAGTGGTTATCTAGGGTTTGAAATGAAAGGAAAATGTCTCTTTTATATAAACCTAAATTTTAATGAAGGGCTAAGATTGAATGATGAAGATCAATGGATGAAATTGATTTAAGAAGCAAAGAAATAGGGTTTAGTTAAGGATGGGTGGTTCAGATTAAAAGGTAATAAAACATTATCAAGGGTGAAATTAATTGAGATAAGAGATAAGATTTGGCAAGAAAAAGAGGTGGTTAGAGTAAATTAAATACTTGTAAAATTATTTAATTTAGCATGGAAAGGAAATAATTAAATAATTAAAACAATTATTTAATTATAGATGAAGAGGGAATGTTGAATTTTAGTTAAAATTATTGGAAACAATTATTTAATTAGAAAGTGGATGAAAAGACAAATTAGTAAATAATAAAAATAAATTATTTACTAGTGGAGGGGAAATGGTGGGAATTAAATTGTGGAAGAAAAGGGTAATGAATAATTAAATAAATAACACAATTATTTAATTATAATAGGAAAATAAAAATAAATAATTAAATAAATGAGAATTTATTTAATTATAGAGTGAAATATTAATTACTGATGTAATTAAATAAATATTAACTAGTCAATGAGGAATAAAAGGGAGAACTTAATTAATTAAACAATTAAAATCATTTAATTAGGTAGGGAAGAAGGGGATTTGATATGGAAAATGGTGTTCATAGGTCTAAGACATTTTTCAGTGTCTACATTTTGTCCCTATTTGATACAATGTGAAGTCACTTGAATGTTGTATCAAATAAATTCAGCTCATAATATGCCCTATTGTGTTGTGATTCATAGGGGGTGGGTTTTGTATGATCCCTAGCATGGGTTTGGTCCCATCAAGAGGTCTTTTGAGTATAAGGATATTGTGAATCTTGACATAGAGGAGTACAAGATCTAGTGGGATGTGCTAGCTGAAATATGTGAGAGATTCATCATGGTTCTATGCATTGTGATTGGGTGGATCTTTTGGCCATGTTATACTTTTAGTTGCATGATGTTTCCTACAAAGGGGCATAGTCCATCAACTATGGGATGATATTTCTTATGATCTGGGCTTCGAAGCACATCATTATGTCTTGACCTCCTATTAGGAGACAACTAGCAACATGGACACCATATGTATTCTTATACATTGATGAGTGGTCACATAGACCAATGCCAATGATGTCAAGTATTGGCATCACACCATTGATTTTCTTGCTTCATTTGTCTAGACCGTATTAGGATTTTCAGCCATGGGAGGATGACGAATGGACTTTTCCCTATTGTTAGTAGGCATGTCATTTTATTGGGAGGACCATGTAGTCACAACGTATTATCGAGTGATACATTCTAGAGTGGCTACTCAGAACATTTAGGGAGCGACAGGGGCTTCCCATTGGTGCAATATATTTTGCTAGGTCCTCATGAGAAATCACTTAGTGGGGATAAATGATCAATGTAGTGATGATAGAGCAGGATATTGATGCTTTGTAGCTCGTTCAATGGAGTGCTGCTGTAGAGGTTACTTATGTGGGGGAGACATCCAAGTATGATGTGTGGTGTGTCATGTAAAAGCCTGATCCCTTGACAAATCAAGATTAGCCTGCCCAAGTGGAGCAAAGGGGTAGAGGTCCATGTGATAGATTCATGGATAGAGTAAATGGGAGGGGAGGAGATGGAGGTAGAGGAGGCATGAGTGATGATGGTAGAGATGGTGATAGGGGAGACAGGGGAGGAAGGTTCAAATGGAGGAGGGATAGAGGAAAAATATTAGTTAGACAACTTTCACCTATTAAGGATGAGGTCAAGCAGGAGGATTTTTGGGTCAAGGTAGAGCAAGAGAGACCCAAACTAGAGGGAGAGAAGGAGGTGGCCATGCAAGACATTAAGCAGGAGATGGGGAAAGAGGAGATGGGAGAGGAGGAGAGAGAAATTCAATAGGAGATCGTCATGGGAGAGGATCTGAGTGAGGGCTATTAGGATGTGCCTATTTTGGAGGTTATTGAGGAGGTAGAGAGAGACATGTGGATGGATTATCATATCATAGATTTTTAGGCTCGAATCCAAGCTACACATGCATGGATCTAAGCATTACAAGATAAGGTATATAGGCTCACTACTGAGAGAGACATTGTCATCATTGGGAGATAAAGGGTCAACCAACAATGTCTAGATTTTATTTTGACTGTCAGTCTAGACTCATGGTCGAGATAGGTCATCAAATCTTCTAGGTAGGAAAGAGGCTTGATATTATAGGGATTTATATGAGTGTTAGGTTCCATCAGAAAAGAGGGCACATATGGTCGACCATTAGGACTAGGAAATAAGGCTTCAGGATCACATCCATAGCAAGATAGAACTCCCTCATTAGGACCATATCCTTCAACAGATATGGGAAACTCAAGAGAGACTTATTTTATACATGTATTAGACATTGATTTTTTAATTTTGAGCCGGCAAGCTCCATTTTGAGATACATCATGATATTGTACTATGACACCATTTTTGATATATATATATATATATATATATATGCAAGATGCATGATTTTGGTGGTGACTTACATGCTTTATGTTCCTATGTTATATGAATGTCTATGTGATGGATTATGATGCTTATGATGTTATGCATTTATATGATTATGAGATGATTCTATATGATGCTATATTATGGATGTATATTGTATGGTTTATGCTTATATGTGAGTTTCCATGTTATGATGTATGGATGGATGCACTTAATTTACCTTTATTGTACTATTTAAAATGTTATAGATGCATTATTATTATGATGTTATGCGATATGGATTATGGACATGTATGTATGTAAATAAAACAATATGTATGATCTCTTTCTTATGGTATGCGAGGATTATGAAAGATGTATCCATGAGATGTATGCTGATAGTATATGGATGTAGGATGGTATCATATGGTTATGACATGTGATGCTTATATGGATGTTTTTGTATTTTCTGATGCAATATGGATGACCTAATATGCTTATGATGATGTCTATGATTCTTCTAACATGCTTATGTATGTAGTATATTTTTTGTGTCATAAGACTCCATTAGTATGGGAATAGAAGAGATGTGAGCATGGAGGAAATGAATGTTAGCACAAAGTTTGTCAAAATGAAGAGGAGTTGATATTTTTCTTGATAGATAATAGGATTGCATGTTTGTCATAATTGGGAATTAAATTATGAAAAATGGATAATAAACATCGTGGCATGGCATAGACCAGGGTGTGTAATGGTATCCTTTTTCAAAAATAGATAGTTGATAGACAAGGAGTGGCATGCCGCATACTAGGAGAAAAGTTGCCCTAGTCATTTTTTTTAAGGACAAACCACAAACAACAATTAAAGAATAGTCAGGACATGAGACATCATTGATCCTCTAAATCCTTCTTGGGACATACTCAAGGTGTCTCATAATATGATCAATGATAAATCAATAAAAAGGTAAGATAAAATAGACCAAGAAAGTCAACAACCATTTACATCATTTTCCAATGATTGTTTGCTTATAACATTGATAGGATTGATTGACCGATTGATGGACAATGCCTGGTTTTAGGAATAGAAGAATGTCATGTAATACATCATGTCTAGTTTTGATCATGCAACCACCTACATAAATAAAATGATAAAGTTGATAAATGATGATGTCTGGTTTCAAGAAGGATGCATCCTATATAAGACAAATGATAGGACTAGGTTTGGCTTCAAGAAATGAGGTAAGTCATATAAGATTTTGAGTCAAATTTTGACAATGCCACCTCTTGTATAAGACCATTGATTGATTGGTAAATTTTTCTTTGACGATTAGGTAATTGATCAGTTTGGATTGAAGACTAGCTTGGTAGTTAGCATTTTGATTTGTGATTTGGTTGAGACTCAGATAACTATTACTTTTTTATCAACATGTTGATTTTAGTTAAGGATTATTTATAATGATATGGACTACGAAAGTATTGAAAAATACCAAGGGACTGGACTAATGCTTTGGGGGCTCATCAATGATGGCCTTGCCTATGTAACATGCATAGAGACATCATAGTTTGATTGACCTTGACCATGGATAAATTATTATGGATTAAATCATGGTTGACTTGACCTCACAAACCCTAAAATACTGACCTAGTGCCTTGGGTGATCATTAATGATGGCCTTGCCTACATAACATGTGCAAAGACATCGTAGTTCAATAGACTTAGAGTAATAGGACTTGACACTATTTTGGGGAATTTTGACATGTTTTATTTTTTTGGATTTTTAGAGATATTTCTTTTTTTTAGCTTTTTAAAAAGATTATCTAGATCTTTTTGGATTTTCATGATGATGACCTCTAATTCAAAGTTTAGGATTTGATGAAGATGTACCTGAATTACTTGCCCCTAGTTAGGTATAGGATTAATTATTAGGAGTTAGATAAGGATGGGTTTGATAGCCGATAAACACATAATGTAAACCATTCATAGGCCATGAGAAGGACAATAAAACATTATTATGAATGTCCTAAGGAAGCATGGGCCACCTGCTTAGATGCCCACCTAGCCAAACCATCAGCCACCTTATTCCTCTCCCTAGGAACATGAAAAAATCAATAGAATCCAAAGCAATGCATAGAGAAATAATTTGCTTAGCCACCATCACCAACTACGAGTTCACCTCCTAAATATGTCTCTTATTCAACATATCAATGATAACCTAAGAGTCAGATTCACAAACAATCCACCTCCAACCAAGGGCATAGGCACGTTATAAGACAAAAGAATAGCTATAACCTCCATGATATTATTAGTATGATGACCTCTATTTATAGAGAAAAAAATTACCACCCTTGAACTATCTCTGCCAATACCTCTAACTCTAATATGCCCCAGATTACCTCTCGATGATCCATTAGAATTAATGTTTAGCTCTCCCAAAGTAGGTGGACATCGGTGACCACTATGAATAACCCACTCGCTCCCACGCCCATGATGCATAGTCATCAAGTTTCACCTTCCCCCCATAGAAATACCTAGAGCACCTTCCACTGCAAGATCATCAAGGATAATAAGAACAAACAAATCAAACTAAGCATTCAATGTTTCCTAAAGACCCCCTAGAATTCTCAACTAAATATGACTAACAAGAAATTTATTATCAAAAAAAATCCTAGAGTTGTGCTCCAACAAAATGTGCCAAATTTTTAGACTAGGACCAATAATCCGGGCTTTAAGAAGAAAATACGTCTTTACATGAGAAGAATCTAGGATCATCCAAAATTCCTCCAAATAAGAAGCATGCCTACATGATAGATACCAAAGATTCCACTAGGAGTGCCTTATAGATTTCACAAAAGGATGCTAAAAGAAGAGATGAGGAATGAAATCTTCATGACCAACACACATAACACACATAGGACCCTAAAACACCCACTTCCAAAGATTCTCATAGGTAAGGCATTGTCCTTGCACCACTAACTAGGAGAATAAATTACACTTAGGCCAAGAAAACTTATTCCAAACCCATTTATACCACAAGACCTTTGAGCTCCCAAACAACTGCTTATCAAGAAATTGATATCTTGAGGCAACATAAAATTTAATTTTTGGATCAGGACCCGAAGCTAGTACATCTCACCTAGGAAGAGACTTACAAGCACAACCCTACAAAATTCAGCAGGCTCCTGACAATCCCCAACCACACCACTAGGAGGCCACTCCTATGGATCCTTCCATTTGAACACACTAACATGCTCCAAAGTCTAAAGAGACTTGAAATTTGCAACATGAAACAAACTAGCATCAACAAAATGTTGACTTGAAATTCTCCTGATGAGGGTGAGTAGACAAAATGGGAGGATGACCATCCCAAGAACCATACCAGAAGAGAGCATCCTACCCATCATTGCAAATCCAAAATAACCCTTGCTTGACCAACTTGTCTCCTATTTTGGGAGTGCCCCAAATCATAGAACCCTTCCCCTCTAAACAGAAGTGGGAAACATCCACACTCTCAACCACACCCAAATATTTTAAATTAAGGATCTTCACCCACAACTAATGTTGCTGCAAACACCACCACTAATACATCTTAGCTGCTAAAATTGACCATTTAAATTATTCCATCATAAACCCAGTCCACCTTCTTGATTTGACCTGCATATAGAATCCTACTTGACTAAGCTCCACTTCCTATGAATAATATTACCAAACCAAAGGAACTATCGAGAAAAACTCTCAAAGTCTTGTATAAATCTAGAAGGTGTAGACAAAACAAAGCATATGTATAGAGGAAGAGCCTACACCACAAAATTTTAGAGAGTCACTTTTCCTGCCAAAGAAATCCACCTCTAAGTCCAATGACTTACTAGAATTTGAAAATTATCTATAATCCCCTACCAAAAAAATATAGGAACTGAGCAAATACCAAGAGGAATACCAAGATAAACAAAAGGGAGAGTACTAGTCTAGAAATGGAGAATGCCAATAATTCTCTATTGAATAACCTAAGGAGTATTAAATAAATAGATTAAAAGACTTCCCCTCATTAATATTCTGACCAAAAGTATCCAAATAACTGTCTAGAATACTACACCACCTAAACGCCTCCTCAACCTTGGCCCTACACATCAAAGAAGTGTCATCAAAAAACTAAAGATCAGACTAAGGGGGGATATTATTTCGCCACCTGTAGCCCTAGATCAAGCCACTTTGGACCTGAGATCTAATAAACCTCCCCAAGCCCTCAGCAAGTAGGATGAATAAGTAGGGGGATAAAGGATCCCCTTGTCTAAGCCTCCTAGAAGCACCAAACAACTTTGTTGGCTCACCATTAATAAGCACTGAAAATGAAGGAGAAGTGACACAAATATTGACCCATTCAATCCATTTACTAGAAAAACCAAATGCTCTGAGGATCTTGAATAAGAAAGCCCATTTAGCACGATCATAAAATTTTTGCATATCTAAATTAATAAACATAAATTTCTCCTTTGAATATGCCATAGAATGAATAGTATCAACAAAAATTATAACACCATCCATAATCTTCCTACCCCAACAAAACTCCCTTTCTCCTTAGAAATTAGCCTACTTAGCCAAGGTTTCAGTCACTCAACAATCAACTTTGTAATTATCTTGTATACAACATTACATGAATAAATTGGTCTAAAAAGATCCAAAGTATTAGACCCATCCTTCTTTAGTATGAGGGCAGGAAAATTAGCTTTCATGGACTTTAGCATTTGTTTTTTCATGTGGGATTCCTGGACAACCTCTAGAAGGTCCAACTTAATCACTTCCCGTAACTCTTAAAATAATTCTATCAAAAGCCCATAAGGGCTAGGGGCCTAAATTCATTTTTTCATTTGAAATACAACACTCTCAAGCCCTAATAAACAAATAGGATTAAGAAAATAGTCATTAATTTCACTGGTAACCAAAGGAAATATAATCCAAAATCATAGCTTCATCCACCTCCATAGGAGGGGAGTCCTTGGATAACAAAGGAAAGAATAAAAAAATTGAATCCATAGGAATAGAAGCAAAGGAGGATAGAGTCTACCCATTTGAAGTCAAGAGGGAAGATATAACATTTCCTTGTCTTCTATATCCTTAATCGAATTGTGAAAGAAAGAATTTTTCGAATCCCCCACTTGAAGCCATTCAATGTGGGACTTTTATTTTTAAATCCACTCTCAATTCCCATTCCTCAACTTCCTTCACTATAGCAGCTTCCAACAAACCTAACTCCTTTGTGAGGCCCTGATCCCAAATCTGCCTAGTAATCAAATCCAATTGAGCCTGAGCATTCTGCTTTGCTTGAAACACATTACCAAAGTGTTTCCTATTTCAATTCTTCAACCTATACTTCACATACTGTAGCCTCTTTGAGAAGGAGTACATAGTTGTACCATGTGTCAGCTTCCCAAGATGCCACAAGCCAAGAAGAATACCATAAAGATATTCATCCCTTAACCACATAAGCTAAAACTTAAAATACTGCTTTATACAACATCGGGGTATGTCAACAACAAACTTGATTAACCAATGATCAGAACCCCACCCTTCTAAAATGTTAGAGTTAGTTAGCCACCTACATCCCATCCAGAAAGTAGACACCAGGAATCTATCTAGACCTTGTGAAATAATAGCTTCCCCACTCCTATTATTCTAGTTAAAGACCCCATTAATAGGATTCATGTCAACCATATTCAAGAGAGTAATATTATCTTGCAAAAGCATCGAAGAAGTCTCTAGGCGAGCACTACCATCCCTCTTTTCCTCCAATGAATCAGAGCATAAAAGGTAAAGAAAATAACTCTCCCTTGACTCAAGATGAGAAGAAACATAAGAAATTGTTCCTCTACAAGAGGACCACCAGATTGGACTAACTCTATGTGGATCCCATAAACTGTCCACCTTTCCAAAGATGCAAGTGCTCCAACACACTAACACTACCCATGGCCCCAAATCTTCAAATCTACACTCAACATAATATCAACAAATAACTTAGTTTCTTAAAGGAAAACCACATCAGAAGAATGAAAATAAATTAGATCCTAAATAGCTATTTGTTTAGGGGTTCTATTCATACCCCTTACATTCCAAGAAGGCACTATCATCGCAGAGGTTGGGAGAAGTGAGCATCAATATTCTTCACTCAACCCAACTTTACCAATGTCTCACCAATTAGCTTAACCTTTTTCTGATCCTTCTTTCTACCAACCTTAAAAGGTTTCTCAAGAACTCCTTTTTTGGTATTTTTTTTTGTAAACCCAAGGTTGGGGAAGAAGACCTATTCTTACTCAAATCAGAAGCATCTCGCACCATATAGAGATAACCACCAGTACCAAGAGAACCACTAGAGGCCTCTAGCAAAAAACCAAAAGAAATCTGAGAACCTTGCACACCAAGGTGAACTAAACTAGGAATCACAAGAGGCTTGTCCCCAGGAACATCCTATGTAAAAGAAGCAATAGTCACTTGTAAGTCTAATTGAAATCCTTCCTCCTAAACCAAATCCTCCAATGCCTCAAATTTGTTGAAGGTTTCCTACTCCTGCCTATCCTTAAGGGATCTCTTTTGGCCCCTTCCTTGATTATGAGACTTAACCATAATAAAACTTTCTTTATCACTTGCCCCCCCTGCATGGGATCCTTACCCTTTTCTAACTTTGAAATAGACTGAGAAAGGGCATTACTTATATCACCAACACTAGAACCTCGGGGACACCTCCTTTGAATATGGCCATATTCATGATACAACCTGCATCTAAAAGGTAATGCCTCATAATCTAGTGGTTGAGTCGAAGAGTAAGAACCAATAGTCATGTCAACTGAATCTGACAATGGATGACTCAGATCAATTTCAGCACATACTCGTTCATAAGGAAAAATATTCTTATCCAAAGTTTGTTGAGAAGGACGAATAGGTTTTCCCAACAACAAATAAATCGATTGTAATATGTCACTTCTCCAACACTCGAGTGACAACTGAGGAAGATGAACCCAAATTGCGACCCTAGAGGGTAACTCCTCCGTTGAGTTAAAACCAACATGCCATGTTTTTATGAAGAGACCCACCTGATTATAGAAATATGGACCACCTTCAAAATCCTTGTTCTAATCAGAAATGCATGAAAAATCCACTACAAAAAAGTTATTTGCAGCAATGAAAATATCAAAGTCTTCTTCTGGGTTCCATGTCTTGTGGATCTACGTATCGAGAAATGGGAGAGAAACCCTCATCCACAAAAAATTATAGATCCAAACATGATTGGAATATTTCACATATTTATCCACTGACTCCTATTGGATCACTAAGATTGACCATTCTTGGGTCCTCTCTAAACACCCATTCACCTTATGCACTTTAGGAGCACCATTCAGTATCATTTCCACATTGAAAGAAAATAGGTTTGGAAATCTTGGATTAATACCCACCATTGTAGATCCTCGAGCTACCTTATCCAAAGGCACATGCATATTCATTAAGACCCACACCAAGAAAAACCCCAAACAAGGCCCACTCTACCAAACAATGCCCACTCTAAACCCCACACCAAACAACCAATGTGGGAGAGTAGCCGAAAGAAAGAAGAAAACCTTCGATACAACCAAGAAAATGAATCCCCCATGGAAGCATAGATAGAAGACTCTTTATTTCCTAACAATAAGCATGTAAACAACACAATCAAGAGATAAATGAACTAGACAAGGAAAATTAATGTTTATCACCACCCCTAGCCTCCCCACAAGCACATAACTACCCCTCCCCCCCACATGAAGAAAGCTTGTAGCAAGAATAAAAAAACAAGTTAGGGCACGACTTCCCTAGCTTTCCCTCAATAGTTCCCATATGCGATCTTTCCTAAGATCAACCAATGTAAGATCCAAATCATGGTTAAATCACTAATTTTCTATCTATTTCTAGGGAACACAATATAAAATTCCTTTAAGGTGCATTACTATTTCAATATTATTATCCCACATAAAGTTTATGAACCTAGTATCATTTATTTCATAATCCATTACATCATTCACATCAAGGAACATAATACTCCATTAAAGCTAATATAAATTACAAAAGAATAAGGGAAGAAACTACATCATAGGGTCATTTTAAACATTAATGACAATAAGGATATAAATAAACAAGGGAGATTTAGATAAGCAACACAACAAGGGACACAACACTAACTAGAGATCCTAGTGTTGCAACCCTACTTTGATAGAAAATGTAATGCCCAATATTTATACCAAAATATAGTTAAGGATAAAAAACAAATTTAAATATGTATTACAACACATGACTAACTCTCAATTTTTTTTCCAAAGAATACAATTCTTAAAAAGCATAACAACATTTGACCAAATATAGATTATAATACTCAATTAAGTAACTAAATTATGCAAGTAATCCTAGTAGGGTGTCAAGTGGAGACATGAAATTCACATCATTGAGACATAAATAATTAGTCCTACAAACACATTCATGATCATAAGTCACAATCAAGTCACAAGCTTTTCTAATACAATATATCAATATTAACTCAAAGTAATGAAAAGAGAGAAAACCCTAGGGGCTAGACCTAATTCCTCGGGGGCTCATCTATTATGGCCTTACTTACGTATATATTTCATAGAAGAACCATAGTTTGACCAACATAGAGTTAAATTAGCACATACTTTGATGCTCAATAATATTTTTCCTTGATTAAACTCTCAAATAATTTGACAATAATTTAATCAAATAAACACCTTACAAATTTCAGTTTGTTATCCTAGTGCAAAAAGGTATCATTAAAATGATGATAGATCTTATGATACTAGGCCAAATCAGAAAATTAAATATCATCTGAAAAGAGGAAGGAATGAGGAACAAAACCAAAAATAAGTTTGGATAAAAACTAATTAATCAAGTGTAGTTCAATTTGTGACTAAACCCATTAGATTCCAATACCATGTTGATTTTAAATGGAACATGGTTGAATTAAAATGAAAACAGCTCTCTCATCCCTTGGCCAATGTTTAAAAAAATTAATATGTTATGGAAAGGGGAAAGAGTGAAAAATGAAACCCAAAATTCATTTTACAAGAAACTTGAACACATGTGAGCAGTTTTCATTGCAACATAACATATTAGCTTAAACAATAGTTTGACCATAAGGTAGTAATAATTACAATCATGGTATGGAATGCTAATGAAAAACTAGAGTCATTTAAATAAATCAAAACTCTATATTTTAAAAACCCCAGACACAACTTCAACACACTATTCCTTCTAAAATGATTATAAGGTATATACTTTTCAAAGCACACATTCTTAGAGTCCTTACATATAGAAAATTCTTGGATATTTAATAGAGTAAATTTTTACTCTAATGTTATTAGTAAATGGGAAAAATGATTAAAATAGTGTTGTTCAAAGCTCAAGAACTTTAAAATTTCTTCTCTAATAATATCAATAAACAAGAAAACTTATTAAAATCTGAAGAAAATCATAGAGTTTAAATGAGATAAAATGCAAATGAATTAGAATCTAATCTAAATGAAAATTAATTATAATATAATCTAAATAAAAAACAATAAATATAGATCTATTCCTTCACTCACGAAATGCAATTATAAAGCTAAATAATTCAAAATGTTATTGAAATGGGACATTAAACCTAAATTCAAAATAATACAATCTTACCATCCCATGTCAGAGTGTATTTGCACAATGTTGGGTTGTTCATATCATTGCAAAGCCTCCATTGTTACGTGTGAGAAGCTTTGATGTGTTGCATGTGTTGGTTGATTGAATCTATGTTGAAGCTTTGATAATGGTGATTAAGAATATTTGCAGTATTTCGTTGTGTAAATGATGTTGATTCTTCAATCCTTTTTTGTGAGGAAAGAGGTTTTTTATATATAATTTGTGATTTGAAATGGATGATCAGGATTGCGTAGTAGAATATCTTTATCGATAGTTGAAAGGTGTTGAGAGAATTTAGACATGAATAATTTGTGCAAAATAGATTGCGTGATTAGTGTGATTAAAGAAATAGATTGAATAATCTATGGGATTGAGAAATAGATTGATCAGTCAGGAATATAGATTGACTAGTTAAGAATAGATTGAGAAATTAGGGATCGTAATTTTCTCAAAAAAGAAAGTGGTTGATAATGATTAATTAATTGATTTTATTAATTAATTCATTTTGGAGTTCAATGTGAAAATCAATTTTGACTTTTGTAAATAAAGTTGCATTAACTAATCATGATGAATAATGTTAGATTAGGAATTTATTAATTAAATCAAATTTATTTAATTGGTCGAAATTGATGAAATGGGAATTAATTAAATAATGTTGTATCATTCAATGAATAGCATAAATAGGGTTTGAGGACTATTAAATAAATGAAATTTATTTAATTAATAAAAAATTATGAAAAAGTAAATTAATTAAATAATGTTGTACTATTCAATTAATAGGGGAAAATTAGGGTTTTTGAATGCAATTGATGTGAAACACAGTGATGTTTGATGATAATGATGTTGATGATGTGAAATTTTCATTTAAAGTGTGTGATAGGTGTTAGGTCAATTTTACATGTCTACAATTTTCCCCTCTTTGATACAAAGTACAAGTTGCTTTGTTTCAAAGATTCAATGTTAAGATCAAGATTTAAAATAAAATTATGCCTCACTGTTTGCTGACGGCTAGTAGAATGATGGTAGGACTATGTGCTATCCCTTGGAGAGGTTGGCCAAAATTTTTGATTTTGAGGTCACACGCATGACACTATTCTATTTCAGTTTAGTTGTGGAGAGGAGAAAAAATTAAGTCTGTAAGTCCCTCATTGCTTGTTTTGATGTTCCTAGGAAGTCCTAATTTGAATGTGGGAAGGTTCCCTAAGTAAAAATTAGGGTTTTCTAGGTAGAATTTAGGGTTTTTGAGGGTTAAAATAGGTAATTAGGAGTCTAATTACCTCATTTACATGTAAAGCCTATAGAGGATTCAAGGATCCCCACAATGTTTGGACTTGGTTTGAGAGTTTGGACAACTCGCAAGTGTCAGTGCTAATGGAGCTCCCATGATTTTTCTATTTTTTTGAATGACATCTAGTTTTGGTCGAATTATGAAGTTTTGTCCTCTAGGATGGGGAGGGGTTTTAGGCCTAAAAAACCCTCATTTCACTATTTTTCTCTTAAACCCTAATTATTTCTAATTTTGAGTTGACTTGTTGAGCCCATTATTGATTGTTTAAGTCACGACTTGAGCCTTCAAGTGGATTATTTTACTAGCCCCTTTGTCTAGGAGTGTTAGTCACCTCTCACATCACCCATTTCAAATATTTCCAAGGTCGGGCGAAAACTTATTTCCTAAATTACTTGGGCATATTTTGTGCTCTCCTAAGGGTGAAATTCTCACTAGCCTAGTTTGGCCCCTTCTTTAAAACTATCTCTATTGCACACACATGTTGTGAGATTTGTTGATCATGGGAATGAATCTGCACTATTCCTCACTAACCCTGCTGGTTTCAAATGTTGGTCAATTAAATAGAAAAAGGTCCATAGAAAGATGACGTGTTTCCTCCTATGGATGTGGGGCCTGGTCTCCACTATGGACCTTACCACCTGATGCTTGAGATCAATGGTTGAGGATCGATGTTGAGAGTTTATCTCCACCACTCCCTCCTAACCCCACCTGATTTAATAACATCTTGAAAAGCCCAGTGGGGTTAGTAGAAAGTTGAAACATGGCTACCATTTTCTAACCGTGATGAACCATGGGTGGAACTCACTTGACGAAGTGGGTGCTAGGCTAGCAGGATTCCTACTGGCTAAAACAAATGAGTGAGAATTAAAACATAGTCAATTCAAAAAGGACTATTCAATCTACCACCTCATCAACAGATCAACGATTGATATTCAAAAACTAGAAACATGCATATGATGGTCGTTTATGCTCTAAAAAGAGTGAGCATTAATGTCGTATATCCTTTAGGAGGTTCAATTTGATCTTTGTGCATGTGAAGAATTAACTTCTTGTAATTATGAAGCATAATCCTATGCACCTGAGAAATTAGCGGTGATGAAGTTGATGCCAACGAGCAATTTCTTGTTCACGTGTGTGGGTTTTTACTAAAAAATGATAATTGACATCACCAATTCATTCAATGAATGCAGATTGAAGGCTTCCATTATTGTCATTGTAATTTTCAATCCATATTTTCTAATGTCTATGCAGAGTGTGGTAATAAATTTGGTGAAGAGATATAAATTTGCATAATTGGGAAGAATGAGTAAGCCAAATGATTCCTCGCTACCAGTATAAAGATATCTAAGGCTACAATTGTAAAATCCTCATGGTGATATCATGGTGCATAGATAATACACTCATGTGGGTGTGTCAACTTTGAAAGATGAATGCAAAGACGATGCCCATGGCAAGGATCTTGTCTCAATTGATGCCATAGGCATCCATTTTTAGGGAGGTCACGCTACAATGATGGAGATGAAAGGAAAGGATCTTACAATATTTGTGCAAGGAGTGTGAAGAAAGACTAGGTATGATCAAGCTTCTTACGAGCAACAATAGTCCCCTATTGCTATAACTGATAGCTCATCTACTAGTGTGACCAAGACAAATTATGGGTATAGGCAACACCTCATGCTTTTGAATAAATTTCCCCCCCTAAAGGTGGAGGTTCTTGTGGTGCCTCACATCTCTATGAAAACCACTAGTGGACATGATTGTGTGGTGGCCGGTAAAGACAAAGATGATGACGGGGCGGTGAGTTCTCCTCTTGTTGTCACAAGGATGCAAAGTGGGAACGTGTACCGTAGTGCTAATGCTGGTGTTCGGTCTAGGTGATGCAAAGCATGTCTGGGTTCTGAATTTTGTTATGGTAACGGTATTTTCATGTTTTGGTTGGACATGAAATGCAAAGTCTATTAGTGGTTGTCAATCCCTTTCGATAGTTGTTATGATTATGGTTTCCCTTGCCTAGTAAATGGTTGCAAGTCACCTTCAGGGAAGTTTTGGAAATAAAATCCAATTTTGTGCTGAAATGAAATGTTTTAAAATGTAACAATAATGATCCTGATGCTTGTTGCTCCCTTGGTTTATAAAAGGGATTTCAAGGCTCATTACAAGGGTCAAAATTTTAAGTCTAGAATGGTCTGTATAGAATTTAGGTTTAGATAACAAGTATAATGGACAAAGCTTGGGAGGTATGCTAGTCTTTTGTCTTGGGTACAAGTCAGATATGTACTGGCCTTAAATAGTTATATATAAATTATTGATATCAAAAGAAATCTAAAATTTAAAGCATGCACTCTCCTATATGTAGTTCTAGTAGATTATGAATGAAATATCAAGGATCTTTTCATTTGTCTTTAATGGTGCATTTGAATGTGTGATTTTGTTATATGCTTTGACTTGAAAAGTTTATTAAATGCTAGAATGTAGCCATAGGTTTGTTAGAACATGCATAGGATCTGATAAGGAGTAGTGTTCTAAATACTGTGACTTTTTGTAGTGTAAGGAATTACTGAAATAGTCCATCTACGTTAGGGTTAAATAATTTGTGTATTACTGGGTGTTCCATATTCGACTTCGTTTGCCCAATTGATGAAGCACTGGCCTATTTGTCCAGAATTTTTGCATTAAATGAACTAGGAGTAAGTCCAATTATAGGCTCAAAATAAGAAGAAACACTCATTATAATATTGCCAATTCTTATATGTAAGTTTGAGATATACCTTCATTCCTAGTAAGTGGTGCATTATTTACTTGAAGGATTAGCCAAATCTTAGTAGTTTTTGTTCATTTTCTGATTGTAGGAACTTATATGTGCTGAAGTGCTCCCTATTTGAATAAATCATAATGAACACAATAAGGAAATAGCTTCCTTGGTCCCACAGAGTCTAAAGAGAAGGGGTAGAGATCCCATAATTCTTTGCTTGTTATGTTGGCCTCTAACCTAGGAATTTATTGAATATAAGGCTTTACACCCCTTTTGAGTGTTTGAGGGTTCAGTAGGAAAAAACACCAACAAAATTGGAAAATTTTCTAGGGAAATTTTCATTCTCCTATCGCAGGTTGTACTACAGATTCAAATTGGTGTGTTAAGTTTGAAAATTTTGTTCGAAGGTCAAATAATTCTTGAGCCTAGTGAAGATTTCAAGTGTCGCTAAGTTTGAAAGATCTAAAGGTGACTTCACTAGAGGAACAAACCCAGAAAGAGATTTATTTAGAAGATACTTCATTCTTCTTGAAGTTTCATCCTCTATCAAGAGAGGTGGAGACTTTGACTCAAAGAACCTGATAAATAATGTAACAAGGTTTTAGATCTACAAGTTTCACATTTAGAAGTGGATGGCTGCTCTAAAATTTGTGGTATTCTCATAAATCTGAGGAAAATGTTATCACATTTGTAAGGGATTTATGGTAGTCTTTAAGATATAAGATGTAATTGTTTCCCAATTTGGTGAGATAGCACTAAGATAGGGAAAGGGGTGGTATTCTTTGCATAATTCTAGAGTGAAATTGAAAAGGATTTAAAAAAATTTCATATTCATGCATTTTAATTGTTGAAGGATATGTGCAAAGTAGAAATAGAAGGTTTGCATTATAAATAATTAGAGTTAAAAATTCAGAAGGATCTTGTACTATCTGGTGTCATAATCAAGGTAGCCTTAACAAATCTTCTAAAGGAATTGTAGGATGTATTGTCAAACCACTCACCTTGGTGTGGGTACTGGTACAACCATGAGTAATGAGTCATCCTTGTCAAATAAAGAAAAATTTAGTGCCAAGAGGTATAGAGCTATTAAATTTGGTAATATTCTTGGTTACCCCAATATGGTGCCACCTAAAATCAGAGATAAACTACCAAGGTTCAGTGGTGCAAAGGCTGAGTCAGCAAGCAAACATTTGCAAGAGTTTGTTGATATGATGTGAAATTATGAATTTAATTTCAAAGATGTTGTCATGAAGTTGTTTATTCAATCCCTTAAAGGATATGCAAGGGACTGGTTTTATTTCTTACTGATATCTTCTATACATTCATGGCATGATTTTAAGTTAGAATTCATGGAGCAATTTGGTGAGAGAGTCAAAGAAAACATTTTATGGAAGTCCATAGAGAGGAGGATGAGTTGTTCACTTATTTTAGTGTTATATTTTCAAAGATCTTAAGGGAAGTCCGTGAGAATATATGATCAAATGATGTTGAGTGTTTGGTTGTGTATTTAGGTGCATTTGATAGAAAGATGAGTAATTTTTTGAGAGACAAAGAGGTCACAACACTACACCAAGCATACCAAATTGCTAGACATTGAAAATACTTTGAAGCATTCAATGATGAAGGGATGCTTAGATACTAATTTTTGTCAACTCGACACATCTTATGTGAATCTAGTCAATGAATCAACTAGGAAGGAATCATTCCAAGAAGATAAAGCTTCTACTATTCCATGTTCCCCATCACCAAAGTATGCAAATCATAGTGAACCCCATGTGAAATGTCCACAAGATTCAAGTAAGTTCAATAATGTCTCTTATGCTAAAAGACTATATATGAAATAAAAAGAGGTCAAGATGAATTGTCCCATGACCTATTCAAAAGGTTTGTGGATGTTTTGTTGGAAATACCAGAAAGTTTCAGGCCTAAAGAGCTAATATGCATTGACTTGTTTTTTGAGATATACGAGTCATATATGAATATTTGCCAAAGGAATTAAAGCCAAAAAGTCTAAGCCAAATTGTTGAATGGATAAAATTAGTAGAATGAATTGGGAGAAATAATTCACAATACTATATACCCCAGACTAATGATGGCCATAGTCCCATGGAGGTGGAGTACGAGATAATGCAAGGAGATGAAGGAGATGAATTAAAATATAATGATTGCAACCAATTCACCTATGATACATGGGTAGATCATTACAATAGTGATGAAGATGATGAACCATGCTTTGATAGATGGTATGATGTGTGTGACTCAAACACTTGGGAGATATTGAAGGATGAAGAGTTGGATGAGGTATGAATTGTTGCCCTGTTAACTGATCTCGTCAATAGTGGTGATTCAAACACTGGTAATACTCAGTCATTTTCCAATGATCAAGATATTGATTGTGAAACCTATGACCTCTAGTTTGGGGGGTCTGAATGCAATCTTACTATTGACGGATTCTAATGTTGTTGTAATTATAATGATACAGAGTCATGTCTTTCTTTTTCTGAATATAATTACCCCTACTAAATGAAGATGGGCCTTTTCTCAAAATTCTCTAGGGATTCTGAATATGATGATAGGCTATGAATTTTGCATCCTCATAGAAATGGAGAAGGTCCCATGATGGAGATGAATGTGGTGGATAATCCCCTTTTTGATGCACCTTTATCCATATTAGCTAATCACGATGACTTCTCTTATTGCAGCAGCAATAATCCACTCTTTGAGGATTATGATGATGCTTTGAATGTATGGTCAAGTTATGATTATGAGTAGGTAGAACATTGCATTAGGAATTTTTTTAATGAGAATGCTCATGAAATTTTCTCTTTTTGTACTACTGTGGAGGATGAGATTATGGGTCAAGGGGAGATCAAAGTCCTTGAATATTTTTCTTGTTGTATAGGGGAGAATTTGTACAGTCATGTAAAATTTTTATGTAGGTTTGGTGTGTTTCTTTTGTGTTGTGTCTTCTCATCTTGTCTAGAAAAGCTCCTATTTTTTATTTTTGGCCTGGTCTGCTTCTAACTAAGATCTAGTTTCTATCTATACTCCCTTGGGGTATATGTCCTTGAGAATGAGCCTTCAAGTGCATTCTTTTACCTGTCCATTTGTCTAGGAGTGTCATTTACCTCTCATGTCACCCATTTCAAATATTTATATGATCAAGCCAAAATTTATTACCTAACTGACTTGGGCATATGTTGTGCTCTCCTAAGGGTCAAATTCTCATCAACCTAGTTTAGCCCCTTCTTTAAAACTAACTATGTTGCACACACAAGTTGTGAGATCTATTGATTGTGGGAATGAATCTGGATCATTCCCAGCTGACCCCGTTGCTTTCAAATGTCGACCGATTAAATGGCGTGAGGTTCACAAATAAATGACGTGTCTCTTCCTATTAATGTGGGGTACGGTCTCCACTATGGAGCTCACTGCCTACTGCTTGAGATCAACAACTGAGGATCGGTGTTGAGAGTTAATCTCCACCGTTCCCCACTAACCCTACACAATTTAAATAACATCATGAAAATCCTAGAGGGGTCAGTGGAAAGCTGACATGTGGCCACCTTTTGCTGACCATGATAAATAGTGGGTGGAACCCATGTGATGAAGTGGGTGCCAGGATGGTAGGATTTCTATTGGCTAAAACAAAAGAGTGAGAATTCAAGCACAGTTAATTCAATAAGGACTATTTGATCTACTAGATCATCAACAAATCAATGCTTGATACTCAAAAACTAGAAAAATGCATGTGATGGCCATTCATGTTCTGTGAAGAGTGGTGTATATCCTTCAGGGGGGTTCAAGTTGATCTTTGTGTGTGTGAAGAATTAACTTCTGGTATTTATGAAGCATAATGTGTGAACTCCTATGCACCTGATAAATTAATGGTGGTGAAGTGGATGCAAAGGAGTGATTGCTTGTTAGTGCATGTGGTTTTTTACTGAACATTGATGATTGAGATCACCAATTCATTCAAGGGATGTGGATTGAAGCCTTCCATGATCACCATTGTAATCAACAATCCAAATTTTTTGTTGTCTCTGTAGAGTGTGGTAATCATTCTGGTGAAGATATATAAACTTGCATAATTAGGAAGAATGAGTAAGCCAAATGCTTCCTCACTACTGGTATGAAGGTCTTTGAGGCTACAATTGTAGAAGCCTCATAGAAATATCATGGTGCATAGACAATGCACTCATGCGGGT
The DNA here is from genome assembly GCA_007115665.2 of Sequoiadendron giganteum. Lineage (NCBI taxonomy): Eukaryota > Viridiplantae > Streptophyta > Pinopsida > Cupressales > Cupressaceae > Sequoiadendron > Sequoiadendron giganteum. The sequence continues at coordinate 102,956,942 of VCHN02000014.1, forward strand.
GTGTCAACTTTGAAAGATGAATGCAAAGACGACGCCTATGGCAAGGATCCTATATCAATTGATGCCATAGGCAACCATTTGTTGGGAGGTCATGCTACAATGATGGAGATGAAAGGAAAGGATCATGTAGGATTCATGCAAGGAGTGCAAAGAAATATTAGATACGGTCAAGCTTCTTATGGGTGACATCAGTCCCCTATTGCTATAATTGATAGCTCATCTACTAGTGAGACCGACATGGATTTTGGGTATAGGCAATACCTCATATTTTTGAATCAATTAGCTCCCCTAGTGGTGGAGGTGATTGTGGTGCCTCTCATATCTTTAAAAACCACTAGTGGATGTGATTGTGTGATGGTCGGTAAAGATAAAGATGATGACGGGATGGTGAGTTCTCCTCTCATTGTTGCAAGGACGCGAAGTGGGCATGTGTACCATGGTGTTGATGCTAGTGTTAGGTCTTGGTGATGGAGAGCATGTCTGGGTTCTGAATTTTGGTTATGGTAATAGTTTTTCCATATTTTGGCTGGATATGAAATGTAAAGTCTATTAGTGGTTGGCGACCCCTTTTGACGGTTGTTATGATTATGGTTTCCCTTGTTCAGTAAATGGTTGCAATTCACCTTCGGGGAAGTTTTAGAAATGAAATATAATTTTATGTTGAAATGAAATGTTTTGAAATGTAACGGTAATGAGTTTGATGCTTGTTTCTCCCTTGGTTTATAAAAGGGATTTCAAGGCTCATTATAGGGGTGATAATATTTGAGTCTAGAATGCTCTGTATAGAATTTAGTTGCAGATAGTAGGTATAATAAAAAAATCTTGGGAAGTATGCTAGTATTTTGTCTTTGATAAAAGTCAGATATGTATTGGCCTTAAGTAAATAGTTATATATAAATTGCTGTTATCAAAAGAAATCTAAAATATAAAGCATGTACTCTCCTGTATGTAGTTCTAATAGATTATGAATGAAATATCAAGGATCTTTTAATTTATTTTTAAATTTGGTGCATTTGAATGTGTGAATTTATTCTATGCTTTGACTCAAAGAGTTGATTAAATGTTGGAATGTAGTCATAGGTTTGTTAGAATGTGCATTGGATTTGATAAGGAGTAGGGTTGTGAATACTATGAGTTTTTTTAGTGTCAGGCATTATGAGAATAGTCGATTTGGGTCAAGGTTAAATAATTTGTGCATTAATAGGTGTTCCATATTCGACTCCATTTCACAATTGATGAAGCACTGGCCTATTTTTCAACATTTTGTGCAATAAATGAATTGGGAGTAAGTCTAATTATAGGCTCAAAATAAGAGCAAAGACAAATTAAAATATTACCAATTATGATATGTAAGTTTGAGATATACCTTCATTCCTAGTATGTGGTACATTATTTACTTGAAGGATCAACCAAATCATAGTAGATTTTGTTCATTTTCTGATTATAGGAACTTATCTGTACTAAAGTGTTCCCTATTTGAAAAAATCATAATGAACACAATAAGGAAATACCTTCCTTGGTCCCAAAGAGCCTGAAGAGAAGGAGTAGAGATCCCATAATTCTTTACTCATTGTGTTGGCCTCTAACGTAGGAATTTCTTGAATATAAGGCTTGGCATCCCTTTAGAGAGTTTCAAGGTTCAGCAAGAAAAAACACCAATAGGTGTCTCAATATGTACCCTCTCGATTCTCATTTTCATCCTCTCATGTTCTTGTAATCTATGCATAAAGTTCCTCAAGTCAAAAGTGATTATTTTATGATTTCAACGCTATTGCATCGACTTTAGTGCATATTTCATTTTGGAAATCTCGTGCTTGCAAAAAATTTACACACTTGGATTATCTCTATGCTTTTGACTTAAATTTTCACTTTTGAACTTTTCTTTTGATATCATTTTTTTCCTTTGTTTTCCATTCCTCATTTTTTGCTTTTGATTTTGGTGCACTTGATGTCTTCTATCACTTTTTTATAAAAAAATTGTGCACTTGCCATTGTTTTGCACTTTTTCTTGAGATTTCATTTCTTTTGATAAGATTTATTTGCTTTCGCTAAGATTTCTTCACTTTTGAGTTTTTTTTGGAAACTAAGTTGGTTTCTTCATCATTTTCACTTTGTTTTGCTTGTTCAGAGTGAAACCCTAACATCGTGCGTTGAGATGATTATAGGTGGTCCTTAAACCACTACAATTGAGGGAGAGATGGCCTCAAGATATATTTGATCCCATTGTCAGTTTTGATGTGTTGGTTCAAGATTTTCTAGACACGGTCAAGCTACATCACATTCGCTACATGCTTCCCATCCAATGTCACATAGTGATGATGACCACTCTCATGGAGTGGTAGCATTCAAAGAATTCTTCATTCCATTTACTGACAAGAGAGGCCACCATTACTCTTGATGATATTTGGAGGATTCTCTGCATTCCTATCCATTGTGAGCTTGTTACATACAATGTTTGAATGGGTACCCATGGCATGAAAATTGTGCTTGGTGTTAGAAACTAAGATGTTAGACAATCTAAGATTGATTTATCAGAGTTTTTTGGTAGTGCATAACCTATTTCCCTTGTTATTTGCAGTTTGGTTTCGGGGATAGATTTTCTTGATAGGAGAGGTTGCCAGTTCCCCATTTGATGGGGTATATGTATTGAGGAGATGTTTGAGCATGTGACTAGATATGCATGGGGTCCTTGTCTTCTCACCCACCTCTACAGAGATATGCGTGAGATTGCTTATCGAGGTATTATATCCATTTCTATAATGTCTCTATTTTGCATCTATGGACGTGGGATCATATTGTAGTGATGTGGCTCGATGGTATATAGGCTTGTACTAATGGTGATTTTTACTCTTATCATTATGGAGACTCTCTTCATTATACCTTGCTTGGGGATCTTTCTTACTAGATTCATCTATTTGATGACATGCCAAGTTTTGTTTGGAGACCTTATATGGATTATGATGCATTGTCTGAGGATCACGAGTAGCTAGAGTACTGTCAAAAGAGTATATGGTTGATTGGTCACTCTCATTCTCTTCTAGAGAAATACTTACTTGATAGAGTATGTTGATAGTTTAGAGAGAGATAGCATTGATTTCCTAATGCATATGAGGCTCTATTTGGTCAAAACACCAGAGAGGTCTATGTTTGTGGTCATCAGGCTGATAGAGGTGCTAACACTTCTAATTTTAGAGTGCTTTCCCCAGTCAGATGGGGTTAGCCAGTGGGTTTAGTACATCCATGTACTACTCCCAATTTTGATTGTTTGCAGGCATGATGCATGCCATTAAAATTTTTAGATCCTGGTGGTGATCCCATAGTTGGCAGAGTAGACATCATAGGTCATTTTGGGGAGTGGCAACATATTTAAGTTCTACTTGAGCAGCTTGTTTGGGTTTGATAGGATGGAGCATAGGGTGGTTAGAGTGATCAAATTCCTTAGGCTATAGGTTAGGTTCCAATTCCCCCTCCACCACCTGGGGATGGAGGTGTTCACTTGGCTACAAAGATAGGGCAGTGATAGGTCATAGAGGCACATCTTTCCATTATGATAGTAGAGCGATATGGTCTTCACATAGATTGAGATATAGTGGTTGGGTGATGTCTTATTACCGAGACGTAGTTATAGGTTGTCACTATAGAGAGGGAAAATTTAAGGACCAAGTGATATAGTCTTTATGTTGACTGGGATAAACTACTTTTGGTCCTCAGGCATAAAGATGAGCAAGATTCAGAGAGCCTAGTGTTGTGGTCAGTGGTACTGAGTCAGCTGGTCATTCTATTAGTCGTCCAGATCCATATCATGGTCCATAGCCTAGTCTATAGAGTCTTCCCCCTTCATGCTGGGTAGTGTTATATATGTACTTGATTTTTATGATATTGTTTGTTCACAAACTTATTGCAGACATGAATTTTATATATATATTCATCAACCCAGTCGAGGCTTCATATATATGTATTATTTTGTATTACCCTATCACACTTGTTTCACATGATAATGTATAGTGGCATTCTCCCTTTTTTGATGATGATATATATCAGACATACCTTCTTCAATCTAGCTCATATTTATGTGTTAATGTGATGATCATGAATGACTATGTATGATAATGTATGGTTATATATGTTTTTGTATGCCTTTCTGATGTATGCATATGATGTGGAGGAATGGATCATAATTTATATTATATGATGTTTTATTATGGATGATCAATATATTGTTTTGATATATGATGTTTATGTTCTGTATGGATGATATATGATGGATGTATGCCTTTAATTCATGACACATAATTTTTTCATTGTTATCATCATAATATGCATTGACGACATTGTGAATCTAGGATGGATATGGTAATAATGATATCGTAATGCAAGATGGATGTTAGTTAGAATAAATATTTGATGATGAATAGAAATTTTATGTTGTTAGTTGTTGATGAGCTGCTTTCTCTTTGTTTGGAGGCTTTGCGGTTTGGACAAACTTGTTTGATGTAGAAAATAGATACGATGCACTAGGGTATTAATGACCAAGGTGACTTTTTATCCATTGTATGGAATTTGACTCTACATATAAAGAATATTCTTACTCATACCAGCCATACGGAATTTTTTTTAAAGTATATGGTTGGATTGTGTTAAAAAAAATTCAGAACAATTACACAAAGGGGTATAGAACACCTAACATGCAATTGCTTCACGAATTGTTTCAACACATGTTTCATTATCTCAAAAAAGAAAGTATTTTCCATACTAGTATTACAAAAATATCTTGCAAATAGAAAATCGAAATGGTGCTCAATTTCTCCCATTCTTTCTTCTCTAAATCTTTATGGACATTCTTTCAAATAGGTTGCCAATTTTTTCGAGCTCTTCTATTGTACCCAAGTTTCCTTTAGTAGGCTCCTTGAATGATTCTAAATTTGATTCATCCACCCTCCAAATTTTTGACATTAAAGGAATCATTTATTCTCCTTAACCATCTACCTACAAATATCATAAAGTTGATGGAGAATATTATGAATTTTATATATAATGCAGGATTTATATGTGTAGAATAAGTTAAAATCAAGTTAAAAGGCATCAATCATTTGTATCAACCACAAAATACATAAAAATAAAACCCTAAAGACTTTAATCTAATAATGAAGCATAAATGAACATAGAAACATAAACAATAATAAAGCAATGTTACCATAATTCATATGTTGTGGTTGAATCACCTTCATTTCTCTTCTCCATTTTTATTTATATGTTTGAATAATAAAGAAATATTACCATGATTCATGTACCATGGTCGAATCACCTTCATTTATCTTCCCCATCTTGCTTTATATGCTTGCTTCTCCTCAGATTTATAGTATGCAATAATAAGTCTATTGGTAGTGACAACAAAATATCAAAGATGCTGGTTGTCTAAGGTTTGAAATGAAAGGGATAGGCCTCTTTTATATAAACCCAAATTTTAATGAAGGGATACAATTGAATAATGAAAATCAATGGATGAGATTGCTTTGAGAAGCAAGGAAATACAGTTAGGGAGAAAATAGGGCTTAGTTAAGGATGGATGGTGGAGATTAAAATGTAATAAAACATTATCAAAGGACAAATTAATTGAGATAAGAGATAAGATTTGGCACAAAAAAAGAGGTGGCTAGAGTAAATTAAATAATTGTAAAATATTTAATTTAGGATGGAAAGGGAATAACTAAATAATTAAATCAATTATTTAATTATAGATGGAGAGGGAAAGTTGACTTTTAATTAAAATAATTGGAAAGAATTATTTAATTAGAAAGTGGATGAAAAGACAAATTACTAAATACTAAAAATTAATTATTTACTAGTGGAGGGGAAAAGGTGGGAAATAAATTGTCGAAGAAAAGGGTAATGAATAAGTAAATAATTAAAATGATTATTTATTTATTATTAGAAAATAAAAATAAATAATTAAATAAATGAGAATTTATTTAATTATAGAGAGAAAGATTAATTACTTAGATAACTAAATAAATATTAATTAGTCAAGGAAGAATAAAAGGGGAAACTAAATTAATTAAATAATTAAAATTATTTAATTAGGTAGGGAAGAAGGGGGTTTGATATGAAAAATGGTGTTCATAGGTCTAGGACATTTTTCATTGTCTACATTTTTTCACTCTTTGATACAATGTGAATTCAATTGAATGTTGTATCAAAGAAATTTAGCTCAAAAATTTACCTATTGTGTCATGATGAAGACAAGATAGACTTATGCCCGCTCAAATTTTTAAAAAGTTTCAAAAAAATTGGAAACATTATTTTAGTAAGCAAATCTAATAGTGGATAAGATATTTATAGAAAAAATATGTTAGTTTTAGGAACTTCAAGATATTCACATTAGGGTTTGGGATTCAGCATTCAATGCATCTACTAAAAATCCACCCCTAGCAAGGGTACAAATAGGATTTTGGGGGTAAAATTGGTCGTTTGTGCATTTTTACTAGAGTGAATAGTGAGTTCTGAGAGTAACTTTTCTATGGAGCTGGTGCTAAGATGTTTCCTATACCACACTCCTCACACCGTTAATTTAGAGTTTGTATCTACAGATAGCTAGAGGGCTTCGGGGATTTGTATGTACCCCTTTCATTCTTCGTCAATTTTTCCTTGTTTGCCAAATTTTAGGGATCCAATGAGGGCAAGTAGATGTAGTGCATGCCATGTGCTGCATTTTTTATCACGTTCACCACAAATGTGGTAGTTCACTACATCTTCCCAGTGTGCAACATTTGCTAATTATGGTTTGCCAAAATGCATTGTGTTGCAACTTTTAAGTGTGACATATGTTATTCATTCGACACAATTGTGGTCTAGAATGATGCAAGTGACATTCTGAGTCACATGTGAGGGATTTTGTGATCCATGTGTATTAATGTGACACAATCATTGGTTTTTATACTACAAGTGATTTTTAGAATGCATGTGTTAGACCATATGATCCATTTGAATTTGTCAGTTGCATATGTTAATGTGTGGTGCATTTTCCTAGTGATTCATATTTGTTAGACAATGTGATGTATTTGACTAGTGAGTCACATTTGTTAGACAATGCAATGTATTTTCCTAATTAGGTTTTTTCCCTAATTTTGGATAAATTTCTTCGATGATCAAGGTAAAATAGGGTTTTCTAGAGTTTTCAATTGATGCAATGCACTTTCTTGTGATCATAGGTGAGATACAACCCCATTTACACTCGATAGAGCTAGTTGTCTACTTTCAGATTACGAAATTAGGTACTTGACAAGAAGAGATATCAAATGCATGTCCTTAGCTTATACTATGTTACTTTCATGCCCATGACTAGAGCTAATAGGGGATTACTAAGTGTGTTATATGACAGGTGGAAATCAAAGAGTAGCTCATTCCACCTATTGACCAAAGAGGCCATGGTGATCTTGGAGGATGTATGGAGGTTTTTATGGCTTCTAATTCATAGGGAGTTGATTTTGTATGATCTTGAGCATGGGTTTGGGGCCATCCAAAGTTATTATGAGTATAAGGACATTGTGAAGATTGAGATAGAAGAGTAAGAGATCCACTAGGATGTGCTAACTAACATATGTGTGAGATTCATCATGGTTCTATGCATTGTGATTGGGTGGATTTTAATTCTTGATTGATGAGGAAATAAATTACCTATCAAATGGGGAGAGATTTTGATTGGCATGCTGACTCATGGGATGGTATATGTATGGGGGCCATGCCTTTGGCCATGTTATACTTTCAGTTGCATGATTTTTCCTATAGAGGGTCACAAGCCATCAACAATGGGATGATATTTCTTATGCTCTAGGCTTGGGAGCACATCATTATGTTCCAGCCTATTTTGGGAGAAAACTAGGAGTAGGGATGCCATATGTATTCTTGTATGGAGGAGTGGTCACAAATACTAGTGTCAATGGTGTCAATTATTGGCAACATGCCATTGATTTGCTTGCTTCATTTGTTTGAACTATATCGAGACTTTAATCCATGGGAGGATGATGAAGAGCATTTTGCCTAATGTCAAAAGGAACATTATTTGATTGGGAGGACCATGTAGTCACAACACATTATCAAGAAAAACCTTCTAGAATTGGTGCTTAGACAATTTAGGAAGCAACAAGGGCTTCCCATTGGTGCAATAGAGTTTGTTAGGTCCTTATGATAGATCACTCAATGGGGATAGATAATCAACATAGTGATGGTAGAGTAATATATTGATGCTTTACATCTTGTTCAATGGGGTACGGACTAGAGGTTGTTGATGTAGGGGTGATTTCCAAGTATGATGCATGGTGGTCCATGCAAAGGCCTGATCAGTTCAAAAATTGAGATCAACCTACCCTAGTGGAGTGAAGGGGTAGAGTTCAACATGAAAAATTTAGGGATAAAGGATAGGGGAAAGAAGGAGATGGAGGTAAAGGAGGAAAGGTTGATGATTGTGTAAATTTCAGTAGGGGAGATAGGGGAGGAAGGGTCAAATGGAAGAGGGATAGATGAAAAATAGTAGTTAGAAAAATCTCACCTATCAAGGAGGAGGGTTTGTGGGTCGAGGCAGAGCAAGAGGCACTCAAACTGGAGGTAGAGAAGGAGGTGGCCATGCAAGAGGCTGAGCAGGAGATGGGGGAGGAGGATATGGGACATGAGGAGAGAGTATTTCAATAGGAGATCATGATGGGAGAGGGTTTGAGTGAGGGCTATCAGGATGTGTCTATTTTGGTGACTATATAAGAGGTAGAGGAGACATGTCAATGGATCAACATATCATATATTTGTAGGCACAACTCTAGACTAGGCATGCATGAATCTAGGGATTACAAGCTAAGGTGGATATGCTCACTACTAAGAGAGACATGGCCATAATTAGGAGACAAAGGGCCGACCAACAATTTATAGATTTTATTTTGACTCTTAGTAGACACATTGTCAAGCTAGGTCGTCAACTCTTCTAGTTAGGACAAGAGGCTCGATACTACAAGGATTTATATGAGCATCAGGTTACATGAAAAAAGAGGGCATCGAGCTACACAAAAGCCTAGAGCCATAGTAGGTCACACTCTCACTAGATTTAGAGTAGTGGAGGAGTCTCTCAATCTAGTCCCTTTCCATATGGTTGACCATGAGGATCAGGACATAGGGCTTCAGGATCACATCTATAGGAGGATAGACCTCCCTCATCAAGACGATCTCCTTCAAGAGATATAGGCAACTCATAATAGACTTATTTTATACATGTATTAGACATTGATATTTTTTATTTTGAGCCTACAAGCTCCATTTTGAGATACATCATGATATTGTACTATGACATCATTATATATATATTAGAGATGCATGATTTTGGTAGCGCCTTACATCCTTTATGTTCCTATGTTATATGCATGTTATGTGATGGATTATGATGCCTATGATGTTATGAATTTATATGATTATGAGACATGATTCTATATGTTATGTTACATTATGTATGTATATTGTATGGTTTATGCTTATATGTGATTTTCTATGTTATGATGTATGGATGGATGCACTTAATTTACCTTTTTTTTTATTCTTTACAATATTATAGATGCATTATGATTATAAGATCGGATGGGATAGTTCCTCTACTTGGGTAGGTGAATATGTCATGATATCATGGGGATCTAGTACCAACAATGAGACACAAAAATTCAAATTCAGGTATTTTGAAAGCTGGTAGGAGATGTTCTACCAAGAATTCACATTGGAGGATGTTATGTGACATATATAGTAATGATTTGATTATTTCCATAGTGTCTACTACTTTATTGTTCATGCAAGGAATTTTCTCAAAATTTATATCAATGAAAAGGTCTTTGAGACTCTCCACCATATTTTTGTAAGAGTAAGCTTGTCATCCTTATCTTGATAGTCATCATTGACTTCATTGATAGCTAGCTGTGAGTCGCCATAGACTTTCATCTCTTGTATCTACCATTAAAATTTTATCCTTAGACCTATGATTAGCACTTCATACTCAAAAATGTTGTTAGTGCATGGGAATTATAGACAGTATGAATTTGGAATGCAATCATCTTGAGGGGTGATAAAGATAATACCTTCTCCTAATCCATATTGGGTGAACAATCCATAAAAGTACATTTTCCACTGATCTGTGAGATTGACAAGGAACACTAATTCATCAAGGAATTTAGATATCAATGGATTCTCTGCATAGATATGTGCTTTTGCTAGTTGGTTTGCAATCACTTGTTCATTAATTTCCTTGTGCTCCACATACTCTATATCAAATTCAGTTAACATCATTACCCATTTGTCCATTCGCCTAGTGAGAGTTTCTTTGGATAACATGTATTTGAATGGGTCGATGTTTGTGATAAGATTGATTTGATGTGATAACATATAATGTCTGAACATTTGTGAAGAAAAAACCATTGCTAAGCATACTTTCTCAATGGAAGAATAGTTCATTTCATATCCTACCAAGGTTCTATTGATGTAGTAAATAGTCCTTTCTTTTTAGTTTTCATCATGATGTGCTAGAAGGGAACCTAGTTTTTTTTTATGTTGATAAGATATAAAAAGATTTATGGTTTGTTCAGAATCGGTGGCATGAGCACTAGAGGTGTCAATAGATAGTCTTTAACCTAATGGAAAGATTTATCACACTTCTCATCCCACTTGTAAGTTATCCCTTTATGGTTAATATGCGAGAAAGGGTGGATTTAATCTGACAACTATGTTATCAGCCTTCTGATGGACTGCAATCTTCCTTGTAATCCTCTCATTTGTTTCAATGTTTGTGGTGGTTCCATGTCTAGGATGTCTTTTACCTTTTCTAGATCAATTTCTATACCTCTTTGTGAGACGATATTTCCATGAATTTTCCTTGATGTAACCCAAAAGACACAGTTTTTTGGATTCAGATGCACCTTATACTCTTCAAGTCTGTCAAAGATGGGTCCCAGGATTTGTATCTTCTCATTTCCTTTCTTCAGTTTTTTTGTGGATCATGTCATGAAATATGAGGTTCATTTCTCTTTGATATTTTTCTCCTACATTTTTTAGTCCAAATGGCATCACATTCCAACAAAAGGTTCACCATGGACAAGTGAATGCATTATTGTATTGATCCTCCTTGGTGATCATGATTTGATAATAGCCTGAAAAACTATCCATTAGCGACAACATTTCATGCCTAGTTGTTAAGTGGACAATGAGGTTGATGTTAAGAAGAGGGAATTCATTCTTTAGGCGTGCCTTATTAAATTCATTGAAATTAGTGCATATTGTAATGCCCCCAATGGGTTTGGAGACTAGTACTAGGTTTTAAACCTACTCAAGATAATCTATCGATCAGATCAATCCAACATCAAGAAGCTTTTGTAACTTAAGTTTCACCAAGCGTGCTATCTATGGGTTCATCTTCCTTAATTTCTAGTTTACTTTCTTAACTTCAAGATAAACTCCCAAGTGATACAAAACTACTTCTAGATCAAGTCCTGGCATATTAGTGTATGACCATGCAAGGTTAGCTCTTCGCTCTTTCAGTCCTAAATCTTTCTAGGTTTTTTTTTCTCTTCATCCAATAGGGATTCAACATAGAAAGTGATCTTGGGTGCTTCTTTTATTCCCACACTGACTAGAGTGGCCTTTTTTGCTAGAAATTTTGACTTCTCTAGATGCATTGCACTAAGGACGAGATTGAATCCCTCATCCTTGGGCACCTTCGATAGGTTTTCACCTTCGAATGCATCTATTTTTTTACTATTTTAGGATCAAAATGTGTCATAGTTTTGTTTTCACTTAGAGATTTGCAATCTAGTTGCATGCCATCAATTTTATAATTGAAGGATTCAATCAAATCCCCATAGTATGCCCCTATGTCTAGCTCTATGTCAATACCTGCCTTGTGATCTACTCATGATAATTTTTCATAGAGTCCCATGAATTCTGAGATCAGTTCATCATTTTCAAATAAATCTAGAATCAGTGGTCCTTGTTGGTCCAAGTCAATGAGTTATGGGTATACTAGATGTATTTTAGTTGGTTGATTGCTCAAAACAAAGGATGGTATGGATATCATAAAGAGATATTTATTCTCAAATAGGTCAACAACATCAAGGGGGAAGCCATCTAAGGTCATATCACATGATGTAGGTAACCAATAGGAAGCCTCAAGTCCAATGTCACTATTGCAAAACATTTGGGCATTATTTGAGTGAATGTAGAAAGAATGAATATGATTTCAATAAGAAAAATGCAAATTTTATAAAAGAAAATCAAAATCAAAGGTCAAAACCTACAACAATGTTTTTGGCATGTAATATTGCAGAAGCAAATGAAAAAGATGTATGGTTTTTAGATTCAGGCTATTGTAATCATATGACTAGGAATTTAGAAATTTTTTCTAGTTTGGATGAGAACGCAAAATATGAAGTCATATTGGGCAATGACAACAAAGTAGAAGTCAAAGGAAAAGGAAATGTCAACATTCTAACTAAACAGGGGGAGAAGAAGTATATTTTAGATGTTTACTTTGTGCCAGGTTTAAAACATAATTTAATGAGCATTGGACATCTTGTTCAAAAGGGTTATAGAGTATTTTTCAAAAATAAACAATGCACAATTTTAGACAAATATCCAAGTAATCAGCTTATAGCTAAGGTTCAAATGAGCAGCAAAGAATGTTTCCCCTAAGGATAAAACTAGATTTGAGTATATATTGTGCTCAAGTACACCATTCAATGTCTTCATAAGAAGGTAAAGAAGAAAACGCAACAGTCATGCAAACAATCTTTTAGGAAAAAATAAAAGATTAAGATTGGCTTTGGCATTTAATATTTGGGCATTTAAACTTTGCTGCTCTAAATCTACTTCATAGGAAAAGCATGGTCAAGGGGTTACCTTTAATAGAAAAATTAGAAAGAATATATGAAGGTTGCATCTTACGAAAGCAACACATAGAATAATTCCCACTAGGGAAGTCAACTAGAGCAAAAGCCCCTTTGGAGATTGTACATTCAGATTTGTGTGGGCCAATGCAAACATCTTGAATAGGTGGTAGATTCTACTTTTTGACATTCATTGATGATTACTCAAGGAAAACATGGGTTTATTTTCTAAAGCACAAGAGTGAAGTGTTTGATTACTTTGAGCAATTCAAAGCTCTTGTGGAGAAACAAGCTAGGCATTACATTAAAGTATTGAGAACAGATAGAGGAAGTGAGTACATTTCAAGAGAGTTTTTAAATTTTTACAAAGATCATGGGATTCACAAGAAGTTTACAACTAGATATACACCTCAACAAAATGGGGTAGCTAAAAGGAAAAATAGAACAATCATGAAAATGGCTAGAAGCATGTTAAATCCAAACATTTTCCAAATAAATATTGGGCTGAAGCTATATCATGTGCAACATATATAATGAATAGGTGTCCAAAAAAAGTGTTATCAATATGATTCTAGAAGAAGCTTGGACTAGAACAAAACATAATATTTCACACATGAGAGTTTTTGATTGTGTAGCATATGCTCATGTGCCAAATGAATTGAGAAGAAAGTTGGACAACAAAGGAGAAAATTGCATATTTCTAGGAAACAGTGATGAATCCAAGGCATACAAGTTATATAATCCAATCAGGAAGAAGGTTATAATCAGTAGGGATGTGCAATTCATAGAAGATGAATCTTGGGATGGAAGTTTGGAAAAAATAATCAATATTGCAGCCAACTTGCCACAACAAGATAATGAATGTTTTATACCAGCAAATACTCCATCAAATGTGACTCCTTCCACTCCCACTTGTGGTCAACAAATGAAACCATCATCAAATGTAAGAAAAACAATAAGAGGACAAAAAAAACCATCTACAATAGGGATTTCAAGTGTTGGACCAGAAAGTCCACATTCCACTAGTCCAAGTTAAGGCAACAAGTCAAACCCCACACTAGCAAGCTTAAGAAGGCAAAAAATCAGAAGTTTAAGTGAGATTTATGAGTAAAATGAAAGTGAAAATAATGTAGGTCAGCATTCTATCTTTGCTTTATATTCACATGTTGAAGATCAAATTCATTTTGAAGATGCTATTAAAGAAGAAAAATGGGTGAGTGCAATGGATGATGAAATAGATGCTATTGAAAAGAATCAAACATGGGAGTTAGTGAATCTTCCACAAGGAAAATAGATGATTGGATTTAAATGGATTTAAAAAAAAAAATTGAATGCAAATGGTGAAGTAGAAAAACATAAAGCAAGGCTTGTAGCCAAAGGATATTCATAGCAGCCAAGAGTTGACTACAATGAGATATTTGCACTGGTTGCTCGTTTACACACTATGAGAATAATATTGGCCATAACAGCTTAACAAAAGTGGGTAGTATATCAAATGGATGTAAAATCAATTTTTTTGAATGGTCTCAAGCAAGCCCCAAGAGCTTGATACAACATAATTGATAGTTATCTTTTACATAATGGCTTCAATAAGTGCAGCAGTGAGCCAACATTGTACACCAAGGTAAATGAAAAAGGTGAAATTTTGATTGTATGTTTATATGTGGATGATTTAATATTCATGGGCGATCTATCAATTGAAATGTTCAAATCAGCAATGAAGAAAGATTTTGAGATGACTGATTTGGGTTTAATGAAGTACTTTCTTGACATTGAAGTAAATCAAAATGGAAATGGTATAATCATTTCTCAAACAAAATATGCAAATGACATTTTGAAAAGGTTTAATATGGTGAATTGCAAGGCAGCTCCAACTCCTATTTTCACAGGTTTGAAGTTGAGAAAAGATGATAAAGCAGTAGATGTAAATCCAACCTTGTATACAAAACTTGTTGGAAACCTTATGTATTTAACAACCACAAGGCCAGATATAATGTATGCTATAAGTTTAATTTCCAGATTCATGGAGACTCCAAAAGATACACATTGGAAAGTTGGGAAAATAATTTTGAAATATGTTAGTGGAACAAGAAACTATGGAGTTCTTTACTCAAAGACAAGTGATTTCAAGCTGATAGGATACACTGATAATGATTGTGCATGGAGTATAGATGACAGAAAAAGCACTTCAAGTTATGTTTTTCACTTTTGTACTGGTATAGTTTCATGGGCTTCAAAGAAACAACCAATTGTTACTCTTTCATCAGCTAAAATAGAGTATGTAGCAGCCACAAGTGCATCATGTCAAGCAGTTTGGATGAGAGTAGTGTTGAAAGAGTTGAATCAAGAACAAGTAGAAGCAACAAAGATCTATTGTGACAACAACTCAGCTATAACATTGTCAAAAAATCTAGTTTTTCACAAGAGAAGAAAACATATGGACACAAGATATCATTTCATCAAAGAACTAATCAGCAATGGAGAAATCTTTTTGGAATTTTGCAAGTCTAAAGATCAATGTGCAAATATCTTCACAAAGGTGCTTGGAAAAGACAATTTCATCTATCAAAGAGATTGTTTGGGTATCATTGAGAACAGTAGTTGTAATTAAGGGGGAGTTTTGGAAATAATTCCAACTACTGATTGTTCCTAATGCAGCGTGACCAACTTCTAATGACTCCAAAAGCTCTAACTTTTCAGTTTTTGATGGCTCCCGAAAGCTCTCGATTGCTCTTGACAACTCTTGAATGGCTCTTGATGGCTCCTAACAGAGCTCTCTTCCTCATAACATTTTTTTTGTGTGACTGAGATGTATTCCAACAGACACATGTGATGTTTTATGTTGGCTGGCAGCATTTTTAATGTGTTTATTTTGCACGGGTCTTTTATTTTTAAAAGGACAACGTTTAAAATCCATGCATTTAAATTTTAGAGGCTTTAATATATGTTTTTCAAATAGAAAGGTAAACATGTATTTACTTGAATTGGAAGTCAAGTTATTGGAAAAGTAATTTGTAAGTTTTTATTTATGTTTTCTTGGGAGTCAAGTTTTCAGCAAAAAGGTACTTTTATGTAAGAAGTTTTTATTTATTATTTTAGAAGAGTGAGAGAAATAGATGGATTGGAGAGAAATTTTTCTATAGAATGCTGGAGAATTATTGTAGAGAAATTTTGAGTAGAAACTCATTGGAATCAAATATTTTGAATGAATGAAATCATCAATCTTGTTGAGTTTATTTTGTGTGTTCTAAATTTCAGCATTATTCTATGATTGAAAATTTTCTGAGTGAAGTTATTTTCAGATTTGTGTCTTCTCCTTTGCCTCTAGCCTTCTAACCAACAATTACAATATCATAATGTGGAAATATGATTGGATGTTTGCTAAACAAAAGATTGTTTTTTTCACTACTGCATTTCTTGAGAAATCTTTGTGCATTCTTGAACTTCTTTGGTATCAGAGCTATGACTAGCCAATATAAGGCAAGGGAGAAATGAAGATACTAATCATGATGATGATCCTAGTACATCAAGGATACATTCATTAGACATGAGTTCATTAGGAGGAGCATTTACAAGGACCTTTCAAAAGGTATGTTTTTGCTCAGAGTTTTTACTGTTCATTGTAGGGAATTTAGATTACTGTCAATTACACTTCTATAGAAACATCAAATAGAACTACAACAAAAATCTTGGTCATAGATAGAAAGAGATACAGCTCTTTGCATCCCTAAAAAATGATAGGAATAGAAATTTAAAAAATTGTAGTACCTACATCACCACCTAAAGCTAAAAAAAGTGCAGATAATTATGGTGATACAACATCAAATCTATTTTCTAGAAATAACCTCTAACAAACTATCCAATTGATTCTACATATGGTTGGGGTTAGTTAGAACATGGTGACAGTTATAATATTATGAAGGAAAAAAAGAGAGTTTTTGCGTAAATAAAAGGATAATGGCCTTGTCGTGAAATAAAGAGGACAGTGAACAGTATAGGTTATGGTACCAATGAGAAAGAGGTGAGAGTTTCTTGTGACTCTTGAAAATAATGTATTGAAAATCCTAATAGACCATTGAGTGCATTAAGATTATGGTTTTAAATGACAATCCATGGCATAACTATGAAATAAATGTATTGAAAGTCATAGTAGATAATCAACATAGCTTGTAGGTTCTTCAAAGATCATGACAACTTATATGGAAGAGGTAAATGACTATTGAATAGTAAAATCACAAGGAACCCTCTTGATAGACAATTGTTAATGACAATGGTGTAATGAGTAAACTGTGCTATGAGGATAGTACATAAAGCATCTTTATGTAGGCATTCATGTAATGGTGATTAGAAGACCTCACAATAGTTGGGAAAGAACAATATTTATACTTTCTTTTGTTGGAATTTTGCCTAACTCGCGAGTCAACAATGGTAGTCGCAGTCAACACTTACCACCATACTGCGCTGACTTAGTCAATAGCTCATGGTAACGTGGTAACCATTGCACTACCGTGGCCTCTTATCTCTCTCCCTGCGGTAACACAGTTAACCGCCAGCAAGTTTCACTCACCGTCAATCTGTTCTGGTAATGCTCTACCGCGGTCTACTCTTTTGCCACCAATGGTAGCATGGTGTCCTTCTTTGGCAGTTAGTAGTTCGACGGTGGACGGTTACCATAGTCTATTATTTAAGTGTGGCAGTAGTGCGGTAAACCCCTTTCCTCATAGCGCTCATGGTTACCATGACCACCGTGGTCTATTTCTTAATCACGGCAGTAGTGCGGCATGTCCCTTCCTAGCAGCTCTCATAGTTACCATAGCCACTGTGATCACCTTGTAAACCATGACAGTAGCGCGGTAGTCAACGCCGATTGACTTTTTCACTTTTTTGGTCCATTTGTTAGTGGGCTCCACATCGGCATAAAAGGATGATTTTGATTGGATTTTCTTTAATATGACTAGGACAATTTTAAATCGATATGACCTTGTTTAGGACTATTATCTGCTGACATGTTTATGACATTAAAGTCTGTATTAATTCTTGACTGGATCGAAAATCTTTATATACTGGTATATATTTGTAAATGTAATGAGGATAATATAATATATTTTTCTCTCAAGTAGCAAAGGTGGTAAAATTATGTTCTGTGTCAAATAATTTGCAGTGTATGTATTTGTATTATTATCTTTGCTATTTCCTTCACATGGTATTAGAGCTATAAGGTTAGTTGTACAGAGTCTGTAAATCATGGCAGCAAGCACAAGCTTGAGTAATCCTCAAATTCCATAGTTGAATGGAAAGAATTATGACTACTAGTCTATAACAATGAGAGCATTGTTTTGCTCACAAGATTTAAGGGAGTATGTAGAGAATGGGTTTCCAGAACCGGAAGATGCAGCAACATACAATGCCTTGACACAGGCAGAGAAAGATTTGTTGAAGGATAAAAAAAAGAAGGATTCAAAGGCTCACTTCTTTATTCTACAAGGTGTACATGAAACTATTTTTCCCAAAATATCAGCCACTACCAAGTCTAAGCAAGCATGGGACATATAAAAAATAGCATATCAAGGTATGGACAAAGTCAAAACTACAAAGTTGCAAATACTGAGAAGAGAGTTTGAGACTTTGTTTATGAAAGAAAATGAGTCAGTCGATACATACTTTACACAAATAATGGGACTGGTAAACCAGATGAGAACACACGGTCAGACACTAGAAGATGTCAAAGTTATAGAAAAGATTTTGAGAAGCTTACCCACAAGATTTAAGACACTTGTAGTCACAATAGAAGAGACCAAGGATCTCACACAGTATTCAGTTGATGAGCTATATGCTTCACTAATTTCTCATGAGCACAAACTCAGCAGAACAATAAATATGTCATTGGAGCATGCATTCAAGTCACAAGCTTCAATTAACCAAGGAAGAAGCAGAGGTAGATCAAATTTCAGAACAAGAGGAAGAGGTTTCAATAGAGGTGGAAGAAATAACCAGTCAAGTTCAAGTGGAAGAGGCAGCAGCCAAAACCCATCTCAAAACTTTCCTCAAGGACAAAGGTATGATAAATCTCAGGTCCAATACCATTACTATAAAAAATTTGGCCATTACATGAATGAGTGTAGAAAGAAATAGTATGAAATGAGTAGAAAAAATGCAAACTTTTCTAGAGAGAGTCAAGACAATAGACCTGATAAGAGCACAATGTTTCTAGCTTGTAATGTAGCTCAAGCTAGTGAGAAAGAAGTTTGGTTTTTAGATTTAGGCTGTAGTAATCACATGATAGGGAATTTAGATCTATTCACAAGTTTAGATGAGAATATTAAGTTAGATGTCACCCTGGGTAATGACAGCAAAGTGTCAGTTAAAGGAAAAGGGAATGTCAATATTCTAACCAAGCAGGGGGAGCAAAAATATATTTCTGATGTTTATTTTGTGCCTGGTCTTAAACATAATTTGATGAGTGTAGGACAATTAATTCAAAAGGGTTATAGAGTGTCTTTCAAGAATGGGTTATGCACTATTTTAGACAAATACCCAAGTGGTCAGATGATTGCAAAAAATCACATGACAAACAATAGAATGTTTCCTTTGAGAATTCAACCGGCCTTAAGTACAAACTTTGCACAAGCACAAGAGGTATCAATTGTTATTCAAACTGTCTTTCAGGTAGAGGTAAAGGATGAGAACTGGCTTTGGCATTTAAGATTTGGTCATTTAAATTTTGGAGGTTTGAATTTGCTTCATAGGAAGAACATGGTAAAGGGAATTCCACTAATTCGAAAACCAGAGAAAGTTTGTGAGGGTTGCATACTTGGAAAGCAACATAGAGAGTCTTTCCCAATAGGGAAATCCACTAGAGAAAAAGCCCCATTGGAAATAGTTCATTCAGATTTATGTGGTCCAATGCAGACACCTTCAATAGGTGGTAGTTTCTATTTTCTCACTATTATAGATGATTATTCAAGGAAGACATGGGTGTATTTTCTGAAACAGAAAAGTGAAGTGTTTAATTAATTTTTTCAATTTAAATATTTAGCTAAAAAAACAGAGTGGTTGTTTCATCAAAGTGTTGAGAAATGATAGAGGAGGTGAATACATTTCAAGAGAGTTCTTAAATTTCTGCAAAGAACATGGAATACACAAACAGTTCACAACAAGATACACACCTCAACAGAACAGTGTAGCTGAGAGGAAAAACATAACCATAATGGAGATGGCTAGAAGTATGTTAAAAGCCAAGGACCTAACAAATGAATTTTGGGCTGAAGCTGTATCTTGTGCAACATATATTATGAACAGATGCCCTACAAAAAGTGTGATGAATATAATCCCTAAGGAAGCACGGACAGGTAAAATGCACAGTGTGTCTCACATGAGAGTTTTTGGTTGTGTTTCATATGCACATGTTCCTGAACAGTTGAGAAGAAATCTTGATAACAAAGGAGAGAAATGTATTTTTGTTGGATATAGTGAAGAATCCAAAGCATACAAACTGTTTAATCCCTCAACCAAGAAAGTTATAATCAGCAGGGATGTCCAATTTATTGAAGATGAAGCATGGGATGGAAGCAAAGAAAATATAGTCAATGTCACTATTAATATCCCTCAAGATGAGAATGAGAATACTATTCCAACTATTGTACCTACTGTTCCTAATCAACCTCAACCAAGTGGTCAACAATTGACACTAGCAAGTAATACAAGAGTAGCAACAAGAGGACTGTAGACACTAACCACAACAAGAATTTATGGTGTAGGACCTTCAAGTCCATATTCTATAGATTTAAGTGACTTATCAAAGCCAACTTTGGCTAGCATGAGGAGGGAGAAAATCAGAAGCATGATTGACATCTATAATCAAAATGAAGGTGAGAACAATTCTCAACAATTTACACTATTTGCCTCTTATTCACAAGCTAAAGATCCAATTCATTATGAAGATACAATCAAGGAAGAAAAGTGGTTAACAACAATGGATGATGAGATAGATTCAATAGAAAACAATCAGACATGGGAGTTGCAAAGTCTTCCAAAAGACAAAGAAGTAATAGGAGTCAAATGGATTTATAAGACTAAGTTGAATGCAAATGGAGAAGTGCAGAAGCACAAAGCAAGATTGGTGGTAAAAGGTTATGCACAAAAACCTGGAATAGATTACAATGAAACTTTTGCACCAGTTGCACGACTTGACATAGTCAGAATGCTATTGGCTTTAGCAGCACAGAATAGATGGCTAGTTCACCAGATGGATGTGAAGTCAACATTTCTCAATGGTTATCTATAAGAGGAAGTCTACATTGATCAGCCACCAGGATATGAAATATCAGGACAAGAGGACAAAGTCTATAAACTGAAGAAGGCACTGTATGGCTTGAAACAAGACCCAAGAGCTTGGTATAGCAGAATTGACAGTTATTTCACAAATAATTGATTTACTAGATGTGGCAGTGAACCAACACTATACACTAAAGTGAATGATGAAGGTAAAATTCTCATAATATGCCTGTATGTTGATGATTTGATCTTAACTGGAAATTTATCAATTGAACTATTCAAAACAAAAATGATGAAATATTTTGAAATGACAGACATGGGAATGATGAAGTATATTTTAGGCATTGAGGTAACACAAAATAGAGATGGTATTTTTATTTCACAATCTAAATATGCAAAGGATGTTTTAAAGAGATTCAATATGTTAAATTGTAAGTCAGCACCTACTCCAATGGTGATTGGACTGAAATTGAGCAGAGAAGACAAAGGTTCTGAGGTGAATCCAACTTTGTACAAACAGTTAGTAGGGAGCTTAATGTATTTGACTACCACAAGGCCTGACATCATGTATGCAGTCAGCTTGATTTCTAGATTCATGGAATCATCAAAAAAATCACAGTGGATAGCTGGAAATAGAATCCTAAGGTATATTAGTGGAACAAGAAATTTTGGAATCCAATATTCTAGAATAGATGATTTCAGATTAATAGGTTACACAGACAGTGATTGTGCTGGAAGTGTTGATGACAGGAAAAACACCTCTGGCTATGTTTTTCATTTTGGAAGTGGTGTAGTTGCATGGGCTTCAAAGAAATAGCCTATTGTCACCTTATCATCAGCTGAAGCTGAGTATGTTGCAACAACCAGTGCATCGTGTCAAGAAGTGTGAATGAGAAGAGTACTACAGGAAATCCAGAATGAGCAGATAGAGGCAACAAATATTTTTTGTAATAAAAATTCAGCCATAGCTCTTTCGAAGAACCCTATATTCCACAAACATAGCAAGCACATAGATACACATTTTCACTACTTTCGAGAGTTGATCAACAATGGTGAAATTGTTTTGGAATTTTGCAGGTTAGATGAACAGCAGGAAAATATATTTACCAAGGCACTGAGCATAGAGAACTTCAACTTTCAAAGAGACCAACTGGGAATCAAACATGGCGCGAGTTATGCTCAAGGGGGAGTGCTGGAATTTTTCCCAACTCGTGAGTCAACAGACCAGTGAACACCGGTAGTTACAGTCAACACTTACCGCCATACCGCGCCGACTCAGTCAACAGCTCGTGGTAACGTAGTGACCACCGCACTACCGCGACCTCTTATCTCTCTCATCGTGGTAACGCAGTTAACCGCCAACAAGTGTCGCTCACCATAAGTCCATTCCATTACCGCTCTACTGCGGTCTACTCTTTTGTCACTGGTGGTAGTGCGATGTCCTTCTCTAGTAGTTAGTAGTCCAATGGTGGAAGGTTACCGTGGCCACCGTGGTCTATTATTTAACTGTGGCGGTAGCACGGTAAACCCCTTTCCTCATAGCGCTCACGGTTACCGTGACCACCGTGGTCTATTTCTTAATCATGGT
This sequence comes from Sequoiadendron giganteum, assembly GCA_007115665.2. NCBI lineage: Eukaryota > Viridiplantae > Streptophyta > Pinopsida > Cupressales > Cupressaceae > Sequoiadendron > Sequoiadendron giganteum. The sequence goes on from VCHN02000014.1 coordinate 102,979,700, forward strand.
GGTAGCGCAGTAAGTCCCTTCTTAGTAGCTCTCACAGTTACCGCAGCCACCACGATTTCCTCGTAAACCGCGGTCGTAACGCGATAGTCAATGTCGGTTGACTTTTTGATTTTTTCGGTTCATTTTTTAGTGGGCTCCACGTCGGCATAAAAGGATGATTTTGATTGGATTTTCTTTAATATGACTAGGACAATTTTAAATCAATATGACCTTGTTTAGGACTATTATCTGCTGGCATGTTTATGACATTAAAGTCTGTATTAATTCTTGACTAGATCAAAAATATTTATATACTGGTATATCTTTGTAAATGTAACGAGGATAATATAATATATTTTTCTCTCAAGTATAAAAGGTGGTAAAAGTCTATTCTGTGTCAAATAATTTGCATTGTATGTATTTGTATTATTATCTCTGCTATTTCCTTCATCTTTTAGTAAGATTGTTTTAATAGAAATCCTTCACTGTCTTGAATTCTAATAGTTCCTATTCACTGCTTTGTATAAAGGAACTAACTCAAGACCCCCGACCAGATAGGGATGAAGAGAAAGCATACACTAAAACTATTGTTCTATTATGAAATAGGGTGATGTGCCCAGAGTTAATGGTGAACTAGCAATATCTCGAGCTAGTGGAAATGTATTATTTAAGAAATAGAATTTTTGAGAAGATGGACGCACCAGATATATGTGGTATGCTACTAGAAGCACAAGGACAAAATTATCATTCAAAAGAAATTGTACCTAATGTAAACTCATTGGCCAAAATTATAGTAAATATTGCATTCAAAAGGGGAAGCACAAATAGTCTGGCAGTAGTTGTGCTTCCTCTAGATTCTACTACTCATTCTGCTCAAGGTTACTTTCAGGATGGTTTTAACCTAGAGACGAAACCAAATTTCAAAATGAACAAAGAATAGAATGTGGTTAATTCACATTTAGATGCCATGAGTTATCCTGAGGTGCCTAGCAGGAACAAACATATGATTTTAGCTGATATGACAAACATGTTGATCAAGGAAGCAAATAATGTTGTCATACTAGAATGGCTAAAAAATCACATCTAAAATTGACAGAGAAGCTTTAAGCACTTTTGAAGAACAACATCATGAAGCAGTTAAAAGAAAATGACAAGGTATAAACTTAATAACCAAAGGATTGGTTGAAGTGTTGAAGGCAAGAAACCCTTGCCAAATTCCTACCAACAGAACTTATTGTGATCAATATTGATGGAAAATGATAAACTATGTTAGCTTGGTCATACATAAGCTAGGGGATAGTGATAAAGTATGTCAATGACAACAAAGATATGATTTTTGAAAAAATGATCACAAAAGATAAAGGTTCAGAAGACATAGAAGGCAGTCTTATGGATGACAAGAGTCAAGGATGCAGTGAACCCTCATAGACCTGCTAGGGATAGCCATTGCAAATACAATCTACAAAAATGGAAAGCTTGCTAATGCTACAATGAGTGAACACTAGCAAAGGAGTGAAAGGAGAATACAAGGATTAAACATAGTCATGAATAAGGAAACATAGTATACTTGAAAATCATAGTCAACACATCAACAAAAATAAGTGAACATGTAAAGAAATGGCAAGAGCATAGCATAGTCACTGCAATATGATAATCAACAATGGGAAGAGTTCCATGAAAGGTCACAAGAATATTTATATATGACAGTGACAAATTACCTATAGACATATCATGAAGAAAATGACAGTCTCAAGGTAGTGACAAGATATGTTGAAGTAGGTAGGTTGGCCTAGTTATCTGAAAGTAGCATAAAGGAAGCAAGGAGTTCATATGAAAATGATGACCTTTGTATCAAATCATAAAAGCATTCACAATGATAAGTTTAAAATCATGGAAATAAAAAAAGAATGGTGTCATACCTCAAAGATAAATATGAAATGATAGTGAGAAGTTCAAAATTTTGTCATTTTATTTCTTTTAATTGGACTCCATGGATTTCTAGACAAGAACAGGAAATGCATCACCCAAGATGGTACTGATGCACCACACAATTAGTTTTCTTGGATTTCGAAACCCTTGCAATGTTGGAAAGTTAATCCCAAGTACTCCATTAATTTCTCTAGTTGAACCTGTCTCGTTAAATGCTCCATATCAGCCTCTGTATCTTCAGAAAAATTTCAATATTAAAGTCAAGTTTTTGAAGGAAGATTTTGGTAAATATTTTAAAAGAGTTGGAATGATTTCATCGTGGCTTTCACATGTTTTGTGGGTAATATGAAATATATTATTTTATTTTGAGTCCTCTGTGCATGTATGTTGAACTCTCTATATATTGATTGAAGTATGTTTTGGTAAGCACTCTTTTAGGAGTCGAGCTCCTTAGAGTTGTAAGGTGTTAGAAGTTGTGTAATAGATGTTTGTAATTTTAAAAGAGGTGAAGCTCTATAAGCTATGAGAAATAATGTGATGGTTGTATGTTGATGTCTCTGAATGAGCTGAAGCTTAATCTATGTATTGTGTAAGAAGCTATGTGTAATGAATGATGTACTAGTGTGTGTGAGAAAGAGCTGAAGCTCTATAAAATAGTATTTTGATCATATAAAATATCTATGTTTGTGTGTATGTCTTTTTCTCCCTCTTGAATCCTAAAAACTGGCATCAAAGCTTGAAGAACCTAGAGAGTACAAAGTTGTGGGAGAGTTTTCTGTTAAAGTGTTTGTCAAGATCTATCACTGAAGCAAGAAAAAGGAGGAGATCACTATAGATTAGAAGATCCTGTGAAAGCTGCCATGTCTCCTTCTCCAAGAAAAAACAACACAGTGAAAAGATAAAGATCATTGTAGTTTTTGAAGCCAAAGGAAATCAGAGTGAAATAAAGAAAACAAGTGAAAATAAGTCGTAGCTATTAAGTTTTTTGTAAGCAGCCATCAAAGGAAGCATCAAAATCAAAAGGCTTGAAGTCGGCCTTTAAGAAGAATCACAAAAACTTGGAAAAGTTAGCAAAAACTTGGAAAAGTTAGTTGTTAAAGATTAGAAGGCACCACATCTAGAGTAATCGCTAGTCAAGATTTAAGCCACATATATCTAGGAAGATCATGGAGAGAAGAATTAGATGTGGGGATAAATCAAAAGATATGAAAATTCTTTTCATGAGTTACAAATCGCTGCATGGTTGAAGAGAGGTGTTGAGGAAAACAAGTGTTTAACACCTAAATCTATGATGGAATAGTGATAAGAAGATCAAAGATCGTGGTTAGAGCATACGAACAGAAAATTGGTATTTCCTAGGTTTGATGTGATGACTGTATGTTGATGTTTGTGAAAGAGTTGAAGCTCAATCTATGCATTGTTTAAGAAGCTATGTGTAACAGATGATGTACTCATGTGTTTGAGAAAGAGATGATACTCTGTAAAACAACATTTTGATCATTATTTAACATTTGTATTTGTGTGTATGTCTTTCTCTCCCTCTTCAATGAGAATTTTGTTTCTTGAATTTTGCTTATCTCGATTTCCCTTTTAGGGTTTGACTAGAATGTACTGCGGATTACAACATTTTGTCTCATTGAAAGGTAGGTAATAATTATTTTAATGGTTGAGAAACTAGAAACATCTAGGCAAGAGATACAAAAGAATGTTTGTATTCATGTATATTTGACATCGACAGATGCAAGATTATTGATAATCTAAGCATCTGTTGTCAAAAATTGGGATTCTTTAGAGTCCAATCTATAGATAAATAGTCACAACGCTTTGTACTTGAGAGCTAAATGGTGTACATAAGGTAAATTGTTATTTTTTGGTTTCACAAGACTAGCTTGGGCTACCTACAGGGGTGAAATTCGACCCTTCAGATAAAGAACTTTTGAGACATTTAGCAGAAAAAGTTGGAATTGGTAATGCAAAGCCTTATCCCTTTATAGATGAGTTTATTTTAACACTGAAAGATGAGAGTGGAATTTTCTATACACATCTTGAAAATTTTCCAAGTAATTGGTGGCTACCTTTGATATTTTTCGTTTCTTTTTTTTATATTTGTATTTGGATTATCTGAAGGTTTTTGACAATAATTAAACAAGATGGTAGTATTATTCACGTTTTCCATAAAACTATCAAGGCTTGTGCAATACGACATTAGAAGTGTCGAAAATGCTTAAGTTATGTTTCCATTAGAGGAGAAGTATGTTGGTATAGGATAGGAAAAATAAAACCTATAATTGAAAATGGGAAAAAAAAAGGATACAAGAAGATCATGGTTCTATATAGTATACAAAACCATGATCTTCTTGCATCCTTTTTATTTTCCATTTTCAATTACACGCTTTGTTTTTCCTATCGTGTGCTAACGTACTACTATACAAAACCATGATCTTTTTGCATCCTTTTTGTTTCCCATTTTCAAATACAGGCTTTGCTTTTCCTATCCTGTACCAATATACATCACCTCGAATAGAAACATCACTTAATATTTTTCAGCACTTCTGATGTCCTGTTGCATAAGCCTTGCTCACTTTATCAAAAATCTAAATAATACTACCATCTTGTTTAATTCCTACCAAAAACCTTCAGATAAGACAAATACATATTTACAATAGAGAAATAGTGGTTATCAAAGGTAACCACCAATTAACTGGAAATTTTTCAAGATGTATATAGAAAAATCCTCTCTCATCTTTCAGTGTCAAAATAAATTTATCTATATCGGGATGAGGCTTTGCATTACCAATTCCAACTTTTTCTACTAAATCTCTCAAATGTTCTTGATTTGAACGGTCAAATTTCACACCTGCAGGTAGCCTAGGCTAGTCTTGCAAAACCCACAAATAATATATTATCCCATGTACATCGTTTAGCTCTCAAGTACAAAGCATTGTGACTCTTTATCTATAGATTGGATTCTAAACAATCCCATTTTTCACAACAAATGCTTACATCATCAATAATCGTGCATCAGCTGATGTCAAATAAACATGAATACCAACATTATTTTACATTTCTAGCCTAGATGTTTTTGGTTGCTCAACCATTAAAAGAATTGTTAGCTACCTTTCAATGAGAAAAAATGTTGTAGGCCCTAGTACATTCTACTCGACTGATAAAAGGGAATTCGAGATAAAAAAAATTAAGGAAATAAAATTCTCATTGACAAGATTGAAAGCTGATAAAATTTAACAAAAGGTAGCCATCCTATCACCTTATATAAAATGGGGGTATTCGTTTATTATCAATGTAGAAGTAAGATTTAATGACGAATTGTAGATTCAAATGGAATAAGCTCAACTAAGTATTGCAGATCATTCAAAACCATGATCTTCTTACATCCCTTTTGTTTCCCATTTTCAATTACAAGCTTTATTTTGCTTGTCCTATGCCAATGTACTTCTCCTCCAATAGAAACATCACTTAAGATTTTTTGATACTTTTAATGTCCTGTTGCATAACTCTTGCTCATTTTATGGAAAATGTGAATAATACTACCATCTTGTTTAATTGTTGTCATAAAAATTCATATAAGCCAAATACATATATAAAATAGAGAAACCACAATTATCAAAGGTAGCCACCAATTACTTGGAAAAAAAATTAGGATGTCTATAGAAAATTCCACTCTCATCTTTCAGTGTCAAATTAAATTTGTCTATAAAGGGATGAGGCTGGGTTGAGTAGAATGTACTAGGGCTTACAAAATTTTGTCTCATTGAAAGGTAGCTAACAATTCTTTTAATGATTGAGCAAAAAACAATATCTAGGCTGGAAATGAAAAGGAATGTTGGTATTCATGTATGTTTGACATCAGTTGATGTAAGATTATTGATAATGTAAGCATTTTTTGTTAAAAATTGGGATTTTTTAGAATCCAATCTGTAGATAAATAGTCACAATGCTTTGTACTTGAGAGCTAAACTATGTACATAAGATAATTTGTTGTTTGTAGGGTTTGCATGACTGGCTTGGGCTACCTACAGGTGTGAAATTTGACCCTTTAGATCAAGAATTATTGAGACATTTAGCATACAAAGTTGGAATTGGTAATGCAAATCTTCTTCCCTTTATAGACAATTTTATTTTGATACTAAAAGATGAGACTAGAATTTGCTATACACATACTAAAATTTTTCCAAGTAATTGGTGGCTACCTTTGATATTTGTCATTTCTCTATTTTATATATGTATTTGGCTTATCTAAGGGTTTTTGACAAGAATTAAACAAGATGGTAGTATAATGCACGTTTTCCATAAAATGAGCAAGACTTATGCAATTGGACATCAGAAGTGTCAAAAAATATTAAGTGATGTTTCTATTGGAGGAGAAGTATGTTGGCGTAGGAAAGACAAAACAAAACTTGTAATTGAAAATGACAAACAAAAATGATGCAAGAAGATCATGGTTTTGTATAGTATACAAAAACATAATCTTCTTGCATCATTTTTGTTTCCCATTGTCAATTATAGGCTTTATTTTTCTTGTCCTATGCCAACGTACTTTTATGTAGTTCAAAACCATGATCTTTTTGCATCCATTTTGTTTCCCATTTTCAATTATAGGCTTTGTTTTGCCTATCCTGTACCAATGTACCTCTCCTCCAATAGAAACATCACTTAATATTTTTTGACACTTTCGATGTCCTGTTGCATAGGCCTTCCTTATTTTATTGAAAACATGAATAATACTACCATCTTGTTTACTTACTATCAAAAACCTTCAAATAAGCCAAATACATATATAAAGCATAGAAACGACAGTTATCAAAGCTAGCCACAAATTACCTAGAAAATTTTCAGGATGTGTATAGTAAATTCCACTCTCATCTTTCAGTGTCAAAATAAATTGATCTATAAAGGGATGAGGCTTTGCATTATTGATTCCAACTTTTTCTACTAAATGTCTCAAAATTTCGTGATCTAAAGGGTTGATTTCACACCAGAATATAGCTCAGGCTACTCTTGTGAAACCTACAAATAGTAGATTATCTTATGGACATTGTTTACCTCTCAAGTACAAAGCCTTGTGACTATTTATCTATAGATTGGATTCTAAAGAATCTAAATTTTTGACAAAAAATGCTTACATTATCAATAATCTTACATTAGCTAATGTCTTATATACATGAATACAAATATCGTTTTGCACTTCTAGTCTAGATGTTTTTGCGTTTCCCAACCATTAAAAGAATTGTTAGCTACCTTTGAATGAGACAAAATCTTGTAAGCCATAGTACATTCTACTCAACCCATAAAAGGGAATTTGATATAACACAAATCCAGGAAACAAAATTTTGATTGATAAGATTGAAAGCCAATAAAATTTAATGAAAGGTAGCCATCCAATCACCATATCTGAGAAGGGGGTGTTTGTTTCTTATTAATGTAGAAGTAAAATTTGGCGACGAATTGTAGATCAAATGGAATAAGCTCAAGTAGGACAAAGATTGCTAAGAAAACAAAACCATGATCTTCTTGCATCCTTTTCCACACTTTCCTAGGTTTTTCATCACTAAATCAACCCTTTCTTATGTTATAATGACCCCTTAATGTACATATATGGGTTACTTTGGTGTGTTTCAGAAGACAATCCCGACAAACATCAATAACCACACTTCAATCCCCGAAAACCAATGAAAAATGCCTAGGTGGACTAGGTCACCACCTTGGGCAACCTAGTCCCATGTGGCATAAAAATTAAATTTAACTTAAAATTATTGTAGGATTTTGTCTCTTAAACCCTAAGGCCAGCCTGTGCAATGTTATTTTCGGCAAAATTAGGGCATCACTTGTATAAATAAGTGGTTTTCCCCTCATTTTGCACTTCTTCTATCATCAAAAATTGGGATTCTTTAGAATCCTCTGTAGATAAACAGTCACAACGCTTTGTACTTGAGAACTAAATGTTGTACATTAAATTGTTGTTTGTAGGTTTCGCAAGACTAGCTTGGGCTAGACCTATAGGTGTGAAATTTGACCCTTCAGATCAAGAAGTTTTGAGACATTTAGAGGAAAAAGTTGGAGTTCGTAATGCAAAGCCTCATCCCTTTATAGATGAATTTATTTTGACACTAAAATATGAGAGTGGAATTTTCTATACACATCTTGAAAATTTGCCAAGTAATTCCTAGCTACCTTTGATATCTATCATTTCTACTTTTTATATATGTATTTGGCATATTTGAAGGTTTTTGACAAGAATTAAACAAGATAGTAATATTATTCATGTTTTCCATAAAACGAGAAAGGTTTATGCAATAGGACATCGAAAGTGTCAAAAAATTTTAAGTGATGTTTCTATTGGAGAAGTACGCTGGCATAGGACATGAAAAGGATGCAAGAAGATCATGGTTTTGTATACTATACAGAGCCATGATCTTCCTGCATCATTTTTGTATGTCATTTTCAATAATAGGCTCTTTTCTTCCTATCCTATGCCAACGTTCTTCTATACAAAAGCATGATCTTCTTGCATCCTTTTTGTTTCCCATTTTCAATTACAAGCTTTTTTTTTCCTATTTTGTGCCAACATACCTCTCCTCCAATAGAAACATCAATTATGATTTTTTGACACTTCCGATGTCCTATTGCATAGGCCTTGCTTGTTTTATTGAAAATGTGAATAATATTACCATCTTATTTAATTCTTGTCAAATACCTTAAGATAGGCCAAATACATATATAAAATAGAGAAATAACAATTATCAAAGGTAGCCATCAATTACCTAGAAATTTTTAAGGATGTGTATAGAAAATTCCTCTCATCTTTAAGTGTCAAACTAAATTCATCTATAGGGAAAACTTTAGTGGTGAATCTTTGCCAATTGGCGAATATTTGAAATTGGGACCTCCAAAAATGTCGAATAATACAAGTGAGAAAGGATGTTGAATCGCCAGGCTTTTACAAAAAATTAAATTTGTCTCGATTAATTCACCAATGCATTATTTTTTAAATGATGCATCATTGGAATTGATTCATCAGTAGTTTATACTATGATTATATATATTAATTATATTCTCCATTAATTTTATATTCCTACAATTAATTTTTGGGAAATATCGCCACTAATAAGAATTTGCCTTTTCATTTGAGGGATATTTTAGCTATGAATAGGTTTTTTATTTATTGCCATCGATTATCTTTTTAATCAAATGGATGCAAGTCAATTCCATGACTTTATATGCATGTGCCTTTTAAAAAGGTTGTTGAGGCCCAAAATTTGATCTCCCCCATTCATTGTTACCAATAGTTCATGACATATGTCATCATCATTGTATCGGCGGGACATCCCTAAGTGTCCCACCGATGATGTTCACTCATGCCGATAAGGCTTCCATAGTCCACCTAGGGTCCACCAAGGCACAGGTACACCACTTGTGTAATTTTGGAGAATCCTAAAGGGAATCTACAATATTCATGCTAAGCTCCCCGAAAGACATCCAATCAAAGCTCTGTTCAATCTCCACTGTTCACTATTGCCAATAGTTCATGACATACGTCATCATCATTGTATCAGAAGGAAATCCCTAAGTTTCCCATCGATGATGTTCACTCACGCCGATATTCACTCACATAATGAACTTGCAACTGTTCGATTTAAAAGCTAATCAATGGTAAAATTTTCAAGTTTCATTTAGTCTTACTTTTCAAGTGAGATTTTTTAAAAACACTTCATCCCTATGTGGTCCAATGCATTTTCAATAAATAATTTATGCCGCTGTCCTCAGACCCTGCGAGGAGGTGTTTTCCCCTTGACCTCCACAAGGGGCACTGCCCCTTGACCCTGTCGGTGGTTGCGGCCCCTGAGCCCCAACTTCAATATTAATAAAAAATAAAAAATGGGGGAACTACGCTGACCAACTATGCAATTTTTTAAAGGAGGGATTCGCCATTGTAATTAATTGTTTTAGTTATTATTCACTAGGATTTTCCACTGTGATTATTTTTTTTTACCAATTATTCATTAAGATCTTCCAGGATTTTACAATTTTTTTAATAATGTGCATAAGATTCACCAAGATTTTACACCTTCCCTAAGGGGGGGGGGGGGGTTCTTAAAGTTATCCCTATTCGTCTATAAGTGGATGAGGCTTTGCATTACTGATTCCAACCTTTTTCTGCTAAATTTCTCAAAAGTTATTGATCCGAAGGGTCAAATTTCAAACCTACAAGTAGCCCAAGCCCATCTTGCGAAACTTGGGAACAATAGATTATCTTATGTACACCATTTAGCTCTCAATTAAAAATAATTGTGACTATTTATGTATAGATTGGATTCTAAAGAATCTCAATTTCTTACAACAAATTCTTACACCATCAATAATTTTCCATTAGTTGATATCAAATATACATGAATACCAACATTCTTTTGTATTTCTAGCCTAGATTTTTTTGGTTTCACAACAATTAAAAGAATTGTTAGCTACCTTTAAATTAGATTGTTTTTTGTAAGCCCTAGTACGTTCTACTAAACCCATAAAAATGAATTCAAGATAAGAAATATTTAGGAAACAAAATTCTCATCAACAAGAATGAAAATCGGTAAAATTTAACAAAAGGTAGTCATCCTATCACCTTATATAAAATGGGGTAATTTGTTTGATAGCAATAAGGAAGTGAAATTTGATGATGAATGGTAGATTGAAATGGAATAAGCTTAATTAGGACAATTATTACGAAGATACAAAACCATGATCTTCTTGCATCCTTTTTGTTTCCCATTTTCAATTACAGGCTTTCTTTTCCTATCATATGCCAATGTACTTCTCCTCGAATAGAAACATCACATGAGATTTTCTGACACTTCCAACATCTTGTTGCATACTCCATGCTCATTTTATGGGAATTGTGAATAATACTACCATCTGGTTTAATTCCTATAAAAAACCTTCAGATAAACCAAATATATATATAAAATAGAGAAACGACAGTTATCAAAGGTAGCCACAAATGACCTGGAATTTTTTTTAGGATGTGCATAGAAAATTCCACTCTCATCTTTCAGGGTCAAAATAAATTCGTCTATAAAGGGATGAGGTTGGGTAGAGTAAAATATACTGGGGATTAGAACATTTTGTCTCATTGAAAGGTAGCTAAAAATTATGTTAATGGTTGAGCAACCAAAAAAATCTAGGCTAGAAATGCAAAAGAATGTTTGTATTAATGTATATTTAACATCGATTGATGCAAGATTATTGATAATGTAAGCATCTGTTGTCAAAAAATGGCATTCTTTAGAGTCCAATCTATAGATAAATAGTCACAATGCTTTGTACTTGAGAGCTAAATGGTGTACATAAGGTAGTTTTTGTTTGTAGGTTTCACAAGACTAGCTTGGGCTTCCTATAGGTGTGAAATTTGACCCTTCAGATCAAGAAATTTTGATACATTTAGCAGAAAAAGCTAGAATTGGTAATCCAAAGCCTCATCCCTTTATAGATTAATTTATTTTGACACTAAAAATGAGAGTGGAATTTTCTATACACATCCTAAAAATTTGCCAAGTAATTGCTAGTTGTCGTTGATATCTGTCATTTCTCCTTTTCATATATGTATTTGGAATATTTGAAGGTATTTGAAAAGAATTAAACAAGATGATAATATTATTCACGTCTTCAATAAAATGAGAAAGATCTATACAATAGGACATTGGAAGTGTCAAAAAATCTTAAGTGATGTTTCTATTGGAGGAGAAGTACGTTGGCATAGGATAAGAAAAACAAAGCCTATAATTGAAAATGGGAAACAAAAAGGATGCAAGAAGAGCATGGTTTTTTATACTATACAGAGCCATGATCTTCTTGCATCCTTTTTGTTTGCCATTTTCAATTACAGGCTTTGTTTTTCCTGTCCTATGCCAATGTACTTCTATACAAAAGCATGATCTTCTTGCATCCTTTTTATTTCCCATTTTCAATTAAAGGATTTTTTTTTCTATCCTATGCCAACATACCTCTCCTCCAATAGAAACATCAATTAAGATTTTTCGACACTTCTGATGTCCTATTGCATAAGCCTTGCTTGTTTTTATCAAATACGTGAATAATACTACCATCTTGTTTAATTCTTGTCGAATACCTTTAGATAAGCGAAATAAATATATAAAAAACATAAATAATAGTTATCAAAGGTAGCCATCAATTACTTGGAAAAGTTTCATGATGTGTATATCAAATTCCTCTCATCTTTCAGTGTCAAAATAAATTCGTCTATAAACGGATGAGGCTTTACATTACCAATTCCAACCTTTTTGTACTAAATGTCTCAAAAAAATTTGATATGAAGGGTTGAATTTCACACCTACATGCAGCCCAAGCCAGCCTTGCAAAACTTACAAACAAAAAATTATCTTATTTACATCGTTTAGCTCTCAAGTACAAAGTGTTGTGATTGTTTATGAATAGATTGGACTCTAAAGAATCTCAATTTTTGACAACAGATGCTTACACTACCAATAATCTTGCATTAGTTGATGTCAAATATACATGAATACCAACATTCTTTTGTATTTCTAGGCTATATTTTTTTGTTTTCTCAACCATTAAAATAATTTTTAACTACGTTTAAATTAGACAAATTGTTGTAAGCCCTAGTACATTCTACTCAACCCATAAAATGGAATTCGAGATAAGAAATATCCTGGAGAGAAAATTCTCGTTGACAAGACTAAAAACCAGTAAAATTTAACAAAAGGTAGTCATCCAATCACCTTATATAAAATGGGGTAATTTGTTTTTTATAAAGGAAAAAATGGGTTTATAGGGACTCAAAACTTCAGAGTTTACAAAAAAAGGAAAAATAAACCATCAAAGTACCCAAAGAAAGGAAGGCTGCAAAACAAAAAAAGGAAAAATAGGACAACAACCACCAACCAAGAGTCAACAAAATCCAGCAACAAGGACAAGAGAAGCTAACCAAAGGACTTTAAAGTTTTGGCAACCTCAACTTCAAGGTTGTACATTTCTTGGGTCACCTGCTTTAGATCGTGGATCTGCTGAGGTGAAGAATCTGCTTTTCTCTTTAGGTTGGCTCTATTCCTCTTTGAGGGGCCAGAATCCTCCATCTTACTTTTATCCTTGTCAACTTCCAGATCCACAACCAACGACCCCTGATGGGTATTTTCCAACTTCTCATTCCATAGTGCTCAAGATAGTAGCATTTTTTTTCACAACTCTATGGTTATTCTCCAAGATAGTTTTCACAGTTTCCTGATTTTGCCAATTTCCCTTTCCAGATGTTTAACCTTGATCTCATTATCCTTCTTCATCTTGTCTGTGAGCTCAACAATTCTTCGAAGGCATTCGGTCATCACCCTCTTCTCTTCCATAATCCATAAAACCTCAACATTATTTAGGGAAACTCCTTTAGCTTCCATCACTTCCAACTTGCTAGTGACAACCCTATTTTTTAAACTGAGGTCCTTTATCTCATGAAAAAATCACATAATGATCCTGAAGTAGTCAAAAAATCCATTTCTAGCAATTGTCATTATAACATCAAGAAATTCCCGGTCCGACTTGAAGTAGTGGTCATCAGGATTGAGATCTCTAGGGAATTTGGGTCTATCCTCTCTATCAGTGGAAGGATAAGAGGTATAAGAATCCTTAGTGGCATCTGAGTTGTCCTCCGAAGAATCCTCAAAATATGAAACCAACTTATTCATCGGGGAATCCTTCTTCTTGATATTCTCCTCCTGAGAAGTACCAATGGGGGTTTTCATAAAGAAGTATTTTTTGTTCAAGGGCTTTCTTTGAAGGGTTTTGGGTGATCCCACGATAGTGGTTTACAATTTTTGTTCAAACTGGACACTAAAATTATTATTTTTAACTAAATCTTCACATTCAGGCACCTATAGCGGCTAAACCATGAGGAATTTGAAGATGATGCAAACTACAATCTCATCACATTTTGTCTGTAGATTCTATTTTTTTTTTTTTCAAATTTTATGAAATAAGATTGCACTACTTTTTCCATCTCCCATGAAAACTAGTGTTTTTTAGAAAACAACATTTTTAAAAAGTGACGCTCACCGTATACAACATAATTTTTTTTGTATGAAGGATAAAATTCTATTTTTTTTTAATTTGGACTTGTAACTATGATATATAGCACTTTCATTTGGTCTCATATTTTTTTATTGAATATTTTTTCCTTAATAGAGTTTCGAAGTCAAACCAATTGCAATTCCGACATAGGAGGACTGTATACAACATAATTTTTTCTGTATGTATTGAAATTCATTTTTTTTTTTTAATGGATCAAGGACATCAGTACCTAGCACAAACATATTTTAAAAGAAATTTTTTTGATAATTTTCTTATTTTCCACATGTGCAAAACAAAGAGCTTGATTTTTAGTGAAAAACCTATGTTTAATAAAACTAAAAAAACACATACATAATAAAACCAAAACATATTAAAATTATATTCATGGTATAGCTCATTTCGAGGACTACCATAATCATTTGAAATAAATTTAAAATGAATTCATTTGATCCCCCAAAAGGTAAATGAAAAGTGATTTTTTATCAGCATTTTGATAGGTGTAAAGGAGACTCATTTATAGGTATGATTTAAAACTAGTGAGGTTCTATCCAAGGGGGTTTGATCTAAGGTGGTTTGATCAAACCATCTTCAATTGGAATCCTTAAAATGGAACTTTTAAAGGCTTAAATCATTATATTTTCTAAAAATATGTGATTTCAGCAAAAATCAGTTCCTCTAAAAAATTGTAAACCAGCTTTGTGGGATCACCCTTTTCTTATTTTTATTTTTGGGGGAGGGAGGATCTTCCTCTTCCCACTTAGTGTCTCAATCATCTTTATCCTCAGACGTGCTAGTATCAGTATCATAACCTTTTGAGGTCGAATCTGATAAGGGGTTAGACAAGGCTGACATATTTCTAAAATGCTCATGAATAAGCCGGATAAGGCCAGTATGTAGGACCAGATTCTTCCTAGGGATTTTTTTATGTTCCTCAATACTATTATTCAAGGATCAAAACAAGTAGTGAGGAAAGGAGACGCTTACCTTGTGTCAAAAATTATTGAGGGAAAAATGGTAACCATAGAATCTGGTAAATCTGTTGCCCATCATTATGTACTCAATAAGAATTCTGAGCACCTCCCTCCATATCTTCTTGATAGTACTAGCTTCGAAATAGCTATTAGATATTTCAACCAGCTCCTTCCTTTCCTCATTAGTTTTTGGAAAACTGATAACAACTTCATCTGAAAAATTTATGTTACAAAAGAAACTCACCCCCTCTGTTGAGAGACCGGTGATTTCCCCAATAAGGTTCTCATCCGCCTTAACCTTCCTCCCTGAGAGAATAATTTCACCATTCTTGCAGTGTTTGGTGAAATACTCTGTTATTTTTGGGTCAGGACCATGGAGCTTTTCAATGAAAGGCTGCAACCTACCTTGCTTAATTTTAATCTAGACCTTCTATTTTTTCTTATGCTTCTCATAACTAGTTGGCTCCACCCTTTTTGGGCTTCCTCCCATAGTTGCAATCACCTTTCTCCTATTGCTATTAGAACAAATGAGAAAAAAAGAGAGCCAACAATAGAACCAAAGCACTCACAAAATGTGCCAGCCCTTACAGCCAGTTGAGATAATTACGACACCACCAAGATATCGAATGATATTGTAGTACCTAGCTTTATTCTCTTTAATCATCACTAAATGCGGAAACTTTCCCATGTGTGATTTCATAATCTATTAAGGCTCTAACATCATCTCCCAGATCATTATAATTCTTCCATGTATGTTGCCCATTATGTTTGACCCCCTCTTTAGAAAAATAGTCATCCACACTATTTGCTTCCCTATAGACATGGGATATTCTCACCTTGTCAAATTTGGATAAAATAGACATGGCATCTTCTATCCAACATTTAATGGCCCATGAGGGGGGGACTTGCCAAGGAGACACTCAATAATGTTTTTGGAGTCACCCTCAATCCATATATTTTTGAAGTTCATTCTATTAGCAAGGTCAATACCCTAGAAAGATCCAATGGCTTCGGGTAAGTGATTACACTGTGTGCCCAAGGAGATGGCCACCACCGCAAAAAACTAGCCATTATAATATCTTACCACTCTCCCACTCCCTGCCTGCCCCAGATTTGTTTCTTATCAATGTAGAAGTAAAATTTGATGATGAATTGCAAATTGAAATAGAATAAGATTAATTAGGACAAGTATTGTGGAGCATACAAAACCATGATCTTCTTGCATCCTTTTTTCTCCCATTTTCAATTGCAGGCTTTGTTTTTCCTATCTTATGCCAACGTACTTCTCTTCCAATAGAAACATCACTTGTGATTTTTTGACACTTCCAACGTCTTGTTGCATAATCCTTTCTCATTTTAATGAGAAATGTGAATAATACTAGCATCTTGTTTAATTCCTATCAAAAACCTTTAGATAAGCCAAATACATATATAAAATAGAGAAATGATAGTTATCAAAGGTAGCCACAAATTACCCGGAATTTTTTTAAGATGTGTATAGAAAATTCCACTCTCATCTTTCTGTTGAATCTCTCTTGTGCAAATTTGTCCTTGATGACAATATATGTTACTCTGGATTTTTGATGGTTACTCACTCAGTTGATCTACTTTCCTGATTAGCATATTTACTTCAAATTTGTTACTATCTATGGTGGTACTGATAATTTAACTCCATGTACAGATCTCAATTGAAGCATTCTAGTTACAGGTCCTATTTTCCATTGTTCAGGTGACAATGTTTCTATTTCAATAATTTGTGCTTCAGTGTTTCACTTGATTACATGTGTTTGGAATGCTTAGTTTTTCTATAGGTTGATTAATTATGGCTTGATCAGTTACAAGAATATTTAAATTGAAAGGTATATTTCTCTATTTTCAGTCATTGGCATGGGTATGAGGAATAATCGTGTTACTATTTTGAGCACTCAGTATTTAGCTTTTGGCATATTATAGGGGTTTGATCATTATTATGTTTATGGTTTTGAGATACTCTTTGATCATTCCTTCTCTTTTCACACATAGTAATTGGCATGGGATTATGGCTTTGTGAACTCTGCATGAATTCAATATTTATCTCTTCACAAGGTTTTTGAAAATATTTGGCACATTATATAGCATTGGTTATAATGAGGTGGCTATCATTTTGTTTTTAATTGATATCTCCTGGCATTGACCATTATCTTTGGCACACTATATTCTATTGGATTTCTATGTGATGGAAAATCGACTTTGGATAAAGTTTTAAATGTTTGATCTCTCACTAGCATTTGCTTTAGATCTATTGTTTGACATTTATTTGGACCTAAAGGCTAACAACAGGTAGAGGCATTGGTTAATATTTTAATGTCAAATTAGATGTGACCAAACCTTGTTCATTGGAGATCAGCATTTGATGAGTGATGTAGTCATATCAACATTCTTCAAAGGTATCTTGGTCGATGATTTCATAATGTCTAATTTAGTCAAATGTTATCATGCCTGTCAGCATGATTATCTTTGAACTGCTTGCAGATTTCAAAGAGTATTATGAATATGTTTTTTATCACTGTCCTTACAGACTCCAAATGGTTATCGATTTTTTGTGTGAAGGAATACGTTTTGCTTGCTTTGGAAGTTTAGTTCAATACTTTGTTTCTCTTGCTCAAGGGTCTCAAATGCTACACTGACCATGTCCATGGAATCATTCCCTCAGCCATTTCATAGTGCATGTTGCTGGTTGACTATGCTTAGATAGCGTTTTGGGATTCTTGTAAGACCATTACAATGGTCATTATGTGTGTCAGCTTCTAGCCACTGGGTGACGGCACGAGTTTGGAAGGTGTCTTGGCTGGTTCATTTGTCTGCAAATCTAGTAATCCCTTTCATGACAACAAATTCACCATTAATCACAGGTACTCCTTCTTATGTCTGTAGTGCAGATGCATTACCTCTAGTGGAAATTTTGTTAGAGATATATGTCTTTTCTTCTATTTGGAAAATGGAAAAATGAAAAATCAAGTGGTTTCTGAGAAGATCTAGTAATTCTTTTCTTAGTAAGAATTATAGTGGATTTCACATGCCTAGATCACATTTTAAATAAGTGTTACCATACTAGATTTAAGGAATGGCATTTTTGGGTAGTGGGTATTTATGAAACCTAAAAAATCTACTTAGTTTCACACTTGGAGTCATTGGTAACCATTCTTAAATGCTTCAATTTATTGTTTTAGTTTCACATCATAATGAACTCGGTTTTTTGAGCATTATTGGTTCAGTTACTTAATTTTTGCAGCTATGATAATCGGTATTGTTCTTTGAATATCTTCTCAGCTTCACCTGGTTCGTGGGTAACTTCTCTTTGGGAACATTCGTTTTTGAGGTTTCAATTTCTAAAATTAAACTTACAATTACTTCTTGATGTTACTTTTTCAATGGTTGTTATGCATGCACTCATGCATGTCTTAATACTATTTTTGGTCAAGCTCTTCCCTTGCAGTCTGCTCAACAGGATAGGGTTCTGTCACTTCTTATTTTTGCATGCTAATTTTCTTGACATGCCTAGAGAAAATATTCTACAAAAACCGACCTCTATATTACCTAAACTATAACTTTTCAAAGATGTAAAAACTGTAAAAAAGGCCACCTCTTCATTTGACGAAAAATAACAGTTTCGGCTGTAACTGAAAGTTGTAACTTTTGATGTAATCTATAATTTGTTGAAAACAGATAGATTAAGGCTTAACCATCTCTAAAAAACCTAAAAATTAAAAATAGAAGCTCTATTAAGAGATGAGAAAGGGTGTTCATAAAAAAATGCTGAAAATTTGGAAAACACAGTGTGTTATCTGTTTTGTAGTTTGTATCATGAAAGATTGAAAATCTGACTATGAGAAAAAGAAAGAAAGATCATATCACTGTAATGCAATTTGATGATAAGTTGTATTTACACTGTAAGTATATTTTTTTCTTCAAGTTGTATCAAGGCTTGATAATGAATGGAATTCTGAAGAGTCATTCTTGACTCTTGAGAATTCTATGCATTGTCTGTCAAGAGGCACTTGACAAAAATCAGAGAAATAGAGAGATCCTTTGTATCATTGTATATTCTATTGAAAAATAGAGAATGGGTTAGTGCTCCTTGAGATTGGTGTCTCTAAAAAGAGGGGTTGGTGCTCCTTGAGTCGGTGCTTAGAAATCAGCCAATGAGGCATTGTCAAAATAATTATTGAAACGAAACCCTGAAAAAGGCAGTAGGTTCAGGAGTGTTTTTTCTACCCCAAGAGGGTTTTCAACTTGACATATCTTGTGTCTATTTGATTTTATGTCACTCATTTGGTTCAATTCTTTATTTCCTTAAAATGATATCTTTCACTATTCTCATTTCAGTTTATGTGATTGCATTCAATACATGAATGATTCTATCATTGATAAATGAGAGCATATATCTGGTTTATTTTAGTTTCAGTTAAATTTGGTAAAGAAGTTAATAACACTGGTTCACCTCGACCCCCTCACAGTGTCTATTCACTCCAACACTTTCAGTGTCAAAATAATTTTTTCTATAAAGGGATGAGGTTGGGTTGAGTAGAATATTGGGGATTACAAAATTTTGTCTCATTGAAAGGTAGCTAAAAATTCTTTTAATGGCTGAGAAACCAAAAACATCTAGGCTAGAAATGAAAAAGAATTTTTGTATTCATGTATATTTAACATCGACTGATCCAATATTATTGATAATGTAAGCATCTGTTGTCAAAAATTGGGATTCTTTAGAATCTAATCTATAGATAAACAATCGCAATGCTTTGTACTTGAGAGCTAAATAGTGTACACAAGGTAAATTGTTGTTTGTAGGTTTCGCAAGACTACCTTGGGCTACCTAGAGGTGTGAACTTTGACCCTTTAGATCAATAAATTTTGAGACATTTATTAGAAAAAGCTGGATTTGGTAATGCAAAGCCTCATCCCTTTATAGATGAATTTATTTTGACACTGAAAGATGAGAGTGAAATTTTCTATACACATCCTGAAAATTAGCCAAGTAATTGCTAGCTGCCTTTGGTATCTACAATTTCTCCTTTTTATATATGTATTTTGCATATTTTAAGGTTTTTGACAAGAATTAAACAAGATGGTAGTATTATTCACGTTTTCCATAAAACGAGCAAGGTTTATGCAATAGGAAATTGGAAGTGTGAAAAAATCTTAAGTGATGTTTCTATTGGAGGAGAAGTGCGTTGACATAATCCATGAAAATAAAAACCTATAAATGAAAATGGGAAACAAAAAGGATGCAAGAAGATCATGGTTTTGTATACTATAGAGAGCCATGATCTTCTTGCATCCTTTTTGTTTTCCATTTTCAATTACAAGATTCATTTTTCCTGTCCCATGACAATGTACTTCTATACAAAAGCATGATCTTCTTGCATCCATTTTGTTTCCCATTTTCAATTACAGGATTTTTTTTTCTTGTCCTATGCCAACATTTCTCTCCTCAAACACAAACATCAATTAATATTTTTCGACACTTCCGATGTCTTGTTGCATAAGCCTTGCTTTTTTATCTAAAATACGAATAATACTACCATCTTGTTTAATTCTTGTCAAATACCTTCAGATAAGCCAAATACATATATAAAATAGAGAAACGAGAATTATCAAAGGTAGCCATCAATTACCTATGAAATTTTCAAGGTGTGTATAGAAAATTCCTCTGTCATCTTTCAGTCTCAAACTAAATTCGTCTATAAACAGATGAGGCTTTGCATTACCGATTCCAACCTTTTTCTGCTAAATGTCTCAAAAGTCATTGATCCGAAGGGTCGAATTTCACACCTACATGTAGCTGAAGCCAGTCTTGCGAAACCTACAAACAACAAAATATCTTATGTACATCGTTTATCTCTCAAATACAAACCGTTGTGGCTGTTTATGTACAGTTTGGATTCTAAAGAATCTCAATTTTTTACAATAAATGCTTACACTATCAATAATCTTGCATTAGTTGATGTCAAACATACATGAATACCAACATTCTTTAGTATTTCTAGCCTATATTTTTTTAGTTACTAAACAATTAAAAGAATTGTTAGCTACCTTTCAATTAGACAAATTGCTGGAAGCCCAAGCACATTCTACTCAATCCATAAAAGGGAATTCGAGATAAGAAATATTCAAGAAACAAAATTCTAATTGACAAGATTGAAAAGCAATAAAATTTAAGAAAAGGTAGTCATCCTATCACCTTATATAAAATGGGGTAATTTTTTTCTTATCAATGTAGAAGTAAAATTTGATTACGAATTGTAGATTGAAATGGAATAAGCTCAATTTGAACAAGTATTGAAAAGCATAAAAACCATGATCTTCTTGCATCCCTTTTGTTTCCCATTTTCAATTACAAATTATTTTTTTCCTATCCTATGCCAACATACTTCTCCTCCAATAGAAACATCACTTAAGATTTCCTGACACTTCCAATACTCTTCTGTAAGCCTTGCTTGTTTTACGTATACTATTTAGCTCTAAAGTATAAAGCATTGTGACTATTTATCTATAGATTGGATTATGAAAAATCCCAATTTCTAACAATAGATTCTTACATTACCATTAATCTTGCATCAGTTGATATCAAATATACATGAATACAAACAATCTTTTTCAGTTCTAGCCTAGATGTTTTTGGTTGCTCAACCATTAAAAAAAATGTTAACTACCTTTCAATGAGACAATATATTGTAAGCCTATATTGTAAGCCCCAGTACATACATGCAATATTCTTTTTCTTGAAGAAAGATATAGTGTTGAATAAGCTAGCATCAAACAAAAGAATAAATGAAGAAAATTAACAGAATACCATATATTGGCTTGCCAATAGCCACAGGTATTAGTGACTCAATGAATCGGCCACGTTTTCTACCCCCAATTCTCCTACCATGATCGTCTATGCTAGCCTTTTTGTTAAATATGTTTGCGTTAGGTTTAGTGTTTTCCATACCATTTTACTACCACTTCTTCTAATTGTGTCTTGATCAACCCTTGCTCTACTAAGATTGATTAGAATTTCTATTTCATGTCTAATATCATTCAATTCACAAGGATTCTCCTCTTGATTTATTCTTTTTCCACCCCTAAGAATCACATTAGTATTAGGATATGCTATCTCAGAAAACACACTAAACAAAGATTAATTGGAGCCTAGGAAACACTTTCATTAAGATTTTTTATTATTGTAAAGCCTGCGCAGTGCAAGAAAGCAAGTTAGCAAAACAAATATATCTAAAAGTTAGTATATCACTTAAGAAAGTTGGGGCCATTTATATATAGTGAGTAAAAGAGGTTTTAATATCCTTCATCATACTAAAACAATACATATGACTTTATCATACAAAAAAGAAGTACTGTTGAATTGGTGAAAGATTACTGTCAGACATAACTCTTTTATTTACTGCTTGTTTACCTAAGTCCAGCCATTCTAGTAATGATCAAATAAAGAGTCTTTAAAACAATTAATGCTTTGATTTATCCTTTGTGTTTATGTCTAATTTCTCTTTGCTTGTTCTCCATTTTGTTCCAAATGAAAATGGTGGGAAAATAGGGAAGACCATATAAAGCAATTATGACTGTTTTTTATTTTCCCAAGCCTTATGACTATTAAAAACTGGTTGGAGTTTCAAAGAATGAATAGTGTTATCTAGGAGGAATTAAATATTGTAGATAGAAAATGAATAAAAGTGTTTAGGTTAAGATTTTTTAACAAATTTGAAGAACTCACTGAAATATCATTTATTTCTATATATAAAAATATCGAATGAAATGTCATTGACCGAGATGGATTGTCCAACCTCTGGTCAAACACAATTTGTTCAAAAAAATGGGAAACACTGTGCCCTAAGGATAACAATAGACTATTATGGTAACAATCAAGAATTCATAATTCTATCTCATAATCGCATTGGAGTTAATGATCATGCAATATAAAAAAAAATCGGTTACATGATCTGACAGCAATTTGAATTACATTAATCAAATTCAGATTTAATACTTCCAATGATTACAAATTGTACTGAGCTAATTTTCAAACATTATGTCCTCTTCTTCACAACTTCTCAAGCTATCCATCACTGATGAATTTATCTCTACATACCCAACACACCCTTTTTTTAATCTTCATGTTGTAGTGGGTAGAATCATTGGAAAAGGCATGAATCTATTGGTGGTTGATACTATTGATTCATGCCCTTTCTCATGATTCTACCCTATTTTACAATGATTCTACTCTATTTTACAACATGAAGATTAAAAAAGGAAGAGGTTGTGATAGGTATGTAGAGACAAATTAGTCAGTGATGGGTAGTTTGAGAAGCTGCAAAGAAGAGGACATAATGTCTAAAACCTTGCTCAGTAAAATTTTTAATGGTTGGTTGTATGTAATCTGAATGAGGACATAATGTCTAAAACCTTGATCAATAGAATTTGTAATGGTTGGTTGTATGTAATCTGAATCTAGTTAATTTACTTTAAATTGTTGTCAGATTGTGTAACTAAAATTGTTTGATATTGCATGATCATTAACTCCAATTTGATTGTGAGATAAAATTTTGAATTCTTGATTGTTAACATAATAGTCTTTTGTTATCCTTGGAGCACAGTGTTTCCCTTTTTTTGAACAAATTGTGTTTGAGCAGACATTGCAAAGACCGTCTGCATCAATGATCTTTCATTCAACTTTTTTATTGATATAAATAAATAATATTTCAGTGAGTTCTTCAACTCTTTTACAAAGCTTAACCTAAACTAGATTTTTATTCCTCTTAAACATTGCATTTTCTGTCTGCAATGTTTAATTCCTCTTGGATAACTTTATTCATTTCATTGAAACTACAAGCATTCCTTAATAGTCATGAGAATTGGGAAAATCAAGAACAGACATAATTGCTTTATATGGTCTTCCCTATTTTCCCACCATTTTCATTTGGAACAAAAATAAAAACAAGAAAAAAGAAATTAGACATAAGCACAAATGAGAACTCAAAGCATAATTTTTTTTAATGACTCTTTATTTGATCTTTCATCACGACAATGGTTGGACTTAGGCAAACAAGCACAACAAAGAATAATGGTATGTCTGACAACAATTTTTTACTAATTCAATAGTACTCTGTAATATGATAAAATCTCATAGATTATTTTAGTATGATCATGGATACTGAAACCTCTTTTACTCACTATATATCAATGTCCCCACTTTATTCAGTAATATATTAACTTTAGATATATTTGATGTGCTAACTTGCTTTCTTACACTGCACAGACTTTACAATAATAGAAAATCTTAATGCAAATGTTTCCTAGGCTCAAACTAAATCCATCTAGTGCTGATTCTAAGATAACAGATCCTAATAATCAGGTGAGTCTTAGGGTAGAAAAATAATGAATCAAGAGAATCCTTGTGAATTGAAAAATATTGGACATGCAACAGAGATGTTAATAAATCTCAGTAGAGTGATGGTTGATCAAGACATAGTTGCAGGAAGTGGTGGTAATAATGGCTGATTCATTGGAGTCACTGATGCTCGTGGCCATTGGAAAGCTAATATATGGTATTCTATTAATTTTCTTCATGTTAATTCTTTTGTTTGATGCTAGCTTCTAATTAAACTACAAGAGTTGTGAGGCTCCCGTCTAAGACTAGCATAACAGTTTTGGCCTGAGAAAAATGTGAGATTAATCTTGACTAGCAGCTCAAGAGAATGTAAGTACAATGTTTAATGGCATGAGGAGTGCAGAGTGCAAAGTTGTATCTCCTATATTAGAAGTTTTTTTTCCCGTGTGTGCAAGTAACAAGCCCTTTATTTTGTCTTGGAAAAAAAGAAGAATCGTAATTTTAAGAAAAAATCTATTTCATTTAAATAACAAACCTTTTATGTTGTCTTGGTAAAAAAGAAGAATCGCAACTATTAAAAAAAAAACTAGAAAACTATTGCATTTATAGAACTGATAATTAAATTCTGATAATCAATTTGTTAGGATTGAAATATTACATTTGTCATATTTTATTTCTAAGAACTTGCAAAATGGGTGATGTTTCTTTGTAACTTTAAATAGAAAATGATCGATGCAAACACAAAGTTCAATGTTCAAGAGTATCCAAAGTGATTCTATAGCATGCAAGCAAATAGACAAGCTTCATTCTGAACTAGTAATGTGAAATGCCAAAACACTCTTTCCAACAAACTAGAAAACAACAAAGCTCCAATGCTGAAAAGTTGTAAAAGCCATCATCAAGAACTTGATTGAGAGATAAAAATGAATGCTGAAAAATCACAAAGCCTCATCCCTTTATAGACAAATCAATAACTTTTGAGACATTTAGAAAAAAAAATTGAAACTGGTAATGCAAAGCCTCATCTTTTTATAGACAAATTTATTTTGACACTGAAAGATGAGAGTGGGATTTTCTATACACATCTTGAAAATTTGCCAAGTAATTGGTAGCTACTTCTGATAATTGTCATTTCTATGGTAGCTACTTTTGATAACTATCATTTCTATGTTTTATATATGTATCTGGCTTATCTCGAAGGTTTTTCACAAGAATTAAACAAGATGAAAGTATTATTCACTTTTTCAGGATGTGTATAGCAAATTCCAATCTCATCTTTTAGTGTAAAAATAAATTCATGTATAAAGGGATGAGGCTTTGCATTACCAGTTCCAACTTTTTCTGCTAAATGTCTCAAAAGTTTTTGATCTGAAGGGTTGAATTTCACACTGCAAGTAGCGGGTCAGTCTTGCCAAGGTTTACAAACAACAAATTATCTTAAGTACATTATTCATCTTATGTAATTTGTGATTTATTGTTAAGTCAAGATCAGTCAAGTAATATGTTAATTATTTATAAAATACAAAGAAATGTAAATTTTTTAATCATTCTCCCAATTTAAAAATTTTAGTTTAAAAACAATTTTTTAGATTATTAATATTTATACTTTTTATTTTATTTTTCAATTAATATAATATTTAAATTGAAATATTTTAAACATATTTAATTGATACATACCTTATCATAAAACTTATAGTACATTAGTTTAATTCTAGATTGATTTATGATGTTATTACTAAATATTATTATAAAAATAAATATTTCGATCAAAAATATAAAAAGAAATATCACAACAAAATTTATTATTTATTTTTTAAATGTATTTAAATAAAAAATATAACTGACTGACTAAATCAATGTGTAGTGGTTCATTCTTAATACGTTTTTTACTAGTTATTATTATAGAAAATAATATTTCAAATAAAAAAATTAAATTATGAAAATAACTATAATTGTCACGTTTAATTATTTATTTTTTAAATGTATTTAAATAAATAATATAAAGTACTCACTAAATCATTGTGTAGTGATAATAAGATCTATGCAGTTTGTTGGAAGTGCATTCAGTTTGAGAAGGTGGGGGGGGGGTGAATCAGAGTTGAGTAATTTTAACTTTTAACTTTGAAAGCTTAATGAAACTTTTACTCATTTAACCCAAAGTGACAGATTTGTTTAAGCAAGTGAACATTAACACTTTAGATCAGATTGACATGAGACTTGACTAACATTTACAACCCATATTAAAAGCATCATATGATATTGTTCAATTAAAGCTTTATGAACAATTTTGCTGTGCTTTATCAACAGAACTATAAAACTTCATAATATGCAACTTTGACTTGCTTTTGACAAAATTTTGAGCATTCATATAATGAACACAAAATCCAGAAGTTAATTCACTTGATGAGAGACATTTTGCATCAGATTTACACAATCTAAATTTACATGACAAACTTGAGCAAATTGACTTTAAAATTTTAAACAACCTTAAAGTATCAGAGCATTGACCAACAAAATGAGCACGTAAATGACTGAAATAAAGAGTATGCAAGATAAACATAAATCACACAAATGAGAGACACAAAAATTTCCAAGTGGAAAACCCTCCTAGGGTAGAAAAACCACTCCTAAATTGCCTTACTGGCTTAATTTCAAATCCACTGCTTACAATGCCTTATAGGCTAATTTCTGAGCACCAAGTCAAGGAGAACCATCCCCTCATTTAGAGACACAAATCTCAAGGAGCACCAACCCCTCATTTAGAGACACCAATCTCAAGGAGCACCAACACCTTTACCGTTTTAGTAAATCATACAATGATACAAAGGATCTCTCTGTTTCCCTTTTTGTTTCATACTTTTCTCATTCTTCTTCATCAAACAATTAACTCTCTCTTTTTATTTTTATCATTTTCTTATGATACTATTCAAAACAGTTAACAAACTGTGTTTTCCAATTTTTCCAGCAAAAAGATTCTTTATTATATCTCATACAAAACTATTATATATTGCACTTTTGTTGTCTCATTGTGTTTTCATATTTTTCAGTAATGATAAAGCCCTAATCTCTCTATTTTCTTCTGATTACAGATTCCATCATTACATTCAAGGAAGGTTACAACAGTTGCTCATTTTTGTATTTCAAAGAATAAAACAAAGATGATTATCAAGTTACCAAACCTTCAATCGACCAACAATTCAATGTGTTGCAGTGTCCATGTGTGAAAGATCAATATGAAGAAATTCTTCTAATAGGAATATCTAAGCGTTATGCAAATATAGAAGGCAGACTAAAACCTATCCTCTGAAGCAGCCTACACAAGCAATGATAAATACAAGAACCATTAAAGCATGTATGAAATTCATGAACAATACCTTCGAAAAAACCAACTGCAACAACACTGTAACCAAAGACTCCAATGCAATGTAACCGAAACTTCAGAATGATGCATCCAATAACCATTATGAAAGAATCCAGGTAAGAGACTGGACAGATTCCAAGTCATCATGATTTCCCCCAAACAAATACCACTATTTCATAAAACTAATATGATATATCTATTGTAAAATGTAGTTACTATTATAGGCAATATTTTTAGTTCTGAAAAAGAAAAGATTTAACCTAATTTCCACCTTCCATTTAGAAGTAATGGTTTTGTAAACCAATTGAAAAAATGGAATACCTGAGAATATCGAAATACATGTTGCGTGTAGCAATTTTACTAGACCTACAAAGTAGCTAAGCATCCCGAGCTTCTCCCTTATTCGAGCTCTTACCCGATGGTAGGAGACTGACAGGTGAATCGACCATTGTCATGGTCTTCTAGTCCTTCATATATGCTATCAGTAAACTAGCAACATGCACAGTAAAATGACCAAGAGAGTGATTCCATGGTAGCGACCAGACTAGGGTTCCAAACCCTTTGAACAAGAGAAGAAAAATAATGACCTAAGCTTCCCAAAAGAACCAACACATGATTTTGTGAACCCCTAAACCTACAAATGCACAAAGAATTCAAACATTGTTAGTGTTAGATCAAATATGCATGTAACAATGAGGGATTCCCCATAAAATCCATCTATTTAAAACTTAAATTAGGAAATGAAGAACACAATGAAATTATAACATGTAAATCCTAATTAAGCAAATAGCATTATGATCCCATGGGGGAATTAGTGCCAATGATATGTTGCAATTGGCCCTTTCCCAATTCCTATGATTGCAAATGTCGATTGATGAAGAAATGGTCAAATCTCCAAAGAGATTTGAGCATAACCTTGATGCAAATGTGAAAATATGAAGAGTGTTTGGATGAAATGGGAAAAATCAGTTCTCACTTGAAGAGAGTAACTTTGCATATGAGTTGTGGATGGAGATTGAAGAGAAGAGTCTCCAATTTATAGATTCAAATCTTGGAAGAGATAGTGAAAATAAGAAATGTGGGACAAAAGATAGTCCAATGGCATTGTGCCACTTGTCCAAATGTGATTGGATGAGGAATGTGCAAGTTTTGGACAATGTGCCAATAAATGCAATTAGGTGGCATTTCAAACTTGAGAAATGACATGTTGAATAGGGAAAAGGAATGAAGTTAATGTCACTTGGCTCAAGGTCAAGGACATGTAAGAGGCTTTTAATGCCTTGTTGGAAGGACCAAGTCCACTTGGACTTTTTGAATTCAAATAAGGAATATTCCCTTTTTGATGCTTTCTGAGGGAAAATAGGAGAATTAATAAATCAAAGTAATTGATTTATTGTGCAAGTTGCATTCTCTAGAGAATTTTAATGAGAAGGATTAACTTAATCAAGGATTTTATTAACTTAATGAAGAATTAGGTGATGTGACAATTTAGACTTAGATTTATGAATTGATTTAAGTCAGAAATTGAGAGGAAATGATTCATTAAATAAATGATTTGATTTATTTAATAAAGAAGGAATGTGTTAGATTAAATCAAATAAGGTTTAATTTATCTAATTTAATAGGAGGACTTTAGATATTTTAATTAAATAAAATGACTTATTTAATTAAACAACAATGTAGGGTTAATTAAATTAAACTGATTAATTTAATCAAAGGAGGTGATAGACTTAATCCAATAACTAGTAATTTATTGAATTAAAGGATAGAAAGTGATGAAACGCTGAGAATTTGATCTGAGATGAAACTTTGTTAGTAATCGGGATCAGGTGTGCCAAAATGAATTTGTACACTTTCCATGTCTACATTTTGCCCCTCTTTGAAGCAATGTACTTGTTGCATTGGTTCAAAGAATAAACTGCTGTGATCAAAATTTTGAAAATTTCTTGATTGTCAGATGCCCCACTGCTGCCCCAGTAGAAGGATATTACTAGATATTGCCCCCTCGAGAGACTAGACAAAAATTTTGGATTTTTTGGATGGTCTCGCAAAAAAGATGACAAGGTGTCCGACAAGCCAGAAATGCCCCAGAATGCTAGAAAACTACTTTAAAATGCCAGAAGGGATGCAAAATGACTCTCAGTTGGATGAAAATGGGGTCAGGGGACCAAAACCCTAGTTGGAAGGTCAAATTAGGTCAAAAAACCCTAATTTTCAGGCTTAAATAGACTGTGAGGTGTCATTTTCAATTCATTTTGCAATCTTAGCCTTTAGAAAATTTCAATTTTTAGCTCTGAGTTTGAGTGGAAATGGTGCAACGATAGCTTCCTAGGCATGTGACGGAGAGGGCTCGGACACATCAGCGGCCAGTCGGCGCAGGACCTGTGGTATGTACCCCTATTTGTCTTTTAATTTTATCATTTTACGTGCATTAAATACGGTTAAGGTTTAGTTCAAATTGTGCGGTGCCATATGGCACTGCTGAAAGTGTCTTATCGCAACCGCATGGTGCTGTATTGCACCGCATATGCAAAGTGCCCCACGTGGGCTAGTTTGTAATTTAGCACTTAGTTGGCTGAAAGTCCGCCGCATGTCCATTCTTCACCGTGCGGCGCAGTTAGTAAATTAGGGTTTGCGCCAAATAGGACCGCATATGAAAAGTGCACCGTGTGGGTCACTTTGCAACTGCCAAAATGGCAAACTCCACCATGCCGGTGCAGTTTGGAACTTTCCAAACTATGTCGGACCCATAAATAGCACCACATTTGCCAGTTTTAAGGTAGATTTGAACTATGAAACTTTATTTTTCTTACACCACTGCCTTCCCTGTGTAGGAGGAGCCTGGTGTACTCTATTCACGAGAGCATCGATGGCCAGTGCTGAGAAGATTAGGGGCTATGCCTGAGCTGGTCCAGGAGCACCTTGGTGCCATTGGCCTTTGGTACATTGTGTATGCCCCTCCTATTCGGGCTCACCTAGGCATGCTTACGGCTTTGGCACTGCAATGGCATAGTGAGACCTCCTCCTTCCATCTTCCTACTAGCGAGGCCACTATCATAGTCGAGGATGTATGGCACATCCTTCGCTTGCCCATTCACGGGACCCAAGTTATTTATGATCTAGATGTCAGGAGAGAGGCCTGTTACAGGGTGATGCAGATGGATATCATTGAGTTCTATGATGGTCAGATTGATCTAGAGTTATATCACGACCGTGTGCACACGTACCGATCGATCATTGCTGGTATTATCTCAGGCCTTGTGGTACCTGATCGGTGGGGCCAATATTTCAGTCTCAGATGGGGACTTGCATGGGATCAGATGGTTCATTAGAGGGAGTGCTCCACCTGGTGACTGGTACTACTGGCGTCCCTTTATAGAGACCTTCACGAGTTTGTTTACTTGGATAGCAAGTCCATCGGGGTAGTAGGCACTTTACTGCATGTGTGGGGATGGGAGAGGATCTCAGTGCTTCGTCCCAACATCACACCAGTTCCTTTCGAGAGAGATGATCCCCTCGTTTCGCGATATGGTGGGGCATTGATGCACTTTTCATTTACTAGCGCGAGTGGTATTCCGCACTGGCGGTGAGTTCTCGATGAGATAAGAGAGTTTGTTTGGAGATCATGGATGGATATTGGTCATTGGGGAGATGATGTTCAGTAGCTCTTCTTCGCTCGACAGGACAGGCTGATTAAGGGCCGAGAGCATACCATTATTGAGAGGTACCTTCCCGATAGGGTTGCTCATCAGTTCGAGGAGGTACAAGACAGGCCCGATGACCAGTATGTGGCCATCTTTGCAAGTACTACTAGGGAGACAGCATGGGACCAACCCATCTCAACAGCCGAGGTGGTGACCTCTTTTAGGGAGTTAGTGGCATGACCATGGCCATATGATTAGGGGCCGATAGATGCAGGAGTCACCATAGCCTATAGGGCATGGTTCAGACCTCCTCCCAGATTTATAGTTCCAGGTGCAATTGTCACACGACGCAGACACAGGGGCCGAGCAGGTGGCAGGGGGCGAGGAAAAGGATGAGTTGAGGCACCTCCTCATCAGACACCTCCCAGGGATGGGGCCCAATAGTCACCTGTCTAAGCAAGAGATTAGTATGATCAGTCAAGGGTAGATCCTCAGCATCAGCCAGCAGGACAACCGATAGGGTAGCCAACAAGACAGCCAACAGGATAGTCTGATCATCGAGATGTGCTGATTCAACAGCTAGAAGGGCAGATACAGGTTTTGACTACGGAGAGAGACTAGGAATGAACCGATAGGGATCAGGATATAGGCCGAAGGCAATAGTTAAAGAGTGCAACGTCCTCATCTCGGGCCCATTAGATTGATATTCGAGATTACAGAGAAGCCATCAAAGAGGTCGAGTATTATTGGCATCATTATCGACAAGTAGTGCCATTAGACCGCAGGGTGCCAGACTTTTCTCAATAGACAGGGAGGTCACCAGCAAAGGCACATGGTGAGAGACAGGATGGGGAGGGCAGTAGCTAGCAGAGCCCACCCCCTTTTTGATCACAGGATAGTTTTGCTTTATTTTTGATATACGGGCTGTAGTATTTGGCCTTATTGTATTATGTATCTGATGGACACCTGATCTGATTATGTATTATAACAGTGATTTTTGATGATATATATGAGATGATTCGCCCTTTTATGATGTACATGCAAATATGTGATGTTATGAGATGTTTCTATCCTTATGGTTCATGTGATGCAGTGTATGTAATGAATGCATTTCTTTTTGTATTTTTTGTGCTTTAAATGATGTAATGCATATTAATGATGGTAATGGATGCAAATGGTAATGGTAATGGTTGTAGATGATAATGTATGATGTAATGATGTCTTAAGATGTTTACAATAATGAATTTATCTTTTTCCTCATAACTTAAGATACTGATATGATATAATGCTCTTCTAATGTTACTATCTAGTGGATGCAGGATGTATGCATGAGCGATGTTTTGATTACTGTTATAATACCATGTTAGTGTGGAAAGAAGATAGAAGAAACATATAATTAACGAGTTAGTGAGGATGATGATGGTGATTTTACATTTGCATTGCTAGGAATTAGGATTTTCAAAGGGTCAATTGCGTTATGTTTGATAACACACATAGGTACGATGCATCGAGGTATTAAGGACCAAGATGGCGTGGTACCTGGTGTGATGAACTTTAACTTGAAAATCAGATAGGAGTATTCTTGTTCACAATTAGCATTCATACTTTATTCAGGATGTAGTTCATACATTCTAAATATCTCGGACCAAAACATAGAAAAGCAAGCTTTCTTATGTGGTCAACAAGATACTTAAAATATCCTCCCTACAAACCAAACAAAACATGCATAACTAAGTTATTTTACAAGTGTATCCCACAAGCACAACAGATAAAAGATAATGATCATTGCCCCATTCCTTTCTCTCTAAACCTATTTTGTTTAGGCATCATTGAGAGGTCCTTGGGATGAGCACAAAATAAGATAAGTCAAAAGAGACCAAAGTAAAGTAAACACACAAGCTAATGTTTTTCATACAGCTAGCCAAGACTAACTACTATGAGGGTTACCTGATGCTTATGTCCATCGCAGTAAAGCTTCATCCTAGGACATGTAGTGATCAGGGTTTTGATGGGTTCAATTGGGTGATAGGCTATTGATACTCTGAGGTGACTAACTTGCTTGCTTACTGCTCTACACTTGAGACTTTGATGATTAAGGTGTTCACTTTTGAGACCTACTAGACTTGCTTCTGACTGAATCACCAAAGGGTGAAAGCGATGATTGACTTTATTATGAGTGAGACGTTCATGGGTGAAAGTGAGATCAAATGGATGCACCATTTTGGATTTTTTCAAATGCTTTGAGGCTGTTTTTGGTATTTTCAAGATTTACGACGAATAGACTAACTTAAAGACCTATCCTAGGGGTCTCAGGAGCTGATCCATAGATTAGCCTTGCCTACGTTATATATGCAGAGACCACATAGTTCGATTGACGACAAACTTGATTTAGTGAAAAGATGGATGGGCAAACGGATTGCCAATGTGATGGATGCCTAAAGGACTGACCCTATTGTCTCGGGGGATGATCAAAGATCAACCTTGCCTACATTCAAGCTCAGAGATGATATAGTTTGACAAGGTGGAAGACTAACAAGACTGAATGAATTTTGAAGATTTTCTGATATTTCGACATGTTTTTGGATTTTTTGAATGATTTGGATGTTTTTGATTTTTGATTGATTTTTTGAATGTTTTTAGGTTTTTTGATGGGTTCTGAAAAAGATCATGAGAATATACTTAAGTGTGACCCACATGTGCCATTGTGTACCTCAGTTAGAGTAGTAAAGTCTTCCTTGGGTTTTAAACAACGTAGCAAGGTTCTGTCGGTACTTCTATGGAAGAGGGTCTTTCCTAGGATGACGAATCATGAAGTCCTTTTGACAAAAGTGCATTTTAGGTTTGGAGTGATGTCAGTGGGGAGAATTCCTAACTTTAGGTAGGTGTATATATCATGATACCAAAGATCACCGGGACCAACGAGTTCACACGCGTATTCCGACTCTGGTACCTCGAATGTGGGTATGAGAAGCTGCTCTATGAGGAATTCATGTTTTGAGACGTTACGAGGGATGTCCAATAAGGATCCAATTGTCGCCATTGCATCGGCTGCTCTATTTTTTTTCCTTGGTATCTGCTCAAAGGTAATGTCGATGAAAGATTCCTTGAGGCTTTCTACCACCTTCTTGTATGGTGCGAGCTTATCATCCTTCATTTGGTATTCACCGTTGACTTGGTTGATGATAAGTTGCAAGTCCCCATAGACTTTTACTGCCATGATTCGCCATTGTGCTGCAATTTTGAGGCCTATGGTCAAAGCCTCGTATTCTGCAATATTGTTAGTACAAGGGAATGCTAGCTTGTATGATCTAGGTATGCAGTCTCCTTGCGGCATGATGAAGAACACACCAGCTCCTAATCCATGTTGCGTGTGAAAGCCATCAAAGTATAACTTCTAGTGGTCTGCTGTGCCAAGGTTAAAAAGGGACTCATCTGGGAATTCTGATATGAGTGGGTTATCTGTGTAGAGGGGAGCTTCTACCAGCTGATCCATAATGACTTGTCCTTTTATGGCTTTTCGTTCTACATACTTGATATCATGTTCAGATAATATCATTACCCACTTAGCCATTCTAGCTGTAAGCGTTGCTTTTGACAATAGGTACTTTAGAGGGTCTATTTTGACGATCAACTTGATTTGGTGCACTAGCATGTAGTGTCTAAATTTCTGAGCCACAAATACTAGTGCTAGGCAAGCTTTTTCTATTGACGTGCAATTGAGCTCATGTCCCACCATTGTTCTACTGATGTAATAGACAGCCCACTCAGTTCCCTTTTCATCATGTTGGGCTAAAAGGGCCCCCAGGGCAGTTGTTGTTGTTGAGATGTATAGGATTAATGTTTTCCCCACAATTGGTGGCATCAACACAGGTGGTGTAAGTAGATATTTTTTTATTTTGCTGAATGCTTGCTCACATTTGTCGTCCCATCTGAAAGCTACTCCCTTGTGAAGTAGGTGTGAATAGGCAATCTGTTTATCTGCCAGTTGTGCTATGAATCTGCGGATGGACTGGAGTCTACCTTGCAATCCTCTTAGTTGTTTTAACATTCTTGGTGCTTCCATTTCAAGGATTGCTTTTACCTTTGTAGGGTCCACCTCTATTCCTCTCATTGAAACTATGTATCCCAGTAGCTTTCCCGATTGTACCCCAAAGACACACTTCTTCGGGTTGAGTCTAACCTTATATTGTTCGAGCCTATCAAAGATAGCACTTAGAGTTGCTATATGGTCTTGTCTATTCTTTGATTTAGCCAGTATGTCATCTACATAATATTTGATTATTTTATGGATCATGTCATGGAAGATTAATGTCATGGCCCTTTGGTATGTAGCTCCTGCATTTTTCAATGCAAATGGCATTGCGTTCCAGCAGTAGGTGCCCCAAGGACATGTGAATGCTATCTTGTGTTGGTCTTCTTTTGTGATCATTATCTGATTGTACCCTGAGAAGCCATCCATTAGGGAGAGCATCTCATGTCCGGCCGCCATATCCACTATCATGTCAATGTTGGGTAGTGGAAAGTCATCCTTGGGACATGCTTTGTTTAGGTCTCTGAAATCAGTGCAGATGCAAATGCCCCCTTTAGGTTTTGAGACCAGTACGAGATTTGATACCCATTTTGAATAGTCGATCGGGCATATGAAGCCAACATCCAAAAGTTTCTGAAGCTCAATCTTTACAAGCAAGGCTATTTGTGGGTGCATCTTCCTTAGTGTTTGTCTGACTGGTTTTGCTCTGGGGTAAATGGCCAAATGATGAACTACTACTTCAGGGTTCAAGCCTGGTATGTCTGCATAGGTCCATGCAAAATTTACCTTTCTCTCTTTTAGGAATGCTGCCAATAGTTATTGTTCCTCTGTTTGAAGTGTTTGGGCATAGAATGTGATTTTTGGCTGTGTTTATGTTCGCAGGTTGATAGGATTACACTGTTCTACCAATACTGCTAACTTCTCCTTGTGTAGAGCGGTAGGGGGGAGATTGAATCCTTCATCCTCTGGTGCCTCGAGGAGGTTTTCACCATCGGATGCATCCTTTATTTTTACTATTTTATGGTTAGAGAGTGCCACAGTGTGGTTTTCACTCAATAACTCTGAGCTTATTCTTGATATTTTTCTTTTGCGACTAAAGGACTCAATCATCTCCCCATAGTATGCTTGTGTGTCCAGTGTGATGTTGAATCCAGCCTTGTGATCTCTGCACGAGATTGTATCCCTTAGTCCCATGAATTTCGAGAGAGCCTCATTATTTTCGAACGAGTCTAGAATTGGCGGTCCTCGTTGGTCATGCTCGATGAGTTGGGGGTATACTAAGTGGATTTGGTGGGTTCATTGGAGTGGCTCAGCGGGTGAGGCACTAATCATTAACAAGGTGGAATCCTCAAAAAGCCTAGGGAGACTTCCTATGGTATCCTCGTCATCGCTACTGGCACACACATCAGTAACATCAAAGGTGTAATTGTCGAGTGGGATCCCTAAGCAAATGGGTGGTCTAGGGATTGTTGTTGTTACCTGAGGAGAGGACCGGACTGCTCTTCTAGGCATACTTCTGCCATGTACGGTTATACACGGAGGGGTATAGCCGAGTCCAATGTTTCACATCCTTCTTCCCACAATGATGGGCTCCAACCGTCCATCACTATTTCTTCCTAGGCTTTCATTCCTGTTATAGCCCATGTCGAACATCATTTGTAACCCTCTGTTTGTTTCTTCCATGGATAGGGTGGGAGTGGTTCTTTCATCTTGGTACAGAGTGTTTGTGATGTCCTCCTCATCCACATTCTCCAAACTGAGATCCCCCCAATGGTGGAATCCAGAGGGTTTCATTCTAGTGTGAACAGGTGTTTGAATCAATTGCGGTTGCCCATGTGACCTAGGAGATTGTGGTAACTCTCCTACAACAAAATAATTTCTCTTCATTCTATAATCACTGCATCCATTGTCCTGTATCATGTTTTTGATCTCGGATATGTCAGGGATGGCGGGTGTCTCTGTCATAGAAGTGGAGGCGAGATTCGCTGGGTCTATGTATGAAGTTGATGGTCCCTCATCATTTTTAGGTACTTGAGCGATCTTGTAAAACTTGGCTTCCAAGGTTTTTCAATAGGCGAAAGGTTCGGGATCCCAATGTATGGTAACCTCCTTGTTTTGATATGAGAACTTAATGCACTAGTGATAGGTTGAGGCCACTACCTTCATTCCATGTATCCATGGGCATCCCAGGAGGATGTTGTATGGTAGCTCAAGGTCAAGAACTTGATAGGTTGTTTCCATGGTTGCTAGCCGCACTTGGATGGGGATCTTGATAGTTCCCTGAGACACTCTTTCCTGATCATCATATGCTCTTATCGTGATGCTTTTGTTCTTATTGATGGAATCCTCGGTGAATCCCAAATTTTTTATGAGTTTCAGCGAACAAATATTAAGACCTTCACCACCATCTACCAAGACTCGTTTGAAATTCTTTTTATGGATTAGGACTTGGAGGTGGAGTGCACGGTTATGAGATAGCTGCGAGGGGAAATCTTGGTCTGAAAATGTGATGAGATTTGGGGTAACGATTTTACCCACCATAGCCTGAAATTGCTTTGTGTCAAGGGTGGCAACAATGGTAGACACAGCTAGTGCTTCATCCAGGATCTTTCTATGGGCGGCGGAGATTTTTAGTAATTCCATGATGGAGATTTGTGCGGGAGTTCTTTTCTGTTGTTCAATTACATTGTAATCATAGGGGATGACCTTTGTGTTGGTAATGGGGGTCTTAGAAGGTCCCCCAGCAATGGTAACCTTTTCGCCTCGTGTGGTGACTCCATAGTCATTGTTGGTTCCCTTGATGTTTATGATAGTGACCACCTCATTGACACATCTGACTATCTCCTCGTATACTAGATTAGCACTAGCATACTTTTGTTTACCCTTATTACTCCCTTGGTTATGATTCGGCATCGGATTCGTGTAAATTTTCACGTCTTGGTTTCCGGTCGGCTGCTCAATGTTGATGACCTTATCCTTGATGAGGTCTTGGATGATATTCTTGAGTCTCATGCAGTTGGCAGTGGTGTGTCCTTTGACTTTATGAAATTCACATAGGAGATTCTCATTGTACCACGGTGGTTTGGTCATGGGCTCCATGTATTGTTTGGAGTTAGAGATCTTGATTAGGTTCTCTTTGACCAGTTTCTTCATGACAGACTCAATTGATTCACTAAGGGCTGTGAACTTCCTCTTGGGGGGAAACTTTTTGTGGGGAGGTGGTCCTCCTTGATTACCCAAATTGTTGACTTGATTGGTGGAAGGTGGTTGTGCCACTACCGCATTAGTCTGCACATTATTGTGATAATGATTTTGCGATTGATGATGGTTTTGGGTATTTTTCTTAGGAGCACTGATGACTACCTTAGCGTCGACCATGCCGTCTTTCATGATATTTTTGTTCCTCGACCATGTTTGAGGTTTATCATTGTAGTTGTTAGACGGGTGGTTATCCTGCGGTGGAGTGAATGTTGGTGCACCTTCTCACGCCATAAGGGCTCTTTCAATGTTGAGCGCCTCTAGAATTAGTTGATCGTATGATGTGATGCACTACATTTTTAAGTAAAATGCCAAGTTTTTATCAAGGTTGGCTATGATGGTGCAGACTTGTTGTTCTTTTGGCATAGTCCACTTGCTCTGATTAGCCTTGGATCGCCATATTTGCAAGAAGGATGCAAATAACTCTCCTTTTTCTTGTTTGAGTGCAGATAGTTATTCTAAACTGACATCCACACCCATATTAAAAGTGTTATTTTTAAGGATAGCCTCCACTATTTCGTCAAATTTTTTAATGCCTGTGGGTAGGCGAGAAAACCATTCCATAGCTGGACTAGTCAGGCTTCGGGGGAAGAGCCACATTATATATGTGTCATCATATGCGACTTCCATGTAGTGCACCTGAAATTCCCTGACGTGGTTTTCAGGGTTGCCCGTTCCATTGTATTTATCAAATTTGGGGATCTCGAATCCCTTTGGGAATGGTACCATGGTGAGACTTGTATTGAATGGATAAGGGCACAAGTTGCCTGGTGTCCTTGTGGTTTTTCCTACTTGCAAGTCCAACACCTGTTGCGAAAGCAGTTTGATTTGTGTTGTGACATCTTTGCTTGGATTAGGGGGTGGGATGAATGAGTTGTAAGGCGTTTGGTGAGTGTGCGTGGTGGGAGGAGTACTAGTGGGCATTTTTTGCAAGCTTGGCTATGTGTTTAAGGCTTGTTTGTAAGCCTACATTTG
This sequence comes from Sequoiadendron giganteum, assembly GCA_007115665.2. Classification (NCBI taxonomy): domain Eukaryota; kingdom Viridiplantae; phylum Streptophyta; class Pinopsida; order Cupressales; family Cupressaceae; genus Sequoiadendron; species Sequoiadendron giganteum. Next base: position 103,019,313 of record VCHN02000014.1, read on the forward strand.
TGCCAACAACACCTGTTGTTGATCTTGTTGTTGTTGTTCCAATAGAGCTTATTGTTGGTCCATCTGCTGTTGTTCCCATGAAGCCTATTGTTGGTGAAGTTGTTGTTAAGCTAGTAATGCTTGTTGTTGGTCTAGTTGCTGTTGTGCCAACAATGCTTGTTGTTGGTCGAGCTTCTGTTGTGTCAATAAAGCTTTTTGTTTGGCTTGGTGATGTGCCTGAAAGTCTTGCAGGGCTTGTTGGTAGGCTTGTAGGTGGATTGCTTGCAATTGTGCTTGGTATTGAGCTTGTGCCTGTTGTTGGGCTTGAGCTTGAGCCTGTGCTTGAGCTTGCGCTTGGACTTGAGCTTGGGATTGGGCTTGAGCTTGTGCTTGGGCTTGAGCTTGGGCCTGGGCTTGAGCTTGCGCTCAGGCTTGAGCTTGGGCTTGGACTTGAGCTTGCTGCTTTTGTTGTAGTACTCTTTGTTGGTTGGCTTTTTGGAGGGTTTGGATAAGAGTGGTGAATGAATTTGTTGTGTTGGCTTTCGGTGGGATTGGTGGTGGAACAGGAATCATGCCAACTGTCGTGGCGGGTGGAGGGATTGTGGTGGTGATTGTGATTTGGGTTGTCGAAGGGGTGTTTGAGATGACTGGTCCTTGAGGAGGCATGCTTTGGGAGACTTGAGGACCAATAGATGCATTAACCATGGTGACAGGAATAGTTGTGATTTGTTGTGAGGATATGGGAAAAAGAAGCGGGTTCAAAGTGGTGGTCAGATTGCTTGGATTGGAGAAATTTTTGATGGGTAAAGGTGGAAGACCTATTCCAAGAGGTGATTTGGATGCGAAAGGAAGCGGGGGAAGGGATGATGCACCACTTTGGAAAGAGAAAGGATTGATAGCTTTTGTCATTCCAAACAATCCAACTTCCTCATGCGGTGGGGAATTTGGTATGTTCAATTAATAGGTTGGTGTGGCGTGAAATGAGGATGAACCAATGGGATTATGAAATGTGAGTGGGATGTATGGGTGAGATTGGTTTTCTAGAATAGATGTAGCCGGTGTGGGGGTGATGATTGCTTCTTTATTAGCCACAAGGTGGTGTTTTTACAATTCCTAGAACATGGCACTCCCCTTGCTCACATTCGGGGAGGTTGGTGTGATGACTGATGTGGTGCAAGGTACTTCTTGGTTGATGTTAGACAATGGGGATGCATTTTTACTAGTGCTTGTGTTAAGGTCGGGATGGGGTATGACCCCTCCTCTTGCTATCATATTTAGGTATTTGAACATAGCACTAACAATTTTGTGGTTCTCTAGATTTTGAACCATTTCCGTGATTTCATTTGGTGTCATCCCCATGTCTTCATTTGTGTTGTCCTCTTGATGACTCTCCTCTTGAGGATTTTGTGATGATAAGGGAGAGTTGCTTGGGGGATTCCTTGATCCTGCTAGGTTTACTTTGGTATTTAGATGACTCATGTCCATAGAAGCTGATATTTCTCTGATATTCTCCATGTCCTTCTTGTGTTGAGATCTTGTTTGGACCATAAAAAATAGGGATTTGTTTGATCCTAATTCTTTAGGTCCAAAAGAGAAGAACTAGGGAAGCTAAAAGATCAAAGATGCTGATAATGGTGATGGGTTAAAATGGATGAATGAGTGAGTGAAACCTTTGGAGAACTTTTGAAAGTATGTGCTAAACTTTGTAAGGGCTATTGATTTGATTGATTGTGATAATTTGACTAGATGCGTTAAGTCAAACAAGATTGTTGTGAAGTTGTATTCCCTAGGAAGTTGTGTTATCCTAAAGGAACTAGCACAAAATGGATGAATTGACAAAGTGTGTTATGCCAATGTGTTTTGAGAACTAATAGACTTTAAGAATTTGTGTTATCTCATTCAAAATTTGTCCAATGGTTTAAGAGTAGGTTGGCTAAGTGTGCTAAGCCAAGGTATGATGATGTTGATTCAGCCCTCTAAGTTTAGCATGATGATTGATTCTTGAGTTCTCAAAAGGTTTGATGATGAAACAAGACTTGATTTGATGGAGGAATGAATGGGAATGACAACTTTGATCTTGAACCTTAACCTAGATGCGACTCTCTCTACAAAACCTTGGTATTGAAGAACATGATAGACTTCCTATGGGAGAAATGCAAACCTTTGAAAATGTTCGGGATTTTGTTGACAATAAAATGCATACAATGTGGGATTGTTCCTTGAGGCTTTTTTGTAGAAATTGTATACAAGTCTCTCCCTTACTTCAAAGAGCATGTCAAGGCGTTGCTCATGGATTTTAATCTTATGGGAAATCATTGGAAACAACACATGTGTAATTCAATTTTTCTCTTTATCTTGGTTAAATGAGGGTCTTTTTATCCAAGACACTTGCTTGCTTAGGTTTTCAAACTATATGTCTAGTGTCCCATTCTCTTTCTCATCCCACAAGGTCCTTTGTGTGGAAATAGAGGAAAATAGGACAAAAGTTTCCTTATGTTTATCCTTGTTGGAAACAAATGATGGTAGAACTTGTACACTTAGAAACCTCTAGGAATGTGATTCCTAGGGAAAGCAAGAGTGGGCAAGTTCGTCAATAGGTATTTGTTTCCCACAAGGTGTTTGAAATTTCAAGGTTTTTGTGTATGTTTTTTTTTCAAATGTTTTCAAGATCAAGCAATGTGTTCTTTCCAAGCATTTTTACACTCCTAGGTTGATGAGGCAATACCTTGTTGGATTCCCACTTAGATAAATCTAGTTGCGCATATCTTGTGTGAATGGCTAAATGCTTGACCACACTAGCTCTCCTCCACGACACTCACTTATTCGGGTCAGCCAAGCATTAGTATCCATGAATCTCCCATGGCATACTTTCCATTTCCACAACAAGACCGCATGTTACATGGGGCGGCTTCAAAGGACATGACCTTTTGCACCAACAAGATAGACAAGGTTTTGGCCTTTTTCTAAACAAGGGGTTCTAATTCTGGTATTTTGTTCATGGGGGATTATCCAACATCGGCGAGAGTCCATTGCTATCCATCTCGTCGGAATAATCCTCGTGATATTGGCCTTTGTTCCAATATCCACACTTATATCCCGGGTGGAAGTCGTTTGGCTTTAGCATGTTCCCAGTTGGGTCGTTCCCTTGGGTGATTACTTTTTCCCACAAGGCAGGCCCTCTAAGATAAACAATAGCGAGCTAACATATCTCGTCGTTTACACAACCTTTGTTGAAAAACAAAGGGGAAAACCTCCGCAATATTTCGTGCTCCCACTCGCATGTTTTGTTCAATTTTAAGTGCCCAAATTGAAATGTGGAGGCAATCTTTTTGACAAGTTAATACCACTAAAATGCTTTTGATTCTCAAGATCACTATAAAGCGCGAGAGAAGCACATACACATTTTAATGATGTTAATTTGTGAAAAAAATTGCAAAACATAAAAGACACTTGTTCATTTTATCCTTCAAAGCAATGATGAATTCATTTTAGAAGCACCAATTGAAATGTGAAGTTTTCCTTGTTCAATTTTAAGTCCAAATCAAAATCTAGTAAATTTCTAAAAATTCTTTTTAGCCCCTTGGCAACTTTAAAAAACAAAGTTTGTTCATTCTTTTTAAATCCCAATGAAAATTTAGTATTCTAAGGTCAAAGATTTTTTTAACAAATTTTTTCAAGAAGTGTTGAAGAACACTTAAGTGTTTAGAAACACTTTGCACAAAATGAACATGATATAAAAGAAAATTTGAACGTTTTTTAAAGTCCAAAAACTGAAATTATTCTTCCTAAGGCCAAAGATTTTAACAAATTTTCTAAAAAAGTGTTAAAGAACACTTTTAGTGTTTAGAAACACTTTGGGTTTGTGAAGATAACATCATGGCAAACTTCTCCTTTTGCCTCCATCCTGCAAAATAACAGAAAACAGAGAGTAAAAGAAAATAAATACAGCAAATTAGATTAATATTAAAAACAATTATTCAAATTTTAAAAACCAAACTGATCCCATGGCAAAGTTTAGCAAGTGCGGTGCTCCTTAACGGGTGCGGCTCTGCTTAAAAAACACAGGTAGTGCTATACAATGCCACACGGTCGATTGTATGCAGTGCTTTGCAACAATACATGGAGCCCATGACCAAACCGCCATGGTACAATGAGAATCTCCTATGTGACTTTCACAAAGTCAAAGGACACACCACCGCCAACTGCATGAGACTCAAGAATATCATCCAAGACCTCATCGAGGATAAGGTCACCAACATCGAGCAGCCGACCGGAAACCACGACTTGAAAATCTACATGAATCCGATGCCGAATCATAACCAAGGGAACAATTAGGGAAATAACCAAGGGAATAATAAGGGTAAACAAAAGTATGCTAGTGCTAATCTAGTATATGAGGAGATAGTCAGATGTGTCGATGAGATGGTCACTGTCATAAACATCAAGGGAACCAACAATGACTATGGAGTCACCACACGAGGTGGAAAGGTTACCATTGCTAGGGCACCTGCTAAGACCCCCATTACCAACACAAAGGTCATCCCCTATGATTACAATGTAATTGACCAGCTAAAAAGAACACCCACACAAATCTCCATCATGGAATTACTAAAAATCTCCGCCACCCATAGACAGATCCTGGATGAAGCACTAGCTGCGTCTATCGCTGCTGCCACCCTTGACACAGAGCAATTTCAGGCTATGGTGGGTAACATTGTTACCCCAAATCTCATCACATTTTCAGACCAATATTTCCCCTCGTAGCCATCTCATAACTGCGCACTCCACCTCCAAGTCCTAATCCACAAAAAGAAAGTCAAATGAGTCTTGGTAGATGGTGGTGCAGGTCTTAATATTTGTTCGCTGAAACTCATAAAAAATTTGGGATTCACCGAGGATTCCATCAATAAGAACAAAAGCATCATGATAAGAGCATATGATGATTAGGAAAGAGTGTCTCAGGGCACTATCAAGATCCCCATCCAAGTGGGGCCAACAACCATGGAAACGACCTATCAAGTTATTGACCTTGATCTACCATACAACATCCTCCTGGGACACCCATGGATACATGGAATGAAGGCAGTGGCCTCAACCTCTCACCAGTGCATTAAGTCCTCATATCAAAATGAGGAGGTTACCATACATGGGGATCCCGAACCTTTCATCTATTGCAAAAAATTGGAAGCCAATTTTTACAAGATCCCTCAAGTACCTAAAAATGATGAGGGACCATCCACTTCATACATAGACCCAGCTAATCTCGCCTCCACTTATGCGACAGATACACCCGCCATCCCTGAAATATTCGAGATCAAAAACATGACACAGGACAAAGGATGCGGTGATTATAGAATGAAGAGAAATGCTTTTGTTGTAGGAGAGTTACCACAATCTCCTGGGTCACATGGGCAACCAGAATTGATTCAAACACTTGTTCGCACTAGAACGGAACCCTCTGGACTCCACCGTTGGGGGGATCTCAGTTGGGAGAATGTGGATGAGGAAGACATCACAAACACTTTGTACCAAGATGAAAGACACACTCCCACCCTACCCATGGAAGAAACAAACAAAGGGTTACAAATGATGTTTGGCATGGGCTATAACAGGAATGAAAGCCTAGGAAGAAAAAGTGATGGATGGTTGGAGCCCATCATTGTGGAAAGAAGGAAGTGAAACATTGGCCTCGGCTATACCCCTCTGATTATAACCGTACGTGGCAGAAGTACACCCAGAAGAGCAGTCCAATCCTCTCCTTAGGTAACAACAATGATCCTTAGACCACCCGTTTGCTTAGGGATCCCACTCGACAATTACACCTTTGACGTTACCGATGTGTGTGCTAGTAGCGATGATGAGGATACCATAACAAGTCTCCCTAGGCTTTTTGAGGAGTCCACCTTGTTAATGATTAGTGCCTCACCCACTGAGCCAATCCAACGAACCCACCAAATCCACTTAGTATACCCCCAACTCATCGATCACGACCAACGAGGACCACCAATTCTAGACTCGTTCAAAAACGATGAGGCTCTCTCGAAATTCATGGGACTAAGGGATACAATCCTATGCAGAGATCACAAGGCTAGATTCAACATCACACCGAACACACAAGCATACTATGGGGAGATGATTGAGTCCTTCAGTCATAAAAGAAGAAGATCGAGAATAAGCTCGGAGTTATTGAGTGAAAACCACACTGTGGCACTCTCTAACCATAAAACAGTAAAAATAAAGGATTCATCCAATGGTGAAAACCTCCCCGAGGTGCCAGAGGATGAAGGATTCAATCTCCCCCCTACCACTCTACACTAGGAGAAGTCAGCAGTATTGGCAGAACAGTGTAATCCTTTCAAACTAGGAACAGAAACAGAGCCACAAATCACATTCTACAGCCAAACACTTCAAACAGAGGAACAAGAACTATTGGCAGCATTCCTAAAAGAGAGAAAGGTAAATTTTGCGTGGACCTATGCAGAGATGCTAGGCTTGGACCCCAAAGTAGTAGTTCATCATTTGGCCATTTACCTTAGAGCAAAACCAGTTAGACAAAAGCTATGAAGATGCACCCACAAATAGCCTTGCTTGTAAAGATTGAGCTGTAGAAGCTTTTGGATGTTGGCTTCATATGCCTGATCGACTATCCAGAATGGGTATCAAATCTCGTACCAGTCTCAAAACCGAAAGGGGGCATCCCCATCTGCACTAATTTCAGAGACCTAAACAAAGCATGTCCCAAGGATGAATTTCCACTACCCAACATTGACATAATAGTGGATATGATGGCTAGACATGAGATGCTCTCCCTAATGGATGGCTTCTCAGGGTAGAATTAGATAATGATCGCAAAAGAAGACCAACACAAGATAACATTCACATGTCCTTGGGGCACCTACTGCTGGAATGTAATGCCATTTGGGTTGAAAAATGCAGGAGCTACATACCAAAGGGCCATGACATTAATCTTCCATGACATGATCCATAAAACAGTCAAAGATTATGTAGATGACATACTGGCTAAATCAAAGAAGAGACAAGAAGTCAAACATTGTTAGTGTTAGATCAAATATGCATGTAAAAATGAGGGATTCCCCATAAAATCCATCTATCTAAAACTTAAATTAGGAAATGAAGAACACAATGAAATTATAACATGTAAATCCTAATTAAGCAAATAGCATTATGATCCCATGGGGGAATTGGTGCCAATGATATGTTGCAATTTTCCCTTTCCCAATTCCTATGATTGCAAATGTGGATTGATAAAGAAATGGTCAAATCTCCAAAGAGATTTGAGCATAACCTTGATGCAAATGTGAAAATATGAAGAGTGTTTGGATGAAATGGGCAAAATCAGTTCTCACTTGAAGAGAGTAACTTTGCATATGAGTTGTGGATGGAGATTGAAGAGAAGAGTCTCCAATTTATAGATTCAAATCTTGGAAGAGATAGTGAAAATAAGCAATGTGGGACAAAAGATAGTTCAATGGCATTGTGCCACTTGTCCAAATGTGATTGGATGAGGAATGTGCAAGTTTTGGACAATGTGCCAATAAATGCAATTAGGTGGCATTTCAAACTTGAGAAATGACATGTTGAAGAGGGAAAAGGAATGAAGTTAATGTCACTTGGCTCAAGGTCAAGGACATGTAAGAGGCTTTTAATGCCTTGTTGGAAGGACCAAGTCCACTTGGACATTTTGAATTCAAATAAGGAATATTCCCTTTTTGATGCTTTGTGAGGGAAAATAGGAGAATTAATAAATCAAAGTAATTGATTTATTGTGCAAGTTGCATTCTCTAGAGAATTTTAATGAGAAGGATTAACTTAATCAAGGATTTTATTAACTTAATGAAGAATTAGGTGATGTGACAATTTAGACTTTGGTTTATGAATTGATTTAAGTCAGAAATTGAGAGGAAATGATTCATTAAATAAATGATTTGATTTATTTAATAAAGAAGGAATGTGTGAGATTAAATAAAATAAGGTTTAGTTTATTTAATTTAATAGGACTTTAAAGATTTTAATTAAATAAAATGATTTATTTAATTAAACATTAATGTAGGTTTAATTAAATAAAACTGATTAATTTGATCAAAGGAGGAGATAGACTTAATCCAATAACTAGTAATTTATTGAATTAAAGGATAGAAAGTGATGAAATGCTAAGAATTTGATCTGAGATGAAACTTTGTTAGTAATCGGGATCAGGTGTGCCACAACGAATTTTTACATTTTCCATGTCTATAGATTTTATTCCTCAACCGCTCTACTGCACCAATCATTCTATTCACCCATGGTATAGTGGTGACTAGCACCGACTGTTACCTCTTCCTTTACCACTTCCTTATCACTCAACCATGATCTCCCTTCGGACTACCTGTGGTATAGTGGTAGCTCCTTTGATACTAGTAACCATTTCCACTGCACTACTGCAGTTATTTTTCAGGCAACCCGTTGTATAGCGATAGCTGTCTTGCATGCCACTAGCCGTTTCCACCACACTATCGTGATTACCCTTCTGACAGCCCATAGTATAGCAGTAGCTATCTTGCATGTCGCTAGCTATTTTCACTGCACTATCATGGTTTCCCTTATGACAGCCCGCGGTGTAGTGGTAGTTGTCTTGTATACCGCTAATGGCTTTCACTGCACTACTGCGATCACTAGCTTAACTACTAGTGATACCACGGTAAGACCTTGATTCATAATGCCCTTTGAAGTTCTCGGCCTTACCAAAGTCAAATATGCCTACAAATATGATGCCATGCATTATTGTTACCAAATGTTGATTGCCATTGACATTTTACGTTTCCAAGAATTCAAACCAAGTCACTTCCAATGTGACAAATAAATTAATCATTTGGACCCGATTTGAATGCAAATTAGAGAACAGATTGAATACCTTTACCCATGTCGATTCTCCTCCTCATAATATTCAATTCCATTTAATGTCCAATTTCAAATACTTTCCAAAGCCTTGTGAAGTGAACTGAAGGCTAAAAACATGCTAAGTTCATAATGTAATTCTCCCATGCCAATTACCATAAAACAAATCCCCATGACACAATATTTTATGACATATGCCCAAACCATTATCAGTTGGTTAAGGAAACTTGATAGGGTTTTCTTAAAATTGAAAAGTAAATTGTATCTCACAAATACAAGCATCAAGAACCAAAGATCATTACCAGAAAGAGGATGGGGCAAGATGACTCTAAATATGATCAATAACTATTAACAATTTCATGAAGCTAGAAACTGATCAAGCCACTATATATCAACAATGAATTAAGTATTCCAATGTGAAATGAATACCAAATATCAACTATGCCAATCAAATGCCATAATAAGACTAGACTGAGAAATGCTTCCAAGGCACCAACCCAGGGCAGTTTTCACAACAAGGACAAATGCCACATAAAAAGTCAACAAACTCCCCCTTTTTCCTTGATGGCAAAAATCTGAGCCATCTAAACCACCATTTTCTCCCCATTTTTTTCACAAGGAAAAAGGAAGAAAAATTTGATATACAACAACCATTTTCTCCCCATTTTCTCCATGAAGTACAACAACAATCGATACTGAGCTGCAGATATAATTGGAATGTAGCAAAAATGTAGACCCAATACCATTGTCGCTTGATATACCTATTCGTACCTAAAACAAATACATGCCCATGCAAAACTGTGACAAATAACATAAACTAAGTTCATGATCTGGAGCAACCTGTAGCATAAATCTCACTGTCGGTCCAACCAAAAAACATAAGCATCTACGAAGGGGAAATATGAATAGGAAGCATGAATATCCTGAGAAATAAGTTATGTAAGTTTTCACACCATGAATTCCAATGGATATCATCTTAATGTCATGAATTTAAAAAAATGTATCAATCTCTAGTTTGACATCAAGAGAAAACCAAAAAGACTAAAAATCTAGCAACATCATAAGGCTGCAAATCTGAACACCACTGAACAACCACAAACCAAGCAACCTGTCAAAGATTAAAAACCAAAACTACACACCAAGGCTAACTGTTCCACTTTTTGGTCATATTAAACTTCATTCTCCATTGTCAACTATAAAAATAGACTATTACCAATATGAATAACCATGCACTAATGCATATCATGCTATAATGAACATATGGAAAACATCACTACGAACATATTTAAAAAAAGTGCATGCCATGAAACATGTGAACCAAAAACCAATTGTTCATAGTATGTGCCACCTAGATAATGTAAATGCATCATCAAAGCCAATATAGTTACCAAAGACAAGCAACCATGATAAAAATCTAAAATCCAAACAACCAATGAAACCAGCTGCTAATACAATTAGAGCAACAAACAATGATAAGCAAGCTATGAGAGAGCAACTATAGAAATAAGCTCCCCATATAAAAAAGCTTCACAAAAAAATCCTTTCTGATCCATAAGACACCATTTCTTTTCTCAAGCTTATTGAAAATGTGCCAATTCTTCAATCAGTGACTCTTTATCATTGATACAATAACTTATTGCACATTTCTCGATGATCATAATGAAACATAGTATGATGATCAAATTCATTTGCAAATGAAACACAAAAGTATAATATTGCCAAACAAGATTTATATACATCAACAGGAAAGTAGATACCACTACATATTCAATACTTACTTAAGGAACCAGTAGTAAGATAATTAGGCCAACACATTTTCATTGCAACTAACCTTGTTCTTCAGAATAACATCTTTTACCAAAATAGCACAACGTAGCCAAATCTGTAGCATACAATCCACTACATAAGTCTCAAGTCACCAAACTATCAGTATCACGTAATAATCAAATGTCAAAAGAAAGTATTGATCATTAGATGCATATTGAAAACTTCATCATCCAAGAATACCCAAAATTCTATCAATGTTGATTATCTATTCTCGAGTACACATATTCTACACCAACATAATCAATGTCAAAAATGCCACACCAGCAACCACAACTCTAAAGAAATGACTTTAAAGCAACTACTTAGTATGTTGTTCATGTTTTCCAAGCACAACACTTCAGAACTCAGTATTTATTGTTAATGTTTTTCAAATAACTGCCTCTATCATTCTTTTAATTAAGACCTCAAACAATTCACTATCTTAACATGCTCTATTTTTGAAACATCATTCATATAAATCAAGGCACTTAATTTTATCAAGTTGCTATTAGATATGGTTTCAATGTATCGAACAATGATGAGACAATATAACACGATTTGATGACAAAGACAACATGAGCACTGCTTCACTATTAAAGCATCTTAACCTCAAGTATGTCTTGAGTAACATGGACCATCACCTATTCTAATAAGTACAAAGAAAATGTTGATCCTTCTGGCACATGAAATAAATTCTAGCAAACCAAGATTAATAATAATTTGTCCACAAATGGTGGACAACGTAATTGTGTCACAAGTATATTCTACTATGGACACTCCGAAAGAAACATAAAGCATCATCTTTTGCACCACCAATAGTCATATGAGAAATCATCTTCTAATAGAATGATGAAATAAATGAACCATAGCATTAAGACAGTTATCATCAACTCATTGTCATTGTTATTCCCAACATAGACAATAAAACACATCTATGTCATGCATTTTGATGATAAATAGGTTATGAAACAACAAGATTCTACTACCTATTATTTGATATCAGAGGGGTTTATTCAAAATTCATTAATCATCTTCCCCTATCTTCATACTATCTTTCAAATTCTTAGTGATGATTCTTGTGCAACATGCACATGATTTAGTTCTTCATTTTTCTTTTCTTGCTTTCTTCTCCATACTTGTATAGGCTTTGTCTTTTCCTTACTCACGATATTATTTTCCTTTTGTTTGAACATGTAGTCCCTATATGGCTTTATCAAACTTTTCTTACACCACTGTGCTTTGTGTCTAAACCCATTACACCTATAACATATAATTGTGTTGTCTAGACCATAGTGAGAAGAATTTCTTCTAGGCACATTGTATGAACCTCTCTTGAAAATTTTCACATGATTATGAATTTTATTCATCCAAAAATTTCTTGCTCTATGTCCATAAGAATTACAACAATGACAATAGCCATGAAATTGAGAGTGGTTATACTTGATAAGTGAAGATCTTGATGGTCTTATTTTCCTAATCCATTTTTCTTCTGTCTGAGCAGCAACAATATGGTGACCAATATCAACCTTCAATCTTGGTGTTTTCTTGGTTGTAAATGACTTTCCATCTGTAGTAGAAAAAACTATTTTATGTTTAGATTCTTCTTTAGAGCCTTGTCCAACCTCATATCCCACTCCTGTAGGATCTTTAAATCGCTTTGGTCTACCAATCATCTCATTCAATATATTAGTACTGCAATCAAATTTATGATTTTTATCCAATTGAACCTTAACAGTTTCAAGCTCTTTTCTTAATGCAACTACTTCTCCTTCAAGTTTTAGAAATTCAATCTTTTTAACTTCCAAATCAGACCTTACAACATCTGCTATCCTTTTACTTTCTTCAATTTCAATTTTCTAACTGATAATCAGATCATCTTTAAGAGTAAGTTCTTTTAACACGAAATCATTATCTGAACATATCTTAAATGAGGCAACCTCATTTCCCAGTTTATTGCATAATTCATCCTTATATTTTAACTTGGCTTCTAATGCCTCTTCAGTCTTTTTCTTATCAACCATTTCAAATTTTAGAAGTTCAATACTCTTTTTATCATCATTATGAGCTTGTATTACAACTTTATTGACACTGACACTTTCCTTTAAGCATACCTTAAGATCCTTATTTTATTTTCTAATCCTCTTAAGCTCATCTAAGGCTGCAAGAAGTTTTGCCTCCAAATCAGCTTCAAACTCATCACCTTCACAATCCTTTTCGCCAAATTCTTGTTCAAAGTCACTTACTAAGTGATCTTCTTCACCAACTACATGATCACTTTTAGTATTAACTAGCAAGGGTAATTCTTAAGACAAAACTTCATTGGACTTGGCAGAGGTTGATTTATCAATTGTTTGCTTGACATAAGTAGCTTTCTTTTGACCTTTGTTCCTTTTGCACTTAGCCATGATGAATACTCCACGACACACAAAAATATACTTCAAAGACCAAAATCAATCCTAGGTTTGAAACCTAATGCAGGACCCTATGCTCTGATAACACTTGTTGGAAGTGGATTCACTCTAAGAGGGGGGGTGAATCAAAGTGAAGTAATTTTAAGTATTAAATTTGAAAGCGTAATGAAAATTTTGTTCATTTAACCCAAAGTGACAAATTTATTTAAGCAAGTGAACATTAACACTTTAGATCAGTTGACATGAGACTTGACTAACATTTACAACCCATATTAAAAGCATCATATGATATTGTTCAATTAAAGCTTTATGAACAATCTTGCTCTGCTTTATCAATAAAACTATAAACTTCATAATATGCAACTTTTAATTTCTTTTGAGAAAATTTTGAGCATTCATATAATGAGCACAAAATGAAAAAGTTAATTCACTTGATGAAAGACATTTTGCATCAGATTTGAACAATCTAAATTTGCATGACAGACTTGAGAAAATTGACTTTAAACTTTTAAACAACCTTAAAGTATCAGAGCATTGACCAAAAGAATGAACACAATAACATAAATGACTGAAAGAAAGAGTATGCAAGATAAACATAAATCACACAAATGAGAGACATAGAAATTGTGAAGTGGAAAACCCTCCTGGGGTAGAAAAACCACTCCTAAATTGCCTTACTAGCTTAATTTCAAAACCACTGCTTACAATGCCTTATAGGCTAATTTCTGAGCACCAACTCAAGGAGAACCATCCCCTCATTTAGAAACACCAAGCTCAAGGAGTACAAAACCCTCATTTAGAGACACCAATCTCAAGGAGCACCAACCCCTTTACTATTTTAGTAAATCATACAATGATATAGAGGATCTCTCTGTTTCCCTTCTTGTTTCATACTTTTCTCATTCTTCTTCATCAAACAATTAACTCTCTCTTCCTGTTTTTATCCTTTTCTCATGATATTGTTCAAAACAGTTAACACACTGTGTTATCCAATTTTTCCAGAAAAGGGATTCTTTATTATATCTCATACAAAACTATTTTATATTTCACTTATGTTGTCTCATTGTGTTTTCATGTTTTTTAGTAAGGATAAAGTCATAATCTCTCCATTTTTCTTATTTCAGATTCCATCATTACATTCAAGGAAGGTTACAACGGTTTCTCATTTTTCTATTTCAGAGAATAAAACAAAGATGATTATCAAGTTACCAAACCTTCAATCGACCAACAATGCCATGTGTTATAGTGTCCATGTGTGAAATATCAATATGAACAAGTTCTTCTGACATGAATATCCAAGCATTATGTAAATATAGAAGGCAAACTAAAACCTTTCTTCTCAAGCAGCTTGCACAAGCAATGCTAAAAACAAGAACCATTAAAGCGTGTATGAAATTCATGAACAATACCCTCAAAAAAACCAACTGTAACAGTAGTTTAACCAAAGACTCCAATGCAATGTAACTGAAACTTTAGAATGATGCATCCAATAACCATTATGAAAGAATCCAAGTACAAGACTGAATAGATTCGAAGTCATCATGATTTCCCCCATACAAATAGCACTATTTCATAAAAATAATACGATAAATCTATTGTAAAATGTAGTTACTATTATATGCAATATTTTTAGTTTTGACAAAGAAAAGATTTAACCTAATTTCCACCTTCCATTTAGAAGTAACGGTTCTGCAAATCTATTGAAAAAACTAAATACCTGAGAATATCAAAATAGATGTTGCGTGTATCAATTTTACTAGACCTTCAAAGTAGCTAAGTAGCCAAAGCTTCTCCCTTATTCGAGATCTTACTCGATGGCAGGAGATTGATAAGTGAATCAACCATTCTCATGGTCTTCCAATATTTCCTATATGCTATCAATAAACTAGCAACATGCATAGTAAAATGACCGAGAGAGTGATTCCATGGTGGTGGCCAGACTAGGGTTCGAAACCCTTCGAACAAGAGAAGTAAAATAATGACCTAAGATTCCCAAAAGAACCAACACATGATTTTCTTCCTCAACTGTGCTACCACGCCCATCATTCTGTTCACCCGTAGTATAATGGTGAAGAGTACTAACTTCTACCACTTCCTTTACCACTTCCTTACCACTCAACCGTAATCTCCCTTCAGACTACCCCCGGTATAGTGATATCTCCTTTCATACTGGTAACCATTTCCACCACACTACCGTGGTTATTTTTCAGACAGCCCATGATATAGTGGTAGATGTCTTGCATGTCTCTAGCCATTTCCACCACACTACCGCGGTTACCCATCTGATAGCCCACGGTATAGCGGTAGTTGTCTTGCATGCCACCAGCCATTTTCACCGCACTACGATGGTTTCCCTTTTGACACACTGCGGTGTAGCGGTAGCTGTCTTGTATGCCACTAACGACTTTCACCGCACTATCGTGGTCACTGGCTTAACTGCCAGTGGTACTGCAGTAAGACCTTGATTCATAATGCCCTTTGAATTATGCGGCCTTACCAAAGTCAAACATGCCGACAAATATGATGCCATGCATTATTGCTACCAAATTTTTATTGCCATTGACATTTTATGTTTCCAAGAATTCAAAACAACTCACTTCCAATGTGACAAAGAAATTAATCATTTGGACCCTATTTAAATGCAAATTAGAGAACAATTTGAATACCTTTACCCTAGGTCAATTTTCCTCCTCATAAATATTCAATGCCATTTAATGTCCAATGTCAAATACTTTCCAAAGCCTTGTGAAGTGAATTGAAGGCTAAAAACATGCTAAGTTCATAATTTCATTCTCCCATACCAATTACCATAAACCAAATGCCCATGACACAATATTTTATGACATATGCCCAAACCATTATTAGTTGGTTAAGGAAATCCGATAGGGTTTTCTTAAAACTAAAAAGTAAATTGTATCTCACAAATCCAAGCATCAAGAACCAAAGATCATTACTAGAAAGATGGTGGAGCAAGATGAATCTGAATATGATCAACAACCTTTAACAATTTCATGAAGCTATAAACTGATCAAGCCACTATATATCAACAATGAAGTAAGTATGCCAATGTGAAATGAATACCAAATATCAATTGTGCCAATCAAATGCCATAATAAGACACTGAGAAATGCTTCCAAGGCACCAATCAAGGATAGTTTTGACATCAAGGACAAATGCCACAGAAGAAGTCAACATAGTTTTCATAGCTATTAAATAATATTTCAAATAAAAAAGTAGAAATTATGAGAAAAACTATAATTGTGAGATTAATTAAAACGATAGTAAAGGTTTAAACTTAAAAGATTAAATATAAATCCAATATTATTTTTTAAACATTCTTAAATAATAGAGATAATTATTAGCTAAATCATTATTGTTTCACTTCTAGTTTGATTAATTAAATTCTCATTAGAAACCTTTAAAATGTAAATAAAAATAGTTAAAATAAAAGCCAAGTAAAACACATCGAAAAATATAATTATCACAATAACAGTTAAAAATAAAACATCTTGGAATGGGGTGTAGACTCAATTGACTAAAGAATTTTGTTGTAGAAAAAAGTCATGAGGTTTAGTCTCTCCCTAGTTGGATAAAATATCCTCTTGTGGTTACAAGGGCATAAATAATATAACTATATTATTTAACATACTAATGTAATGGTTATTTCGAGTGGTTAAATAATGATGGATTAGTTCATTCATATTTTGATCCACCGTATTTTTAGTGATTACTATTGCAATAAAAAAAAATCAAACTTAAAAAATTATGAATTATGAGAAAAAAATATAATTATCACAATCAAAAATTGAATCATCTAATGTATATTGATTAAATTTTTAAATAAATAAAATCAAATTTTAGTAATATAAATATTTTCACCACTATTCAAATATATTAGCTCATTTGTATAATAATCTATATTTCCACTAAAAATTATAACCAAAATAAGTCATATTATACATAAATAAAAATTATGATAAAAAGATTAATTATTAGAAAAAAAATTAATAATAAAAAGAAGCTTTCAAAATTTAAGAAAGTATACATTTTTTATTTTTATTTTTTAAAATGAACTCAAATAGAAAATATAAGTCACTAGCTAAATCTTGTTGTATTGTTCATTTATATTTTGATCTATTCTAGTCTCCTTTAGCCTTGCCAAAAGAAATAAAAGAAACAAAAAAAATTCCAAATTAAACATAATAATAAAAAGAATCTTTCAAATTTTAAGAAAGTATAAAAAATTATATTTTTGAAAATTAATCCAAATAGAAAATATAAGTCACTAGTTAAATCTTTTGGTATCTATTCATTCATATTTGGATCTATACTAGTCTCCTAAGCCTTGTCAAAAAGAAAAGAAATAAGAAAAGTCCAAACTAAAATAATAAGAATATTAAAAAATATAATTATTACACAAAAATATAGTAAATCTTCCAATTTAGACTAAATAAATTTAAAATAAAAGACTATCAAAGTTTAATAGAATATTTTTATTAGCTTTACGATTCACCACCAGCAATTCATGCAGGACAATTGACCTCACGGAAAATTCTCCACTAGCAATTCATGGTAGTGATATATCATAAAGTTCATGGAGAATATTATCACTTTTAAATATAATGCATGATTTATTTGTGTAGAATTGGGTAAAATAAGGTAAAAGACATGAATCAATAGTATCAACCAAAAATAACATAAAAATCAAACCCTAATGACCTTTTATTGAAAAATGAAGCACAAATGAACATAGAAACATAAACAATAATAAAACAAATATAGAAACATAAACAATAATAAAGCAATATTACCATAATTCATATGCCATTGTTAAATCACCTTCATTTCTCTTCTCCATTTTTCTTTATATGCTTGCTTGTCCTCAAATTTGTAGTATGCAAGAATAGGCCTAGTGATAGTGACAATACAATATCAAAGATAGTGGTTGTCTAGGGTTTGAAATGAAAGGAAAATGTCTCTTTTATATAAACCTAAATTTTAATGAAGGGATTGAATGATGAATATCAATGGATGGGATTGATTTGAGAAGCAAAGAAATACGGTTAGGGAAAAAATAGGGTTTAGTTAAGGATGGTGGTGTAGATTAAAAGGTAATAAAACATTATCAAGGGTGAAGTTAATTGAGATAAGAGATAAGATTTTTCAAAAAAAAAGAGGTGGTTAGAGTAAATTAAATACTTATAAAATTATTTAATCTAGTAGGGAAAGGAAATAATTTAATAATTGAAACAATTATTTAATTATAGATGAAGAGGGAAAGTTGACTTTTAATTAAAATAATTGGAAACAATTATTTAATTAGAAAGTAGATGAAAAGACAAATTAGTAAATAATAAAAAATAATTATTTACTAGTGGAGGGGAAATGGTGGGAATTAAATTATTGAAGAAAAGGGTAATAGATAAGTAAATAATTAAAACAATTATTTAATTATAATAGGAAAATAAAAATAAATAATTAAATAAATGAGATTTTTTTTTTTTTGATAGGTTAATAGCTGACCAACACCATTTATATTATCGAGCCAAAAAATATTACATACTTGCCTATCGGCACTGTAAAGTCTTTCAAGCTTCAGATTTAAAAATAGCCTACGCAGTTCTTCCCTACTAGCCTAGTTTATATTTATCTATTACAGAGATATAATTTCCTATTGGTCAAAGCTTATGTCCTCTTAACCCTTCTACATTTCAACTTCCATGGCCCACATAGTGTTGTGAACAGGGGGTTGTTTGCATCATGTCCTGACCCCTGAGCCTTCGCTTCCTTACGCATCTACTTCGCATGTGTCACACGAGTCTTTACTGGGAACTCCATTCTGCATTTCTTATGGGCTAGCCCATTCACGATTTCCTCCACATCCCGTCCATCATCCTCAATCCTATCTTCCCTAGAGTCAAGAAGAATTGGAAGTACCGGTATTTTTTCCTCCTTTGAGTCGCTATCCGCATTGAACCCCTCGATTTCCATGTAATTTCCCAACTCCTCCTTTGATCATGGCTCTGCAAGCCCGGCTACACTAAGTAGGAATTTTAGGTATCAATGACCTTGCCACGCTCTGCTAATGCCTCTAGATCCACTTTAGTCAGGATAGGAAATTTTGGGACTGGTCGCCCTCCGCTTTTCTTTAACAAGTAGTTGCGGAAGGGGTATTTGACCATTCTCATCAATGTTGTCAAGAACTGCATCTATTTCCCCTAAATATGTATGCTTAAAGACACATTGACAGAGATTTTTTACCTTTATTTTTTCCAATCCTCTGTGGAGAGCGATTGCCAGAAACATCTCTGTTATGTCTGTGTTGAGGCGATGCTTGTGGAAGGATCAAATGAATTCTCTCCCTAGCACCTGCTTCACAACATTAACTACCAGCTTATCCTTAATAGTTAAGATTCCATGAAGTCTTAGGTTCGTTACCTCACCTTGGAACGGTATCATGGTGGTGGTAGTTTCCAAGCATACCGGAGTGTCCATCCCTCACAACAGAGCTTTCCGGCTACTTTTTGTTGAATTGGTTTTTATCGGTATGCATACTATTCTTATATTTGAATGCATTCCATTTCTGGTCCTATTTTAGAGGCACCATCACTTCACGCGAGTGATCCTTTACTCTAGTGCTTCGTTCTCGAGGCCTTCTAACTGATGTGACCCCAAAATGCCTTGAGTCCCTTATCAGCATCTTGAAGGGATGATTTACCCTTCTTTTATGACGATCATTTGGATTTTTAAGTGTGCTTATCTTGCCTTCACAACTGCTAATGCACTATTGGTAGTGTGACATTATTATTGACAAGACCTTTCCCCCAAGCCTGGCTTAGCTGTCTTCTTTCGATGCATGCCCCAACTCCGATGCTGCACATTTAGCCAAGCTGTCAACCACTGAATTACCTTTGCGGTATGTATGGCTAATATGAAATTCTTCGAAGGAAGACAACAATGTCCGAATTGGGATAAGCCAGCGCCTTAGTAGCTAGTTTGGGGAAAAGTTACATCTTATGACTTTGACTATAATTAGTGAATATCCTTCTAAATATAGTTTTGGTACTCCGAGTTTTTTACCTAGTTCAACTCCGTAGAGAGCCGCTCTTATTTCTTCCACGTTGTTTGTTGCTCGACCTATATTTCTTTCTTCTTGAGCGACAACCTTCCCTTCACAATTATGGGCCACGTAGCCTATGCCTGCTGTTGTAGAATTACCCAAAGATTTGCCATCAAAATTAATTTTAATCCATCCTAGTTGGGGAACCTACCAAACTATATCACGTCTGATTTCATCCTTCTGAGGGGCCTTCAGGGTACTGATTATGGGGCGGATGTGAAATCCATCAAACCTGTTAGAGAGCTCTATATCTTTATTAGAGAATATATTCTTTGGGAAAGAATTGTTTTTTGCTGCATTATTCACTATTTTCACTATTGCCTTACTTAAGCAACCTGTTAGTATTTCTCTCCCCATAGATTGTTCCTGACAGATGTGCCTCTTTCTCTCCTTACAAATTTCCCAACATACTGTGGATGGGATTATTCACCATATACTACTAAAAACCCCTTTGTGTATATTTTTTGGCCATGCAGTTAGCCAGTCCCTTAGATTTGGTGAAATAGGGGTTTAGAAATTTAACAGTTTGAGGGTGTGCTTCTAGCATGAGTTGACATAGGGGTAGGTGAGATGGGATGCTGATTTTGTTTGGTTTTTGCACATCACACATCTGCTAGGACTTCTAAATCCTAACTTTCACAACTTGTCCTAGGTTAATATTCTTCCCTGAGAGGCTAACCATAGGAACACTCCGGCCTTAGGTAAGACATCTCTTCCCCAACATAATGTATTGAGCCGATTTTTCCTTTCCCCTCACTTTTCCTTTATCCTCTAGCCCAATTTTACTTTATATTCGCCATCCACTGAGGCACTCCATCTCAAAATATCTTCCCCTTCATTAGTCGGGAAAGTTCTGGCTTCCATTATCCTTTTCAGGGCCTTTTTTTGTATTGTCGGGGCATTGAGTGTGTCTAAGTTTCTCCATTTCCATTTCCTCAACCCATTATCCTCTACAAATCCCCCATAGCTACTTATCTTTTGACCCCATACTCTGAAGGTTTCTTCCTTTATATCCTTCGAGCCCAACATATTGCTTAATTTGGCATGGCCATCCCATGAATCTTCCCAAAATGAAGCCTTTCTACCACTGTGTACTTCCCATGATACATGTTTATATATGATATCTCTACACTCACAT
Organism: Sequoiadendron giganteum; assembly: GCA_007115665.2. Taxonomy (NCBI): domain Eukaryota; kingdom Viridiplantae; phylum Streptophyta; class Pinopsida; order Cupressales; family Cupressaceae; genus Sequoiadendron; species Sequoiadendron giganteum. The sequence goes on from VCHN02000014.1 coordinate 103,040,662, forward strand.
ATGAAATTCCACATTTTTGATCCTCTTGGAGGGTTAAGGACCCTGATTATTCTTATTGGGTCATTAGAGTCAAGGTATTTCTTTCTCAGGATTCTAACCCATTTGTGATTTCTTGTGTACATTTGCCATACCAATTTATCCCCCATAGCTAGGTTCATTTCTTTCAGCTACCTAACTCTGGCTCCTCGCGAAGCCTGGGGTTTGCAAACCTTGTCTCGGGAAAGTAAGGGGATTTTATTAAGATCTTTTGGCCCATTCTAGAATAACTTACGCATGATTTTATTCAGCAGATCCACAATGCGTTCAGGGATTTTTAGGTAGGACATTGAATATATGGGGGTTGCTGCCAGGACTGTTTTAACCATGATAAGCATCCCTGCTGAAGTTGGCCATTTACCTTTCCAATGTTTCATCTTCTTTTTACAATTTTCTACCAATTTGTCCCAATAGTTCATGCAGTTAGCACTGGTGAATAGTGACATTCCAAGAAAACTTCCTGGTAAGCTAGCCAGTTTGATGCCTAGTATTCTTGAGAGGTCTCTTTGAAGACTAGGTTGAGTGTTAGGAAAGAAAACTTCTGATTTCCTCCAGTTGATGGCCTAGCGAGAGGCTATGTTGTAGTTATTTAATACTTTTTTGATATTTCTCACCTCCATTCTTGTGGCTAGGCCAAAGAGAATGGTGTCATCTACGAATTGTTGATGAGTACTTGCTCCTACCTCTGGTGCTGCCTCAATCCCTTTCTAGGAGCCTTCCTCTCTGAGCTGACCACTTCTCCTACCTAGGGCTTCATCCATTATGATAAAGAGAAAAGGGGAAAGAGGGTCCCCTTGTCATATCCCTCGAGTTGAATTGATGAATCCCTAGGCTACACCTTTAATTAGTATTGAAAATCTTGGGTTATTCACACAGCTTTTGATCCATCCCACTAATTCTTTATCGAAGCCAAATCCTTCTAACACTTCTAACAAAAAATTAATGTCCACCTGGTCATAAGCTTTCAGAATGTCAAGCTTAAGGATCATGCTTGGTAGCCTTAATTTCCTTGTTGAATGAATGGTTTCATGGGTTACTATTATCCCTTCCACAATTGACCTACCTAGGATGAATCCACTTTGTTCTTCTGAGATGATTTTACTTATTACCATTTTGAGCCTATTGGCGATGATCTTTGTGATTATTTTATAAATTGTGTTACACAGGGAAGTTGGCCTAAAGTCCCCCATTTTGTTGGCATTCTTCTTTTTTGGAATGAGTGCTATGAAAGTGTACTTGATAGCTCCCAGCATTACTTCCTTCCTCCTTGACTCTTCTGCTACTTTGACTAGATCCTCTTTGATTATTTCCCAATAGGTCTGAAAGAAAGATATCGGGAAACCATCCTGGCATGAAGATTTGTCTAGGCCTAGTTGAAAGGTATCTTTTCTGACTTCCTCCATACTTATGGGTTTGGTAAGTTCACTATTTTCTACGTCTGAAATCAATTTCGGTATTTGTCTGATGAATTCCTCCCTTATACCTAAGTCCACTTGAACTTCTTTTTTAAAAAGTGCCTCAAAGTATCCCACTACTTCTTGATTGATTTCCTGATTTTTTCTGGCAAGAGTCCCATCACTTCTCACAAGGTCTAAAATTTTGTTAGTGTTTCTTTTGACTAGGGTTGAGTTGTGAAAGAACCTGGTATTTCTATCTCCTTCTTTGAGCCTCTGTTCCCTAGATTTTTTCTTCCAATGACACACTATTCTTGCTAGGGTTTCCACTTGGGCTTCCATTAGAATCTTTTCCTTAAGATACTCTTCCTGCCCCATACCATTCTTGATTACTTCCTCATTTAGGATTTTGAGCTCGCTTTCAATTTTATTACTCTCCTCAAAAATATTTTTGAAGTGTTCTTTGTTCCAAATTTTTAATTTTGCTTTAAAATGGGCGAGTCTCTTTTGAAATTCAAAGAGGTGTGAGTGGTTACCAATCCAAACATCCTTCCACCAAGTCAAGATCTCTTCATAAAGACTTGGGTCCCTCATCCACATTCTTTCGAATCTAAAAGGAGATCCTCCTTTAAATTTATCTAGTTGGAGTTCCAGTTCAATTGGAAAATGGTCCGAACCACTCCAAGGGAGAATAGAAGCTTCCAGCAAATTCATTCCTTGATTCCATTCTCCTTTTACCAGGAATCTGTCTATTTTTTTTGCTATTCCAGAGTGACCCAATCTTCTATTGGTTCAGGTATAAACTCCATTCCTTGTGTTTATCTCTCTTAACAAATTTTGGTCTATGAGATCCTAAAAGTCTATCTGAGATCTTATCAAATTTTGTATTCCTCCCTTCTTCTCTGAGTTTTTTAGGGTGGCATTAAAGTCCCCTTCAATTATAGTTTTTACTTCTTCTGTATGATTGAGAAAAGTGGAGATTTCACCCCAGAGGAGTCTTTTATCTACTGGTGCTATAGGGCCATATACGTTGATCACATTAAGTTTTGAATTGTCTTGATATACTTGGACATAGACTGCTAATCAATTCTATTTACACTCCAAGGGTTTATAGTTTACTGAGGTTGGATTCCAGAATATCCCAAGACCCCCCGATGCTCCTACTAATTCTTTACAGCATCCTTCCCAACTTCTCCACCATTTCATTTTTTTGTATTGTTCCTCTTTACTCCATTTGGTCTCCTGAATTATAATTATATTTGTCTTATTGCTATCTATCTGATGCCTAAAATGGCGCCATTCGCTAGGGGCATTTAAGCCCCTAGTGTTCCAACTTATTATTCTCATGGGTCCCCTGGAAGGGGGAGTCCCTTCCCATTTCTAAGGATTGTTTGACCTAATTTGATTTGTCCTTTTACTACCCCTGCTATTTTCAACTTCTCCTTATTGGGCTTGCGACCTCTTTCGATATTTGGTTTAATACTTGGGATTTTTCTTGCTGAGGGTATTTTCTCAATTCCTCTTTCACCCATTATGCCTTCTTGGTAATCTTCAAATCTTTCGTCAAACTCTAATTCTGAATCCATACTCCCTATCTCCTAGCTTTCCACCAGACCTTCCTCTGAATTGATGTTTAGTAGTTTCATGTTTGGAGTCTCACCAGGATCCTCCTACTTATCTTTTTCTCTTTCTTGCGATACTACTAACTGATTCTCTAATCTAATGTCAGTAAGATGGGGAAACCCTTCTTCCTCTTGTATTTCATCTTCTAGTTGAATAGCGTTGTCATCTTGTACTAACCACCAAGTTGGTTGTTTTTCTTCATGGATGATATCCAAAAGTGCTATTCTTCCCATCTCCCCCATATGCCTACCTAGATTCATTGATTCCACCATTTCTTTTTTCTGGAATTCCCATGCCTAACTCGCGTCAGCTTTATTACTACTATTTATAGGTTCCTTTTTCTATTTTAGTATCCCTATATTCTTGGTTTCCCATTTATCCATGAAATCTTTCTTATCATGTTTCATTGATTTCATATGGGGCATAGTTGCAAATGGTCCTCCCTGATCACTTCCTACCTCCAAGAACCTAACTCAAATTTAAGTTCTATTGCTCTGGGCAATTCTAACCCCTACGACTTTGCCACACAGATTTGAAAATAGGGTCCTTTCTCTTTGTCCACTTGTGTATTATCTATGCTTTAGAGGTTGCCTAGTAGTTTACCTATTCCTTCTAAGGTTTTAACTGACCAATAATCTGAGGGAAAATTGTAGAACCTTATCCATACTACACTTTCTCCAACCAATTCTTTCCTTCAGTCGAAGTTAGGTTTCCATTCTACCAGATGAATTTGGGACCCATCCAGGAAATATGGCCCTGATTATAGCATCTCGTTTCTTCTTTCTTGGTTAAGGAATTTTACCAAAAACCAGTTATTTTCCAAGGCATTTACCAAAATTTCTTCCACCCAGTTTGTTTTGCACCATTCTACCATTGATTTCCAATTTTTCTGTCCTTCTCCCCCAACTTAGCAAACATTCCAGTTCTTTGCATAATTTCCCGATTTTTTTTAACAACTTCATTATTGACATTTACCTCTACTTAGTAGTTCCTTGTCCTCTTCATTTGTCTCCTCTGTTTCTTTGGGTGGTGGGGCTTTAATAGGGTCCAATTGTCGCCAATTTTTGGATAGATCTCTTTTTGATCCTTGTTTTTCCCTGAACCACCCTTTCGATTTTGCGGGGTACTGCTTCCAGTCACCAAAAAAATTTGTGTTCCAACTTTTTGTTGAATGATTAGGTCTTACCCATGAAGGTCCTTGACCCACCCAAGCTTTGTTTCTATTATTTCTTTGATCCTTCTTAGCCTGTTCTTGTTGTAAATAATAAAAATGGCACTTTTCCACCCAAACGCCATTCTCCATCACCCATTGGGGTCTATGAATTGTTACTCCATGCTTCAGGTTAGAGTTTCCATATGCCATCCAACCCTTGTTAACTTTTTCTTTGAATTTGTCAAAGGGATTTATTCTGTCGATTTCCTCACTCCAAGACTCCCTAGTTCCTTCTGGCTTTGTTAGACCTGCATTCCCCTATTGGCTAATCGCCACCTCTGGTGTACCATGTCTCTACTTTTTTTCTTGTCATGACTCCTGGTCCCAAATTAACTGTTCAACCTCCTTCCCTGGTTCGCCGACCTCCCTATGCTCGATCATGCTTGCCTATGCCACTTCACTACAATTTTTTTCTTTTCCCATCATGCTATAATTGCATAAATCAAAATTTTAAAATATTAAATAAATGAGAATTTATTTAATTATAGAGTGAAATATTAATTACTGATGTAATTAAATAAATATTAATTATTCAAGGAAAAATAAAAGGGGAAACTGAATTAATTAAATAATTAAAATTATTTAATTAGGTAGGGAAGAAGGGGATTTGATATGTAAAATAGTGTTCATAGGTCTAAGACATTTTTTAGTCTGTACATTTTATCCCTCTTTGATACAGTGTGAAGTCACCTGAATGTTGTATCAAATAAATTCAGCTCAGAATATGCCCTATTGTGTTGTGATTAGTAGGGAGTGGGTTTTTAATGATCCCTAGCATGGGTTTGGTTCCATAAAGAGGTCTTTTGAGTATAAGGATATTGTGAAGCTTGACATAGAGGAGTACAAGATCCAATGGGATCTACTAGCTGACATATGTGAGATATTCATCATGGTTCTATGCATTGTGATTGGGTGGACCTTCTGGCCATGTTATACTTTTACTTGCATGATGTTGCCTACAAAGGGGCATAGCCCATCAACTACGGGATGATATTGCTTATGATTTGGGCTTGGGAGAACATCATTATGTTTTGACCTCCTATTAGAAGATAGCTAGCAACAAGGATGCCATATGTAAATTTCGGTGATGTCGAGTATTGGCATCACACCATTGATTTGCTTGCTTCATTTGTCTAGATTATATTAGAACTTTCAGCCATGGGATGATGATGGATGAAATTTTCCCTATTGTGAATAGGCATGTTATCTAATTGGGAGGACCATGTAGTCACAACACTTTATCAAGTGATACATTCTAGAGTGGGTGCTCAAAAAATTTAGGGAGCGACAGAGGCTTCTCGATGGTGCAATAGATTTTGCTAGGTCCTCATGAGAGATCACTTAGTGGGGATAGATGATTAACATAGTGATGATAGAGAAGGATATTGATACTTTGTATCCCATTCAATGGGGTGTTGATGTAGAGGTTACTGATGTGGGGGAGATTTCCGAGTACGATTTGTGGTGTGTCATGCACAAGCCTAATCCCTTCAAAAATCGAGATTAGCCTACCCTAGTGGAGCAAAGGGGTAGAGGTCCATGTGATAGATTCATGGATAGAGGACATGGGAGGGGAGGAGATGGAGGTGGAGGAGGCATGAGTGATGATGGTGGATATGGTGATAGGAGAGACAGGGGGGAAAGTTCAAATGGAGGAGGGATAGAGGAAAAATAGTAGTTAGAAAACTCTCACCTATCAAGGAGGAGGCTAAGCAGGATGGTCTGTGGGCCAAGGAAGAACAAGAGAGACCCAAACTAGAGGGAGAGAAGGAGGTGGCCATGCAAGAGGTTGAACAAGATATGGGGAAGGAGGAGATGGGAGAGGAGGAGAGAGAAATTCAACAGGAGATCATTATGGGAGAGGATCTGAGTGAGGGCTATTAGGATGTGCCTTTTTGGAGGTTATGGAGGAGGGAGAGGGATACATGTCAATGGATTAGCATATCATATAGTTCTAGGCATGAATCCAAGCTGCACATGCATGGATCAAGGAATTACAAGCTAAGGTATATAGGCTCACTACTAAGAGAGGCATTGCCATCATTGGGAGACAAAGGGTCAACCAGTAGTGTCTGGATTTTATTTTGACTGTCAGTCTACACTCATGGTCGAGAGAGGTCATCAAATATTCTAGGTAGGAGAAGAGGATCAATATTATGGGGATTTATATGATTGTTAGGTGCCATCATAAAAGAGGGCTTTGAGATACACATAGACCCAAAGCCATAGGAGGTCACACTCCCACTAGACTCAGAGTAGTGGAGGAGTCTCTCAATCTAGTCCCTCTCCATATGGTTGACAATCAGGACAAGGACACAGGGCTTCAGCATCACATCCATAGTAGGATAGACCTCCCTCATCAACACCATATCCTTCAAGAGATATGGTCAACTCAGGATAGACTTATTTTATACATGTATTAAACATTGATTTTTTCATTTTGAGCTCGCAAGCTCCATTTTGAGATACATCATGATATTGTACTATGACACCATTTTTGATATATATATGTGCGAGATGCATGATTTTGGAGGTGACTTACATGCTTTATGTTCCTATGTTATATGCATGTCTATGTGATGGATTATGATGCTTATGATGTTATGCATTTATATGATTATGAGACGATTCTATATGATGATACATTATGGATGTATATTGTACGGTTTATGCTTATATGTGATTTTCTATGTTATGATGTATGGATGGATGTACTTAATTTAGTTTTATTGTACTATTTGAAATGTTATAGATGCATTATGATTATCATGTGATGTGATATGGATTATGGACATGTATGTATGTAAATGAAACATTATGTATGATCTCTTTCTGATGGTATGTGTGGATTATGTAGGATGTATCCAATGAGATGCATGCTTATAGTATATGGATGTAGGATGTTATCATATGGTTATCAAATGTGATGCAACTTATATGGATGATTCCTTATGATGGAATTCTAAATATGTTTTTTGTATTTTCTGATGCAATATGGGGGTATGTGCAGGATCATGATGGGCCAAAAAGTGGCGATATCTAAGTGATATGATGACCCATGTGGCTGACGACTTTATTTTTACCCAAAATTGATGAAACGAAAAGGGTTTTTAAAGGAGATTCTCAGATTTCCACCAATATAAATTATTATTTACTTTGAATTTAATAAATAATTATTATTCATTTTCTATTTGAATTGTGAGTAAATTCTTGATTGATAGGTTGATTGAAAAAATCTATAAATTTCAAACAGTATCACATTTTTTGAATCCAAAATATGTGTCAGATTCTATGCTTCACATACTATAGGATTAAAAAAAAAAAAATTGAATTTCTTGAATTTTTTACCAAGTTAAGGTGGCTAGACATAAAAGTTTTTATATTTTCTAAAATTTGTAATAAAAGAATCATAATTAATTATTTACTTGGAAACAAATTACAAAAAAATATGCATCACATTCGGACATGAGTCCCCTACTTATATCTAAAATTTTATAAGAAAATATTATCATTTTATTGTGGTTAGGGTGGTCAGACAGACACCTACTTCTTATTTTTTCCCTAAAATTTAAGTACTAATGCCTTGAAATTTTAAAATTTCACCAAATAGATTTTTTTTTTAAAATAAACCTAGTAGTTTAGAAACTAAATTCAATTTTCTACAAATTCTATTATTACATATTTTTTAAATAATATAGATAACTTATTCAAATTTTTACATCAAGTTGCCTAACTCTGATTTTTAGAATTGTATTGCCACTTAAGGGCCTATTTTTCCCATGATGATCCTGCACATACCCATGGATGACCTAATATGCTTATGATGATGCCTATGATGCTTCTAACATGATTATGTATGTAGTATATTTTTTGTGTCATAAGACACCATTAGGATGGGAATAGAAGAAATGTGAGCATGGAGGAAATGAATGTTAGAACGAAGTTTGTCAAAATGAAGAGGAGTTGATATTTTTCTTGATAGATATGGATTGCATGTTTATCATCATTGGGAATTAAATTATGGAAAATGAACAGTAAAAACCATTGCATGACATAGACCAAACTGTGTAATGGTATCCTTTTGGAAAAAATAGATAGTTGATACACAAGGAGTGCCATGACGCATACTAGGAGAAAAGTTACCCCAGTATTTTCTTCAGAAAAAACCACAAACAACAATCAAAGAATAGCAAGGACATGAGACATTATTTCTCCTCGAAATAATTCTTGGGACATCCTCAAGGTGTCTAGTAATATGACCAAAGATAAATTAACAAAAGGATAAGACAAACAAGACCAACAAAGCCAACAACCATTTAGACAATTTTCCAGTGATTGTTTGCTTATAACATTGATAGGATTGATTGACTGATTGATGGAAAATGCCTGGTTTTAGGAATAGAATAATTTCATATAATACATCATGTCCAGTTTTGATTGTGCAACCACTTACATAAAGAAAATGATAAAGTTGATAAATGATGATGTCTGGTATCAAGAAGGACACATCCTATATAAGATAAATGATAGGACCAGGTTTGGTTTCAAGAAATCAGGTAACTCATATAAGATGTCGAGTCTAATTTTGACAATTCCACCTCTTGTATAAGACCATTGATTGATTGGTAAATTTTTCTTTGACGATTAGGTAATTGATCAGTTTGGATTGAAGACTAGTTGGGTAGTTAGCCTTTTGATTTGTGATTTGGTTGAGACTCAGATAACTATTTGTGCTTGATCATGTTGATTTTAGTAAAGGATGATTTATAATGATATGAAGTATAATAGTATTGAAAAATGCTAAGGTATTGAGCTAATGTGTTGGGGGCTCATCAGTGATGTCCTTTCCTATGTTCAATTCATAGAGACATCATAGGTTGACTGACCTTGAGCATGGATAATTTATTATGGATTGAATCATGGTTGAATTAACCTCACAAACCCTAAAGGAATGACCTAGTGCCTTGGGTGATCATTAATGATGGCATTTCCTATGTAACATGCACAAAGACATCATAGTTCAATAAACTTAGACTAATAGGACTTAACACTATTTTTGGGATTTTTGAAGGTTTTTTGGATGTTTTTGGATTTTTGACATGTTTTATTTTTTTGGATTTTTAGAGATATTTCAATTGTTTAGCCTTTTAAAAATATTATCTGGATGTTTCTATATTTTCATGATAATGACCTCCAATGCCAAGTTTAGGATTTGATGAAGATGTAAGTCAAGTACTTGCCCCTAGTTAGGTGTAGGATTAATTATTAGGAGTTAGATAATGATGGGTTTGATAGGCGATAGAAACATAATATAAACCATTCATAGGCCATGAGAAGGACACCAAAGCATTATTATGAATGTCCCAAGGAAGCTTGGGCCGCCTTCTCAGATGTCCACCTAGCCAAACCATCGGCCACCTCATTCCTCTCCTGAGGAACATGAAAAAAAGTAATAGAATCCAAAGCGGTGCATAGAGAAATACTTTTTTTATCTACTATAACCAACTACTAATTCACCTCCTACAAATTTCTCTTATTCAACATATCAGTGATAACCTAAGAATTAGATTCATAAAAAATCCACCTCCAACCAAGGGCATAGGAATGTTCTAAGAAAAAAGAATACCTATAGCCTCCATGATATTATTAGTATGATGACCTCTATGTATAGAGAAGAATAAAATCACCACCCCCGAACTATCTCTGCCAATACCTCTAACTCCTTTATGCCCCAGATTACCTTTAGATGATCCATTAGAATTGATTTTCAGCTCTCCCAAAGCAGGTGGACACCAATTAAAAATACAACTAACTCGCTCACTCCCATGCCCATGATGCACAATCCTCAAGTTTCTCCTCCCCCCCATAGAAATACCTAGAGCACCTACCACTACAAGATCATCGGGGATAATAGGTACAAACAAATCAAACAAACTGGTCAATGTTTCCTAAAGACCTAGAATTCTCAACTAAATCTAACTAACAAGAAATTTCTTATCCAAAAAAATCATATAGTTGTGCTCTAACCAAATATGCCAATTTTTTAGACTGGGACCAATAATATAGTTTATAATCTAAGAAAAAGAGGTCTTTACATGAGGAGAATCTAGGATCCTCAAAAATTCCTCCAAATAAGAAGCATGTCTACATGACAGATTCCAAAGATTCCACAAGGAGTGCCAGATAAATTTCACAAAAATAAATTGAAAGAAGAGATGAGGAATGAAATCTTTATTCCCAACACACATAACACACATAGAAGGACCCTAAAACCTCCACTTCCAAATATTGTCCCAGGTAAGGCATTGTCCCTACACCACTAACTAGGAGAAGAAATTACACTTAGGCCAAGCAAAATTATTCCAAACCTATTTCCACCACAAGACCTCTAAGATCCTAAACAATTACTTATCAAGAAATTGATATCTTGAGGCAACATAAAATTTACCTTCTAGATGAGGACCCAAATATAGCACATATAACCCAAGAAGAGAATTGCAAGCACAACCCTACAAAATTCAACAAGCTCCTAACAATCCGACACCAGACCACTAGGAGGCCACTCCTATGGATCCTTCCATTTGAACGCACTAACATGATCCGAAGTCTAAAGAGACTTGAAATTAGCAACACAAAACCAACTAGCATCAACAAAATGTTGACTCAAATTCTCTAGATGAGGGTGAGTAGACAAAATGGGAGGATGACCATCCGAAGAATCATACAAGAAGAGAGCATCCTACCCATCATTACAAATCCAAAATAACCCCTGCTTGACCAACTTGTCTAACTATTTTGAGGGTACCCCAAACCATAGAAACCTTCCCCTCTAAACTGAAGTGGGAAATATCCAAACTCTCAACCACATCCAAATATTGGGAAGTAAGAATCTTCACCCACAACTAATGTTGCTGCAAACACCACCACTAATACATCTTAGCTGCTAAAGCTTGACCATTTAAATTATTCCATCGTAAACCTAGTCCACCTTCTTGCTTTGACCTGCATATGGAATCTCGCTTAACTAAGCTACACTTTAATGAATAATATTACCAAACCAAAGTAATTATCCATAAAAACTCTTAAAGTCTTAAATAAATCTAGAAGGTGCAAACAAAACAAAGCATCTATATAGAGGAAGAGCCTACACCACAAAATTTAAGAGAGTCACTTTGCCTACAAAAGAAATCCACCTCTAAGTCCAATGACTGACTAGATTTTGAAAATTATCTATAATCCCCTACCAAAACAATTTAGGAAGTGAGCGAATAGAAAGAGGAATGACAAGATAAACAAAAGGGAGAGTACCAATCTAGAAACAGAGAATTCCAACAATTCTCCATTGAATAACCTAAGGAGTATTAAATAAATAGATAAAAATACTTGGGTGCTAGCAAGAAGTTGAGTCCACTTTTTGGCCAAAAAGTTGAAGTGTTTTCCGTGGTTTTCAGAATTTGACACTTTGACATTAAAATTTGAAGCACTTAGAGATGGAATCTTCAAAAAAGTCACTAATCATAAAATGTAGTACTCATAGTCTAGTTTCCAAATATGTAATTTATTTCAATACCCAGATTGCACAAATTGAGTTTCAATAAGCATTTCTAAAAACCACTGTTTAAAAGTCATTTTTTTTTACCATACCATGCACGTGTACGACATCCATATTTTGAGCTAAATTATTGTATTTTTCTAAATACTTTTGGGAAAAGATTTGTGACTCATTGAAGCTTGCCTTTGATATTTTTTTGTAATTTTTTATTGAGTATTTTTTATTTTATTTTTAATTTTTATTAGGCATATTTGTCATTTTTAAAAATCATCATGTACGACACACATAAGATGACCTAAACTTATCATTTTTTTATTTTTTATTTTTTTAAATTGAAAATAATTTTCTGAAGTTTTCCCTTGTGCAATCCATTCATAAAAATGTTTTGTTGATAAAAAGTTATTAAAATACTAAAAAACATTGATAATTCAAGTTTATGGACTTGTTTAATTAGAAATTAAATGAAAAATTAAAAAAATAATCCAATTGTAAAAAAAAATTACATATTTGGAATCTACACTATTTAATCTATAATGGGTTTTAATTTCATCAAAAAAATCTATAGATAAAGCCTTCAAATGTATGCCCAAAGTCACTATTTTTTTGTGACATTGCTAGGACCTTCAACTTGCAAGTCAAACCAAGTCCATGGCTTAGGTTCAGATCGCCAAACCATTTCCCGAACCTATAAACAAAGCAAAAACTCGACCTACCTTTGAAATTTTAAAAAACGGGATCTCGTTTTGAAAATTGTCAGAAACTGCCATTTTTGGAATTTTTGAAAACCGGATCCTGTTTTGAAAATTTTCCAAAAATGGAAAATTTTAAAAATGGACAGTTTCAAAATGGAAACTTTACAAAATGGGATCCCATTTTCAAAAGTTACCAAAAGGGAAATTTCCATTTTGGAAAGTTTTCAAACGGGATCCCATTTTGAAAAATTTCCAAAATGGATTTTTTTCAAAACGAGATCCAGTTTTTTTTTTAAAAAACGGGATCCCATTTTTTTATTTTTGGCTTGGGATCTCGTTTATTAAAAATGAAATCACATTTTTTCAATTTTGATTTCATTTTTTTGGCTAAGGCAAAAACTTCCACGTTTCGTGGACTCAACTTCTTGCACTTACCCACTTCCCCTCATTAATATTCTGACCAGACATAGCCAAATAACTATCTAGAATACTACACCACCTAAAAGCCTCCTCAACCATGACCCTACCCATAAAATCAGTGTCATCTACAAACTTAAGATCAGACTGAGGGGGGATATTACGTCCCCAACACTATCCCTAGATCAAGCCACTCCGCAACTAAGATCTGGTAAACCTCCCCAAGCCCTCAGCGGGTAGGATGAACAAGTAGCGGGAAAAAGGATCCCCTTGTCTAATCCCCCTAAAACCACCAAACAACTTTGTTAGCTTACCATTAATCAACACTAAAAATGAAGGAGAAGTGACAAAACTCTTGACCCATTCAATCCATTCACTAGAAAAACCAAATGCTCCTAGGATCTTGAATAAGAAAGCTCATTTAACATGATCATAATATTTTTACATATCTAAATTAATAAACATAACTTTCTCCTTGGAATACACCATAGAATGAATAGTGTCAACATCAATGATAACACCATCCATAATCTGCCTACAAGAAATAAAACTCCCTTGCTGCTTAGAAATTAGCTTACTTAGCCAAGGTTTCAGTCACTCAACAATCAACTTTGTAATTATCTTGCATACAATATTACCTAAAGAAATTGGCCTAAAAAGATCCAAAGTATTAGACCCGTCCTTCTTTGGTATGAGGGCAAGAAAAGTAGCATTCATGGACTTTAGCATTTGTTTATTCATGTGGGATTCTTGAACAACCTCTAGCAAGTCTATTTTAATCACTTCCCAGAACTCTTGAAAAATTCTATTGAAAAACCATTCGGGCCAAGGGCCTAAATTCCCTTTTTCATCTAAAATAGAGCATTCTCAATCCCCAACAAAGAAATAGGATTAAGCAAAGAGTCATTCATCTCACTAGTAACCAAAGGCAATATATAATCCAAAATCACAGCTTCATCCACCTCCGTAGGAGGGGAGTCCTCAGATAACAAAGCAAAGAAGAAAGAAACTAAATCCATAGAAATAGAAAAAAAGGAGGATAGAGTCTCCCCATTTGAAGTCAAGAGGGAAGAGATAACATTACCTTTTTTTCTATCCTTAATCAAATTGTGAAAGAAAGAAGCATTCTAATCCCCCACTTGAAGCCATTCAATGTGGGACTTTTTTTCAAAAAACAATCCACTCTCAATTCTCATTCCTCAACTTCCTTCACTATGACAACTTCCAACAAACCTAACTCCTTTGTGAGGCCCTAATCCTGAATTTGCCTAGTAATCAAATCTAATTGAGCTTCAACATTTTTATTTTCTTGAAACATATTACCAAAGTGTTGCCTATTCCAATGCTTCAACCTATACTTCACATACTATAGCCTCTTTGAGAAGGACTACATAGATGTACCATGTGTCAGCTTCCGAAGATGCCAAAATCCAAGAAGAAAATCATGAAGATATGCATCCCTTAACCAAATAAGCTAAAAATTAAAAGATTGATTTATACAACACTAAGGTAACTCAACAAGAAACTTGATTGACCAATGATCAAAACCCCACCCTTCTAAAATCTTAGAGATAGTTAGCCACCTACCTCCCATCCAAAAAATAAACACCAAGAATCTATCTAGACGTTCTGAAATAATAGCTTTCCCAATCCTCCTATTATTCCAAGTAAAGACCCCATTAATAGGCTTGATGTAAAGCAAATTCAAGAGAGAAATATTATCTTGCATAATCATCAAAGAAGTCTCTAGGTAAGCACTACCACCCCTCTTCTCCTCCAATGAAGTCAGAGCATAAACATTAAAGAAAATAATTGTCTCCCTTGACTCAAGATGAGAAGCAACACAAGAAACTATTCCCCTACAATAGGACCACTAGATTGGACTAACTCTATGTGGATCCCATAAACAGGGCACCCTGCCAAAGATTCTAATTTCTCCAACACACTAACACTACCCATGGCCCCAAATATTCAAATCTACACTCAATATGTTATCAACAAATAACCTAGTTTCTTAAAGGAAAACACCATCAGGAGAATGAAAATAAATTAGATCGTAAATAGCCATTTGTTTAGGGGTTCTATTCATACCCCTCACATTCCAAGAAAGCACTATCATCGCAGAGGTTAGGAGAAGTGAGCATAAATATTCCTCACTCAACCCGACTCCACCAACGTCTCTCCAATTAGCTTAACCTTTTCCCAATCCTTTTTTCTACCAACCTTAAAAGGTTTATCAAGAACTCCTTTTTTGGGGTTTTTTGTTGTAAACCCAAGGTTGGGGAAGAAGATCTATTATTACTCAAATAAGAAGTATCTTGCACCATAGAGAGAGAACCACCAGTACCAAGAGAACTACTAGAGGCCTCTAGCAATAAACCAAAAGCAATTTGAGTAGGAATTTGAGGAGACAAATTAATATCAATCTAAGAACCTTGCACACCAAGGTGAACTAGACTAGGAATAATAGTACGCTTGTCCCCAGGAACATCTTATGTAAAAGAACCAATAGTCACATGTAAGTCTACTTGAAATCCTTCCTCTTAAACCAAATCCTCCAATGCCTCAAATATATTGAAGGTATCCTCCTC
This sequence comes from Sequoiadendron giganteum, assembly GCA_007115665.2. Lineage (NCBI taxonomy): Eukaryota > Viridiplantae > Streptophyta > Pinopsida > Cupressales > Cupressaceae > Sequoiadendron > Sequoiadendron giganteum. Next base: position 103,056,180 of record VCHN02000014.1, read on the forward strand.
CTGTCTATCCTTAAGGGATCTCTTTTAGCCCCTTCCCTGATTATGAGACTTAACTAGAAAAAACTCTTCTTTATCAACTACCTCCCCTTGCATGGGATTCTTACCCTTGTCTAAATTTGAAATAGATTGAGAAGGGGCATTACTTGTATCAGAAGCACTAGAAGTTCAGGGAAACCTCCTATGAAGATGACCATATTCATGACAAAACCTACATCTAAAAGGTAATGTCTCATAATCTAGCGGCTAATTCCAAGAGAAAGAACCAACAGTCATGTCAACTGAATCTAACAATGGATGACTTAGATCAATTTCAGCATATACTCATGCATAAGGAAAAATATTCTTATTTAAATTTTTTTGAGAAGGACCAATAGGTTGTTTTCCAAACGATAAAGCAATCAATTATAATATGTCACTTCTCCAACACTCGAGCAACAACCGAGGAAGACGGACTGAAACTATGACCCTAGAGGGTAACTTCTTCACTGAGTTAAAACCAACATGCCATATTTTTATGAAGGGACCCACCTGATTATAGAAATATGGAACACCTTCAAAATCCCTATTTTGATAAAAAATGTATGAAAAATCCACCACAAAACAGTAATTTGTAGCCATCAGAATATCAAAGTCTCCTTCTGGGTTCCATGTCTTATGGATCTAGGTATCGAGAAATGGGTGAGAAACACTCATCCCCAAAATTTTATAGATCCAAACATGATTGGAGTAGTACACATATTCAACCACTGACTCTGATTGGATCACTAAGATCGGCCATTATTGGGTCCTCTCTAAACACCCATTCACCTTATGCACTTTAGGATAACCATTCCATGTAATTTCCACATTAAAAAAACTAGGTTTGGAACTCTTGGATTAACACCCACCATTGTAGACCCTCGAGATGCCTTGTCCAAAGACACATGAATAGTCATTAAGACCCACACCAAGAAAAACCCCAAACAAGCCCTGTTTTACCAGACAATGCCCACTCCAAACCCCACACCAAGCAAACAAAGTGGGAGAGTAGATGAAAGAAAGAAGAAAACCTTTGATGCAGCCAAGAAAATGAAGCCCCCTTGGAAGAAAAGATAGGCAACTCTTCGTCGCCTAGGAATAAGAGTGTGAACAACATGAGCAATAGACAAATGAACTAGACAAGGAAAGAGAATGTTTATCACCACCCCTAGCCTCCCTACAAGCACAAAACCCCCCCTCCCCCCCACATGAAGAAAGCTCATAGAAAGCATAAAAAAATAAGTTAGGGCACGACTACCCTAGCTTGCCCTTGATAGTTCCCATATGTGATCTTTCCTAAGATTCACCAATGAAACATCCAAATCATGGTTAAATCACTAATTTTCTATCTATTTCTAGGGAACACAATATATGATTCCTTTAAGGTGCATTACTATTTCACTATTATTTTCCCACATAAAGTTTATGAACCTAGTATCATTTATTTCATAGTCCATTACATCATTCACATCAAGTCACATAATACTCCATCAAAGCTAATAGCCATTACCAAAGAATAAGTGAAGACAAGATATCATAGGGTCATTTCAAACATTAATGAAAATAAGGATATAAATACACAAGGGAAAATCACATAAGCAACACAACAAGGGCCACAACACTAACCAAAGATCCTAGTGTTGCAACCCTACTTTCATACCAAATGTAATGCCCAATATTTATACCAAAATATAGTTAAGGAGAAAAAATAAATTTAAATATGTATTACAACACATGACTAAGTCACAATTTTTTTTTCCAAAGAACACAATTCTTAAAAAGCATAACAACATTTGACCAAATATAGATTATAATATTCAATTAAGTAACTAATTTACATAGGTAATCCTAGAATTCTTTCAAGTGGAGACATGAAATTCACATCATTGAGACAAAACAAATTAGTCCTACAAACACATTCATGATCATAAGACACAATCAAGTCACAAGCTATTCTATTACAATACATTAATATTAACTCAAAGTAATGAAAAGAGAGAAAACCCTAGGGGCTAGACCTAATTCGTCGATGGCTCATCTATGATGGCCTTATGCATATATTTCATAGAAGAACCATAGTTTGACCAACATAGACTTGAATTAGCACATACTTTGATGCCCAATAAGATTTTTCCTCAAACAATTTGACAATAATTTAATCAAATAAGCACCTTACAAATTTTAGTTTGTTATCACAGTGAAAAAAGGTAACATTAAAATGATGATAAATCTCATAATACTAAGCCAAATTAGAAAATTAAATATGATCTTAAAATGGGAAGGTTTAAGATTGAAAAAATTAAATAACATAGATCATAAAGTCACAACCAACACAAATCTAAGCTAAAACCCCAATCCAAACAAGATACAAATAAAAGAGAGCAGTAAATTAAAAGCAAGTAAATGAAACATTCCCTATTATGGTTGATTACTTCTCTTGTCTCTCCTTCTTGTTCTTATGCAATATTTTCCTTCAGATTTGTTGATGAAGTTTTACAAATACCTGCAAATAGTAAGCAAGAAAATTGGAGATAAAATGGTTGTTAAATAAAAAATGGAGTAGAAAGGTTGCTTTTATAGACAACCATTCAAATGAATAGACAAGATTGATCTTCTAGAAATATTCTAAGATCAATGGATGAGGATTAATGAGAGGGAGGTTACAAAATGGATGGCCAAGATCGAGTTTCTAGAAAGATGCCAAAATCTACAGTTGAAAATTGATGCAACCAAAATATTCCATGCATGGAAAAGATATGACACTGATAGCTATGACAGAAATGCAAGACATGCAAGCTATGACATGAAATAATGACAGGGGAACTTTGACCAAAATGGAGGGAGAAATAATTTATTAAAAAATGGAGGATAATGACAAGTGGAATATAAATAATTTATCTCAAATTACTTATTTGGAGGAAATGAAAAAGCATATTTAATTAAATTCAAAATTTTAATTAAAGGAGGAGATAGAAATTAGACATGGATAATTGATTTGGATCAATTATTTAAAAGAGCAGAATGACACATAATTAAATAATTTCATCAATTATCTAATTATAGAAGAATAAAAGGTCAAATAATTACTATTATTTGACTATAGACATGTGATGAAAGATAAATAATTAAATAAATAATGATTTATTTAATTATTGAAGAAAGGGGGTATTAGTGACACAATTAATTTATTTTAATTGACCAAGATAGAATAGAGATTAGAAAGTGAATTAATTAAATAATTAAAATTATTTAATTATTAGAGGATGATGACTAAGGAAAAAATGTTGCTCGCAAACCTGGGACATTTTTCAGTATCTAAATTTTCCCCCTCTTTGACATAATGCAGTCCATCACATTGTGTTAGAAAAATTTAATTCTGAAATATGCCCCAGTGTAAAGAGAGAGGGGAAGGATGACGAGGAGGATTGTTGTATGCCCCCTCGAGACGATAGGTGGGTTCAAAGAACATGAATGTGTTTTTGAAATGGAAGATAATACTAGAGCATGAAGGATTGAATAAATGATAGCACGGAAAATACAAGGGAGATGGGATGTTAGGCTTAAAAGGGGAAAGAAGATAGATAGAAAATGATAAGGGAACCAACTTTCATGATTACATTTTTATATCTATCATCATTGGGCATCAAAATGTCACAAATGGACCATAAATACCATGGTATGACATAAACCATGGTGTGCAAGGTGACCATTTGGGAGAGACAAATAGTCAAAAAGACAAGGAATACCCAAGCTCATACTAGGGACCCAATTGTCCTAGTATTTTTGCCAAGACAAACCACATGTAGCAAACAAAGAAAAGAAGCCATGATTCATCATCATCCCTCTAAATCCATTGATAGGAAATCCTCAAGGAGACTAGTAACATGACCCAAAACCAATTGAAAAGATAAGAAAATCCAGACTATCTAAGTGTTTTCCAAGATAGTGTTTGCCAGTGATAATGATGATTGTTTAATTTATTGATTAGGTTGACCAAGATGACCGAGCTGATTGATAGGTTGATAAGGATTGATAAAGTGATTTTATTAACCATGCTTAGCTTCAGGAAGGAAACATCTTGATGAAGGCAAGATTGATTGACCAAGCTGATAAGATTGATTGGTGTGACAAAGTTGATTGACAAATATGAAAAATTGATTGATAATGATAACACCTGATTTCAGGAAGGACACATCTTGATTAAGGCAAGATTGATTAACAAGGTTGAAAATATTGATTGTTTGATTGTTTGAAAAAGATTGATTTATATGATTGAGCGATGTGATGACACCCAATTTTAAGAAAGACACGTCCTATTTAAGGTAAGGAACACATCTAATAAAGTTGACCAAGTGACAAGTGTTGACAAGACACCTAACTACAAGAAGGATACATCCTGCTTAAGGTGAACGAAAAGGTTGACAAAGTCTAATCTCAGGAAGGATGCATCCTGACAAGAGATACAAAATAGGACCAAAAGAGACAAATGATATAATGCCCCATTCCAATATAAGACTAGTGACCTGATTGAGATGATGATAAGATAATTGATTGATGAAAGATTTAATTTATTTGTTGTTTCATGATGTAGTTTGAATGGTGATTTATTTTGGACCAAGGACACGACCCAACTCAACGAAACCTAAAGGAATTGATCTAGGGGGCCTCAGGGGATCATCAAAAGATGGCCCTACCTACATAGTAGTGCGTAGAGACCTCGTACTTCAACATGACTTGACTTTCTCTTATTCTACAAAATAACGAGTCATGATTTTATTTGGACAACCTAAAGGGACTAGCCTAATGCTTCAGGGGCTCATTTAAGATGAGTCTTGCCTACGTAGCAAACGTGCAAAGGCAATATAGTTCAAACACTCTAACAAAACTGATTCAAACTCAAACTTCGCGTCAGACTCTGATTTTTGGAAGTTTTGAATTTTTTTGATGTTTTTTTTTTTTTTGAGGATTTTATGATTTTTTTTGGATTTTGAAATGTTTTGATTTTTTTAATTTTGAAATGTTTTGATTTTTTGAATTTTTGGATTTTGAAATGGTTTGATTTTTTTGGATTTTGAAATGTTTTGATTTTTTAAATTTTTTTCCAAGACATTTTATGATTTTTATGGATTATGAAGGTTTTAAAGGGCTTATACCATGTATTATTTCCCATGAAGATGTAATTCAAGGAATTGCCCCTAGTAAGGTATAAGACCAATATACTATGTATGAAGGGAAGCAAAGAAAGAGATAGGTGGATATGAAAGTGAAGGATGCTAAATGTCAATGGTTTTCAGGCCATGGGAAGGATGACAAAGCTTTATTATGGATGAGGAATGGGTATGAATGGATGAAATACCAAATGGAGTGATAGTAGAAAAAGGAGCATAGAATGACTACGCATGGTATTTGTTTGCCAATTTTTCTCCAATGTACTTATCCAAAGCGCCACCGAAGTGGTTTTCACTTTTGGACGAATTATTTTTCTTTATTATTTTTCTATTTTATTTTTTTGTTTTTTTGCTGTCACCAAGATGCTTGTTTGCCAAGTTTTCATCAAGGTGACTATTTTTTTAATTTTTTTTAAATTTTTGACTTTTAAAGGGATACTCTAAGAATCAAGTATAATACTTGGAAAGGTGCATTTTGTTGATGGGTTTAGACAATGGTTATCCTTTAGGAGTAGAAAGTTGATAAGCACCAAATCCTTATGCTACTATGATGATGTACGGTCTCAACCAATTAGGCTCAACTTTACTAGGTTTTTCTTGTTCTGCTTGGCTCTTTGGATTCTCATTTAGAATGAGATCACCAATTTAAAAACTTCTAGGATGAACCTTCTTATTATAACTGCATCAGAGGCAGTTCTGATATGCTTGCAAGTGTGTCAAAGCATTTTGTCTCTTTTCATCTAGTAACTCTAGCTCTTGTAGATGGGATACACGATATTCTTCTTGGTCAAGTAGGCCTTGCATAGAGACTTGTAGAGATTGTAACTCTACCTCTATAGGAAGTATTTCTTTAGATCCATAAACAAGGGAATATGGTGTGGCTCCTATAGGGGTTATGAATGCTGGTGCGATAGGTCCATAAAGTAGGGTCAAGTTGTAAGTGCCAGTCATGACTAGTATCATTGGCAGTCTTCTTTAAGATATTTAGGATAGTCTTATTAGATGCCTTAGCTTGACCATTACCCTGGGGGTAATACAGAGTGAAAAATTGATGTTGAATATGGACTCTTTCACATAGCTCATGAACATCTTGGTTTTTGATAGAGCGACCATTATCTGTAATGATGCAGTGTGGGATACCATAACAATAAATGATATAATTCAGGATGAATTTGGCTATCTACTTACTAGTAATGTAAGTCAATGGGATGACTTTAATCCATATTGTAAAGTACTTAGTGGCGACAAGGATAAACATATGTCCATTAGAAGAGGTGGGATGGATTTTTCCTACGAGGTCGAGTCTCCATTGAGAAAATGGCCATGGTGAAGTAAACGAGTACAATTCCTGAGCTGGTGCATGTATGAGATCTCCATGAATTTGACATTGGTGACATTTCTTCACAAAATGATAGGCATCATGTTCTATCATCGGCCAATAATATCCCATTCTCATGAGATTTTTGGCTAAGGTAGGACCAACAAAGTGAGCTCCACATATACCATGATGTACCACTTGTAAGGTTGTTTGTGCTTCATTAGAGTCGAGACATCGAAGGAGGGTAGTATCTAGGCTATGACGATAAAGGGTATCTCTGATGATGGCATATTTAGATGCTTGTCGGATAAAGGTCTTACGTTAGTTAAGGGACAAGTTAGGAGGTATAATCTAGTCATGTAAATAGGTATAAATGTCTTTGTACCAAGGTGAATCAAGACCAACAAGTTTGCACACAAGTTCAGTTTCGGGGACACCGAATGCAGGGATCAATAGTTTTTCTACCAAGAATTCGTATTATGATGGATTATTGGGAATGTCCAAGAGAGATATGATGGTATTCATTGCATCAGTTTCTTTGTTCTAGATTCTCAGGATCTGTTGAAAAGAAACGTTATCAAAGTATAGTTTGAAGCTATCCACCATGCATTTTTAGGGCATCAATTTCTCATCCTTAGCATCATAATCATCATTAACTTGTTTTATCACTAACTGTGAATCACTATAGAATTGAAGATCCTAGATTTTATATTTTATTGCTATTCAAAGTCCTTTCAATAATGCCTCATATTGTGTTATGTTATTAGTGCAAGGGAATGCTATTCAAAATGGCTTGGGAATGGAGTCTCCTTGGGGTGCGATGAACATAATTCCATCTCTTGAACCATGAATTGTGTATTATCCATCAAAATATACCTTCCATGTAATTGGTGTGTCTATGAAAAAGATTGATTCATCTAGGAAATCATATATCAAAGGATGATATGCCTTTACGGGTTCATCTACAAGTTGGTTTTCTATCGCTTGTCCTTTTATTGCCTTTCAATCTACATACTCAATGTCATATTCACTTAGCATCATAACCCATTTAGTTAGTCTTCCTGTCAGTGTTTCTTTGCTATGTTGCTTTGCTAAGAAGATATTTTAGAGGATCAATTTTGGAAATTAATTTTGTCTTATGATTCATCATGTAATGTCTCAATTTTTGTGCTACAAATACCACTGCTAGAAATGCTCATTCAATAGGACTATAATTCAACTCATATCCAACCAAGGTGTGACTGATGTAATATATAGCCCATTCTTTTCCATTATTATCATTTTATGCTAATAATGACCCTAGTGATGATGTTATTGTTGTCACATATAATATAAAAAAAAAATTGTCGATTAGAGGCATTAGAACTGGTGGATTCAATTGATAATTTTTTGTCTGATCAAACCTTCTTGACACTTTTCTGTCCAGTTGAAGGGAATTTCTTTTCTTAACAAATGTTTGAATGGGTGGATATTGTCTACTAATTGAGCAATTAACATGCAGATTGATTGTATTCTCCCTTGCAACGTCCTCAATTGACTGATGTTGGTTGGTGGTGGCATTTTTAAGATAGATTTGGCTTTCAAGGGATCAACTTCTATTCCTCTACATGATACTATGTATCCAAGGATTTTACTTGATTGGACCCCAAAAACACATTTCTTTGTATTTAATCTGAGTTGGTATTTTTCTAGTCATGTGAAAATATTGTCCAATACTGCTAAATGTCCACTTCATTCTAGGGATTTAGAGAGAAGGTACTCAAAATAATCTTCCATCAATGCATGCATATAGTCATGAAATATTATGGTCATCACTCTTTGATATGTATTTCTGATATTTTTCAATCCAAATGGCATTACATTCCAATAGAAATTTCCCCAAGCACATGTAAAATTTATTTTTGGTTGATCTTTAGTAGCAATCCTTATCTGATTATAACCTGAGAATCCATCCATGAGTGATAGCATTTCGTACCCAGTTGTGAGGTCTACGATGATGTCGCTGTTTGGTAGAGTAAATTCATCCTTTGGACAAGCTTTGTTGAGATCTCTAAAATTTGTGCATATTCTAATTTGACCATTTGGTTTAGTGATAGGAAAAAGGTTTGATATGCAATCTGCATAATCAATAGAATGAATGAATCCCACATCTATAAGTTTCTTCAATATTTTCTTTACAAGGAGTGTGATTTGTGGATGCATTTTTCTTAGCTTTTGTTTGTATGGCTTGGCATTAGGTAGAAGTGCTAAGTGATGTGAAACCAATTCAAGATCCAATCCAGGCATATCTACATATGACCAGGAAAAATTGACTTATCTTTCTACAAAGAATGTTGTGAACTTAGGATTTTCCTTGGCGGTCAAAGATGATGCTAATTGTATGATTCTAGAATTATCTTGTGTTCCAATATTCACCTCTTTTGTTTCTTCTATCATCAATGGCAATCTCTCTTGGTCTATTTGGATATAGTCAAATCCTCCATCCTCAAGTGCCTCAAGGAGGTTTTCACCTTCAGATACATCCTTTATTTTTACTTTTTCATGGTCAATAGGCACCTTTCGGTTTTTAACTTGAAGACCTATTATTTCTATTTTTTTATTTTATGATATTCACTTTTGCAACTAGAGGATAGGATAGCCTCACCAAATTATGCATCATAATCAAGTTCTATGGAAAATCGAACCTTCTGATCCCCACTAGGTATTCCTTCACGAAGTCCCATACACTCAATGATTGCTTCGTTGTTCTTGAAAGTGTCCAAACTTGGTTGGTCTTGTTGATCCCAATCCATGATTTGTGGGTAAACAAGGGGTAATTCATCATCCTTTTTATCAAGATTCATGGGGTAGGGAGAGAGGGTAAAGATGGACATAGATTCATCAGGTTCCCAAGAGGCAACATCAATGCTTTCCCAAAAGTGTTTAATACATTGTTCTTTATTTAAGGGGGCTTTGGGACGAGGGCTTGGTAGACTTTGCGGGGAACCAATTGTAACAATTTGACTGAACTGTGTTTCAAGAGGAGGCTTATTAAGTATTTCAAATAGTTTATCTAAGTCCATAAGGGTAGTGGAGGATAGGAAATCCCATTCATATTCATTAGAATCAGCATCAAAATCCCAAGGTTCCTCATATATCGTGATCTCATTTGAAGCATTAGAAACCTCACTTGAAGGTAATCTGATACCTTGGATAGTCACTTTTACAGGTAGGGTATGTGCAAGATTATGATGGGCCAAAAAGTGGTGATATGTAAGCGATATGATGGACCATGTGGCTGACGACTTTCTTTTTACCCAAAATTGATGAAATGAAAAGGGTTTTTAAAAGAGATTCTCAGATTTCCACCAATATAAATTATGCTTTACTTTGAATTTAATAACTAACTATTATTCATTTTCTATTTGAATTACCTCTAAAGTCCTGATTGATAGGCTGATTGAAAAACATCTATAGTTTTCAAATAGTATCACATTTTTTGAATCCAAAACATGTGTCACATTCTATGCTTCACATACTATAGGATTAAAAAAAGAAAAATTGAATTTCATGAATTTTTACCAAATTAAGGTGGTCAGAGAGATGAATTTTTATATTTTCTAAAAGTTGTAATAAAAAATTCATAATTAATTATTTACTTGGAAAAAAAATACAAAATAATATGCATCACATCGGGACATGAGTCCTCTACTTATATCTAAAAACTTATAAATAAAATATTGTCATTTTATTGTGGTTAGGGTGGTCAGATGGACACCTACTTATTTTTTCCCTGAAATTTAAGTACTACTGTATTGAAATTTCAATTTTTCACCAAATAGATTTATTTATTTTTTAAATAAACCTAGTAGTTTAGAAACTAATTTCAATTTTCTATAGATTCTATTCTTACATATTTTTGAAATAATATAGATAACTTATTCAAATTTTTACATCAAGTTGCCTAACTTCGATTTTCTGAATTTTCATCACCACTTAAGGGCTTGTTTTTTCCATGATGATCCTACACATACCCAGTACAAATGCTAACTCTTGATGTTTAATAAACTTAGGAGGTTGCAAGGGTTCTATCATCCCTTGATTATTTAGGCCAAGACCACTGTGTCCATCATATCCTTTTCATTTCATTATTGGGAACCCTTTTGGATATTGTTCAACTAGCAACCTCTTAGATTTGGTGTCTTCTTCTTGTCTATACAACCATGTGAGAAAGTGATCATCTAGAGATTCCTTGGAAAGTTCCTCCCATTTGGTGAAGGTGGTAGGGGGATTATGAAAGATGACCTTAGGCTGCATGGGATGTGTTTTTCCATAAGAGACTCTTCATGTTGTATTATTAGTATCGTTTGTCTTAGATCTAGATCTTAGGCATGGAGGGTGTGGTGAATGGAGTGGATGATTTGACCAGCGTAGATTGGTAAATGTAGTCAGATGAAGTGGCAGATGAAGTAGAAGGTGAGGCCTCTCGATTGATGGGCACTTGGCGTTCAGTAATTCCTCTTAATTTTAACAATATTGAAAAGGATCAGGGTCACCTAGAATGGTGATTCCAGTGCCATTGTGTGGAAATTTGAGGCATTTATGGTAGGTGGATGGGATAGCTCTCATAGCATGAATCCAAGGATGACCAAGGAGAAGTTTATAATGTAGATCTAGATCCAAGACATGAAATACTATGTGTTGTATTGTGGGGCCAACTCTTATAGGGAGTGAAATAACACCTTCAAATGAACATTAAACATCATCATAAGCTTTGATAGTGAATTTCTTTGTTTGGTCTATATAATTCTCAGAGTATCCCAATGATTTCACCAATTTTAGGGAGAAAATATTTAGACCCAATCCACCATCTACTAGGACTCATCTAATCTTGCATTTATCGATGTAAACTTCGAGATGTAGGGGGTCATTATGATTAAATTTTGGTGTGGAGAAGTCTTTCTTAGAAAAGGTGACATGATGTGGCATAGCTAGGTATCCGACCATGGTCTGAAATGCATTGATGTATAGGTTCATGGGGATAGATGCTTCTTTCAATGCTTTTTCAAATATAGCTCTATGTTGTGGGGATTTGCGAAGGAGCTCAAAGATAGATATTTGCACGAGATTTTTTCCCAACTGCTCCAAGAGATTATATTGGTTCTTGGGCTATAGATTGGGTGGAGGTCTTGGAATAGTTATCTTGGTTCTGTGAGTAGCAACAACACATTTTGAGTCTGGCTTGTTTATGGTGATGGTAACAATGTGATCATCAAAGGGTGTTATGTTAAGAGTGCTAGTGCTATAGTCATGTTTGACTGTGGCATAGTTGGCACTATTTTTGTTCCCTGAACTAGGAGGATTTCCCGTTATCATGGTCTTGCAAGGGATTTTTGAATATGGTATGATCAACATTGGTTTTCCCTTGTGAATCTCCTACTAATATAGTTCCATCTTCAATGAGGTCTTGAATAATGTTCTTGAGTGTACAACATCTTGTTGTTTTGTGTCCTTTGCTACAGTGGTATTCAAAATATTCATCTTCTTTCCACCAATCTAGTTTGATCAAGGAAGGTTCATAATTCTTGGTGTCATGTAGTGTGATGGTATTTTTTTGCAAGATTTGTTTGAGAACTAATTCGATAGGTTCACCCAAGGAGGTGTAGATTCTCTTGGCATGAGGAGGTCCTCTTCATTGTTGAGTGTTTTGGATAGCGTTTAATGTTTGGTTTTGACTCTGGATTCATGCATTAGGCATGATTAATATATTCGATGAGGAGGGACCTTTAATTTGAATGGTTGGACCTTTAGTTATCAGTTTGGCATCAACAACTCCATCATTTGTTACATATTTGTTTTGGGACCAGTATTTGCTCTTATCAATGTTAGATTTTTTATTTTCTCTATTTATCTTACTATTCCTTTGGCGATAAGACTTTTCTCAATAAGGAAACCTTTCTCAAGGATATATTCAAAGGTTGTATAGCATTGGATTTGAATTTGGCTCATGATTTCTCCATTAAGATTTTCCACAAACATGGTGACCAATTGTAATTCAAGAATGTGACAAGGGAATTTTCTAACCAAACCTTGCCATCTTTGGTAGAATGAGGTAAGGTATTCTCCTTCTTCTTGTATAGTGGTGCTTAATGTTGCAAGTATGACATCATTTTTAATGTTGAAGGTGTAAGTGTGAATAAGTAACAAGTAAATACACTTCTTAATACGACATTATATCAAGAGAATTAATCAAACTAAGCTATTAAAAACTAAAAAGACTCTTGAAAGCATCATATTGCTCTCTATCTCCAACTATTTATCAAATCATTGTGGCTCTCAGATCGTGTAAGCACTATGAGTGTTTAAAATGACAATTTGAAGAACGAGAATGATACTAAAAGTCGAAAACTAATCCTATATCATGATTACTACTCTAAATTGACATGAAATTGATAAATGAAAGCTACAACAAACTAAATGTAGACATGATTATGAATTAAATCTATGATGCTATTGATGCTATCCTTGATGCTAGATACTTGATTTCTTGATTTCTTTTGTATCGAGTATGATTGCATAAAATTGGATATTCTGGATCCTTTTATTGTTGAATGAAGTTGTATTTATAGATTTCCCGATAGCAGATTTGCACAGGGGCAACAAACAAAGGCTTGGATTCAATATGAAGAATTGAATGGTGAGAGATGGAGGAGATTATGAATATTTTTGGAATTTTCCCTACCCATGAAAACATGAGGCAAGAAGATAGGAAGGATTGATGGAAGATGATTGAGAGATTGATTCAAATTTGTCTACAATTTGTCTCCAAATCCTTGCGTGAAGATTGAATCAATTAATCTAGACATAATTGTGACATAAATTAGACATATGATATCTAATTTGGTTTTGAGGAAATAGAGGAATTGATTTATTGCCTTTATTTAAATATTTTTATTTATTTAAATTAGCAAAAGAGGGATAAATAATTTAATAAAGCAAACTATAGAATTTGTTTATTAAATTAAAATAGAATAAATATGATAATTAATCAATAAAGTTTCTGACCTTTGTTTAATTAATTTAGATTGATGTGATAGAAATAAAATAGGGGAAATTGCTAATTAAATAAGACAAAGTATCTAATTTTGTTTATTTAATTAAGATGAAATAATAGTAGAATTAGAAGAATTTAAATGTGAATTTAAACATGAACTATATAAATAAATATTTATATTTATTCAATAGTAGAGTAATTTAGGATAATTAATCAAATTAATTGTATTTAATTAATCGGATTCTCTAGAGAAATTTTAGGTGTATACATTTTTCCCCTCTTTGAAGAGATGTGTTTACGCATTGCTTGAAAGAAAAATTTGCTGCTACTCCCAATATCAACGAAAAAAATTCGGTATGCTCTAGACATGCCCGAACATGCCCCCGATATTGATTTTCAGCTGATGATGGATAATATGCCCCCTTGGGAGATAAATTAATGATTTTATGATTTTTGTGGATTTTTCAAAATTTTCAATATTTTTATGATTTTTCAATGATTTATGATGATTTGACGAAGATTCGATGAAGAAAATAATTTATCTCTTGATATTGATGAAGAAAATTTAGCCTAAGAATGAATTTCAATTAATTTCATAAATAAAATTAATTAAAATAATAAAAATCCCCTCAAAAAAAACTTATATAAGGTCAAAAATGTCCTTTTCACACTCATTTGGGCGTTTTGAATTTTCAAAACCTAGTGAGAGAGACTTTTGAGCCACTTGGAGCAAGATGTCAATCCCCTACCACACCCACCATTGTGAGCATGTGAGACGTCACCAACGCCCGACTGCCTACGAACCTCCAGTACGTACCCATAATCCACCTCATAATTTGTGCATTTCGATTTTTTGTGCCTTTTTTTCGCATTTATGTGTTTTTGTAGTTTTAGCGCATTAAGGTCGCGCTTTGCACTCTAGTGTAGCACTTCTAGGATATGTTTCAACACTTTCAGGAATTAGCACTTAGATAGGTTAAATTGGCAAATTGATGTATGATTTTAGCACTTAGAAATTTTTAGCGCTTTGATGCAATATTTTGGGGCTTTGATGGACTATTATAGCGCTCTGAGTAAAGTGGCACTTTGATAGACTATTATAGCACATTGGTGTGTTGAAACAATGCTTTAGGTGCTTTAGTGCTTCAAGTGCCTATTATAGCGCATCAAAATGTTGAAATAACACATTTGGTCTTTTAGGGCTTAGGGTGCCTGATTTAGCGCATCCAAATGATGAAATAATGCTTTTGATTTTTTAGCGCTTTGGATGCCTGCTTTAGCACATCCAAATGATGAAATAGCGATTTTGATCTTTTAGCGCATTGGATGCCTATTTTAGTGCATCCATATCAAATTTGTAGATTTGGCACATTTAAACTTGATTTTGCCGATTTTGATCACGTCCATTCTTTGGTCTAGTATGATTTGATGATCCAAATACCCTTGATGATTGATTATGATGATAGATAAGAATTACTCTCATGATAGGTGAGAAATAATCTTATTTGTGATGATCCTTATGATAGGTGAGGAATGATTATATATATTATAAACCTCATGATAGGTGAGGTTAGATGTTGTTTGTGATGAACCTCATGATAGGTGAGGTTAGATGATGTTTGTTCATGAATTTTGATAACCAAAGTTTGATTGGATCTGATAGTAGAATGACCTATGATTTTTGACATAGTGCACTGATTTTTAAACCTTTTATGATGATAGGATCCTCTAGATAACCTCCAGATGCGAGAAATTTTTCCATGGAATTTTGATCTGATTCCATATTTGACACCTGATGAGATTCAGATCATCTCTCGATGTGGTCTTTCCTCTCTTCTTGACATGCCCCACATTAAAATTAATCAGGGTCTCCTCATAGCATTAGCCGAGTGGTGGCACAACGACCATAATGCCTTCTAGCTACCCACTAGCGAGATGACAGTCACCCTAGAGGATGTGTGGCAGATATTATGGATACCTTTTATGGGTGGGATTGTAGTTTATGATTCACATGAGGTTGCCGAGAGAGATGCCCTCCGTAGAGTTTTCCAAGATGATCATATTGCAGGATTGTGTTTTCGATGGATGACGATGGCTGACGCCTATGCTACTTTACCCACAGTGCTAGCTAGATTTATTGGAGGCTTCCTTTGTCCTGATCGTAGGTCAAAATGATTCCCTCTTGGGTGGGGCTATATTCTTTAGAGCATGTTTGTGCATGGGACGAGATATGCATCAGGGATGTGCATGCTAGCCCACCTTTATCATGATTTACATTTAGAGGTCTATTTGGCGGGATGTAGCTTATTAGCAGGAGTTACTTTGGTATACGTTTGGACATGGGAGCATATTACTATCATGCAACCACTGCCAGTACGAGATAGACCTGCAGGCAGGCCATATGTTTTCTAATACAGAGGTCGACTTACCCAGTCTTGGATGGGTAAGTTAGAGCATTGGAGGTGTGTATTGGATGAATTAGAGGTTGTCACATAACGGCCCTATTTGGATTGCGAGAAATGGGAGGAGGATGATGTAGTGGTTGGATTTTGATGTGATTCCATGTGTAGACATCCAAATTTGATGACTTCCATATGATCAAAATTGTCTACTCTATTCATCTATTTCATTAATAATGATTAAATAACTTATTTAATCATTATTTTATTTTCTATCTAAGGTTCCTAAAGTATGTAATAAAATAAATTAAATACATTAACCTATCCCTTTTCTTCTCTAAATTAAATAAATATGACAAATTATTTAATTTAGTCTTTTAACCCATTTGGATTAAAATCAATTTTTAATTCCCCTTTTTCTCTCTCCTTGTCACATTCTCCATAACTCTCTTTTAATCCAGATTGAATTAATTAATCTATGATTAGGATGTGCACCACTTAATCATGATTAAGTGTCACATCCTCCATAATCTCCCACTTGCCTCTAATCTCTCATTAATTATCCTAATCCTATGTTTGCACAACCTTAATCAGAATCATTAGCCACATTTAGCTTACCTTTTCTGGTCAACCTTCCCACTTACCATTTTTAGCCTGGACTCTCTTCCCGATGTGAATTTTTAATTCACATTTATTTTCTCAAGGTTCCTCTCTTCCCCATGTGAATTTTTAATTCACTTTTGTCTTTCCAAGGTCTTCCTCATCCCCCATGCAAGATTCTAGAAGGCTTGACTTGTCACTTTACATGTGCCAAGGACTTCTAGAACCTTGGACTTGTCACATCACCCTCATGTGACAAATCTCTGGCTTTTTGGAGACCTTCTTTTACCCAATAAACTCTCCAATGGATGTAAATTTTTAATTTACATTTATTTTTCCAACCACTTCCCCTTTTCCCATGGAGATTTTTGAGGAATTCTAAAATCCCTCAAAAGTTTCTCTCATCTTCATTTGGGGACAAGAAGTTCCTTTTTGATGAAATCTTCTCATCCCCCAAGGTACCTCAAAGGTACTTGCCCTTCATCCACCTCATGTACTTCTCTTCCACCTCTTGTCTTTCTCCTCCACCTCATTTCCACATCACTCCACCCTAAGACATCTCACATTCCACATGTCAAGATGTGAGGGCTTGTGAGTGCTTAACTCACCATAGCCCTTCATCTTGATCTTATTGGATCAATCTCAGCCATTGAATTCTCTAGAGAATTCCAATTAGCCTATAAATACCCCCTTATTTCCCTTAATTTAGGGATCAAGTCTTTTGCAACGAAACTCTTGCAAATTTACCATTTGAGCTCTCATCCATCATAACACTTAGCATTTTCATCCATCTTGCATCTTGCATCCATTTAACTCCATTGTCATCCAAGGAGCACACAAGATATCCAAGATCAAGGGCCAACGAAGGAAGCAACAATATGAATGTATAACAACAATCAATTTGTTTATCTTACTTCCATGTTATCTATTTCTTAGGCTAATCATTGAGGTGCCCTTTTATCTTGTTATTTCCTCTTGTTGCATTATTAGTTTTTATCTAGCATCTCACAATAGGACATGAAAATTTAATAGGATCATATTTTTGGCACACCCAGTGGGACCCACAAAAGGGTTTCTTTATTTTACGTGTTTTGTTGTTTAGCTTGTTTGCAGATTTAGGTCGCAAAGGGCTCGATTTTCCCTCCCGGGCGCTACAGAGGGGTGGATACGCCCTCACGATCTGACATTTCTAACACTTTTTACTGAAGTAGTGCGGATATGCCCCCATTTTTCAATGTTTTTCTTAACTTTTTTCTGCAGAAGTGCGGATATGCCTCCGCTGTTCAACATTTTCCTTGACTATTTTTTGCAGAAGTGCGGATACGCCCCCACTGTTCAACATTTTTCTTAACTGTTTTCTGTAGAAGTGCGGATACACCCCCACTGTTCAAAGTTTTTCTTAACTATTTTCTATAGAAGGGCGGATTTTCCCACCCGATTCAGCATTTTTCACTGCAAAGGGGCAGATTTTCCCACTCGATTCAGCATTTTCCACCGCAGAGGGGTGGATTTTCGCTAAATAGCACATTCCAGAAGGTAAAAAAGTGCATTTCAGCTTCATTTTTGTCCCTTTCTTTTGTTGTTTTGTGCTCTAATCCTCTAACCCTGTTTGTTGGTGGGTGAAGTCATATTTCTTGCTGATATCTTGAGTGTCTTTATGAAAATCACAAAGAAAAAGGAGATAAAACAACTAACATTTGCTTGCAGGGCCTTTGTTTTATTCTGATTTTTGAAGTCTTTCCTTACTGTTTTATCTATTTACTTAGTATAAGTAGGGGAAAGTAAAATTTGCTACCTATTATGTCTGTTTTATTTGTTTTACCCTAAGGGGGCATTAGTTTGTTTTCACCTTCCTCCTTTGCACTTTGTGCAGATCCGAAGGGGGTAGTGGGAAATGATTAGTGTCTTGTTCTTAGTGGGACCTGCTTGGGGATTTCATCACCCCAAGGGATGATTCCAACCACGCGTACCGATGGGGTATATAAAGGGGGGAGAGCCAAAGTTGTAGCTCAATCCAGTTGCATCGTAATTGGTGAAGTGTTGAAGCTAGGGTGATACCTAGATAGACATGAAGAGTTGGTCCGAGCCTTTCAGTATCTCACTGGGGTTCCCAACTCACACTTGTGATAGACTGGTGTTCACGGTTTGTGCCTCACGTACCGAGCGTATATTGAGGACTCCTTAGAAACTTTGTTCATCCTAGAGTAAGAAATTTGCTGGCCATACCCCTTAATGCTAATCATAGGATTGTGCTTGTTCAAAGTGTCTTTCTGTGAAGAACCAATAAATTTTGATAAGTCAAACAGTCATTGAAACATTTTAAGTCCTTGCCAAAATCCCTCATCCAAACCAAATTGCATTTTTCCCTGTAGAGGGGTGAACTTGTCCCCCTGTTTCAGCATTTTTTCCTGTAGAGGGGCAAACTTGCCCCCCTATTTCAACATTTTCCACTATAGAAGGATGAACTTGCCCCCCTATTTCAGCATTTTTCCTTGCAAAAGGGCGAACTTGCCCCCTTGTGTCAGCATTTTTTTTCTACAGAAGTGCGGATACACCCCTACGATCCAACGTTTCTGATAGTTTTATTGCAGAAGTGCAAATACACCCTCCTGAATGAACAATTTCATCCATTTGACCATTCCAAACCCCCATTTGAACACCCAAAGTCTTTGTTTGACCATCCTAAACACTCATCTAACCAATCCAAATGTCCATTTGACCATTCCAAACCTCCATTTAACATTTCTAAAATGACAATTTACCACATTCACATTGACCATTCCACCATTTGGGATACCCATCTTATCCTGAGACCTAAACATCTTCAACAACACATCTTCCATTTGCATTCATCATCATCTCTCAACACAAAATCCCTTAAACCTTGTTTTAGGAGTTATTTTCCCGAATTGACCAAGGCGTTAAGTTGATCATTATCCTACCTAATCAATCCTTATCTTCAACCTAATCAATCTGCTTCTATCTTGAGGCGGATTTGTGTTGTAAGTCAATTTCATTTGCCCAAATCAATCCCCTTCCATCTCAAGGTAGATTTAGTGTCGTGATCATTGATTTAGCTAGCTCAAATCGATCAAACAATGTCATAAGTCACTTAGGGTGATTTCCAAATCAGGTTTTAGGATCCCCCCCACCAATCAATCCTCATCCAATCATCCAATTGATACATCATCAATTAATTCAATCAAATTCAATCCTCATCCAATCATCCACTTGATACATCATCATTTGATCCAATCAAATCCAATCATCATCCAAATCATCATTTGATCCAATCAAACCTAATCCTCATCCAAATCATCAAATTGATACATCATCATTTGATCCAATCAAGTCTAATCATCATCCAAATCATCATTTGACCAATCAAATCCAATCATCATCTGGATCATCAAATTGATGCATCATCATTTGATCCAATAAAATCCAATCATCCAATTGATACATCATCATTTGATCCAATCAAATCTAATCATCCAATTTATACATCATCATTTGATCCAATCAAATCCAATCCCCATCCAATCATCAAATTGATACATCATCATTTGATCCAGATAAATCCAATCAAATCATTAGATTGAGACATCATCAATTGATCCCTTATCCAATCTAAATCAATCAATGCAAATCATTACCTAGATCATCCCTTAGAGATTTCATCTTGAAATCACCTAGTTTTTTTGCACATTCATGCCCGTTCAAACCCATTCACAAACAAAAAAGCAAATGGCAGAACAAAAAAATCAAGGTTCCCAACCAAATATCCCTCAAGATCCTAATAGCATTCCACACGATCCTCATAATGGTGTCTCATCTCAATCAAACACTGACATCCAAAATATCACACCACCTAGTGATGAAAACATGGTCAATCAACCTGAAGTCACCGTCGATGAATATCTCAGTAATCCTGCCAATGTCCAAATGACGGATCATCTCCTAAAAAAACATGGGGATAAGATCCTCGCCACCTTACTCATGAAGGGAGTCAAACCACCATCTGGTTTCAATACATCACAATATGCCCTTCCCCCATTTCTTGACCCACAAACCTCACAAAATGTTCCAAAAAATTCTTACGTTCCTGAAGGTGCAGCCACTAAAAATTGGTACCACCCCAAACTCGGAAATGCTGTCATCCATCAAGTCCAAGAATATCCTCATCTTCCAACCACAACATCTACTATTCCACCACCCAATCCTAATGATCCCCATACCTATGGCATGCCGTCATACATTCTGTCTGCTCCACCGCTTCCTCCCCCATATTCTAATATTGGGGGCACACCTCCACTTACCAATACACTACCTCCTACATTTCAACAACCTCCAAATAATCCACACTAATCCACCACACTACCGGAACCACTGCAACATGTTGCTACTATTATAGCTTCATCTCAACACTTGCATCCACAACATCCGCAACACACTTTTGTTCTCACACAACCATCACATCAAGTGGTGTGACATGCATCTCAACAACAACACATCTCACCTCACCCATCTCAACAACAACAACACATCCCATCTCACCTATCTCAACAACAACACATCTCACCTCACCTATCTCAACAACAACAACACATCCCATCTCACCTATCTCAACAAAAACAACACATCCCATCTCAGCCATCTCAACAACGACAACATATCTTATCTCACCCATCTCATTAACAACAACAACAACCTCCACAAGAACATGTGCACATCCCTACACAAACACACCATAACCCGCTTACCAAGTACCTCTATCATCCCTCTAGCACATACACTATTCCATCCCATACGAATTTTCATCAGAATGTGCAAAACCAAACACATACCCAACCGCCACCTTACACCAATCTTTCACAACCTCAACACAATCCCCACCAAAAAACATCAAATCCATACCCATATGCCACGCAACAACCCACCATTGCACAACAATACCAATCCTATCCGCCCTACTTGCAACAACAACAAAATCACCAACAGGGAGCACCTTATGCTTCTTATTACAAACAATCATCATCACATCCACAAGGAGTCCTTATCTCTATACATTACCAAAATGCTATGTAGCAACGGGACCCCTCTCTTGTTTCCTACTATCAACAACAAGTGGCTCCCACTCAACACAACCAATCATCCAACTATCAATCCTCTTACACTCAACCAACGCATTCATATCAAACTCAACCCATTTATGATCCAACAATGGTAGAACCCATTTATGATCCAACAACGGTAGGGCCATCCTTATCATACCCACAACATTATCCATACACTCAATCCACTTTGACTCCCATGACTCCCATCAATAAAGACTTGGAAGAAGTAAATGCAGCATTAAAGGACTTACAAGCTGGAGCGGGTGAACAATCATTCAAGTTTGAGGACATATGTCCTTATCCGTTTGATCCCTCCATCTCCTTGATTCCTTTTCCCAAACATTTTGAGATACCCAAATTCGATAAATACAAAGGAACCAAGGATCCTAGAGCTCATCTTCAAGAATTTTATGCTCATTGCCAAGAGGTTATGCATAATGATAATTATCTTATCCGACTTTTCCCTAAAATTCTACAAGGGGTCGCCTTCAACTAGTTTATGGGTCTGGAAAAGGGATCTATCAAAACCTTTGCATAGTTATCTGAACAGTTTGTCTCTCACTTCTCTTTTAATCTAGAGAAAGATATTGACACACTTGATCTCCTCAAAGAAAAATAGTGTGATGAAGAGACCTTTGCAAGCTACTTACAAAGATGGCATGCTTTGGCTAGTAGGATGAAATCCCCACCAACAAAAAAATACATGGTCACGCTATTTATCAAAAACTCCCACCTAGATATGGCTCATAATTTCCAACTCCATTGTATCACCACCTTTGGGCGACTTGTGGAAAAAGGCCCCATCTTAGAATGAGCCCTTGTCGCAAAAGGACAAGTCAAACATTTCAATTATGATAGAGAGAAATCCTTTGGGGATAAACCTCGTTATTGGAATAGAAATAAAAATGTTGTCAACGATGGTGTCACTGACACAAAACATGTTCAAGTGGCCACCACGATGCAAAGATATCCTCTCTAGCAATAGCCGTCAATTAAGAACGCCATATCCGTCCCCCAAGAGGCACCACGACAACAAGCCAACCAAAATAACCAAGGGGGAAACAAACGACAGTTCACCCAGTTGGGAGAACTCCTTAGCATGGTGTTTAATAAGCTTCTTCAAGCTAATTACCCCATCACATATCCTATCATCAAACCTCTTGATACGTCTAAACCCAATCCTACTTGGTTTAAAGACAATGAATATTGTGAATTTCACAAAATTAAGGGACATACCTTAGATAAATGTCAAGGCCTAATAACCTACATTCAAGGTCTCATCGATCAAGGTGAAATCCATGTAGATGCTAACATAGCATCTTCATCAAATGCTCAATTACAAATATATCAAAATGCCTTTCCTAACCATAATAAGGGTCCTAGTACATCCAACTCAAATCCTGGACCTAGTAATAATAACAAGCCAAGTAACAGTACCAATAACATTAGCTACAAAAGTGTACCATACAATTATCAAGGTGTGGTTTCGTATGTAGAACAAGTGGAGCCACATGTATCCATGATACATGTGAAAGGAAAATATCCACAATGTGCTATTACCACTCGACGGACCCGCATCACAGTCCCAGCAGCACCTCCATCCACCACTTCCCAATATAACATCCTAGACCATCTAGGTAAGACTACAGCCCAAATATCCATTTTGGACCTACTTAAGTCATCTCCCATACATCAATATATCTTAGCTAAGGCTTTGCAAAGCACACAAGTCCCTGATAATATTGACCCTACCCAATTTCAAGCATTGGTAGGCAGTCTCTCATTGACCTATCAATTAGCCTTTAGCCAAAAGGACATGCCACATCTTGATTCAAACCACAATCGCCCCCTCCATCTCGAGGTCGGTGTCAATTGTCAAAAAGTAAAAAGGGTACTGGTAG
Organism: Sequoiadendron giganteum; assembly: GCA_007115665.2. Lineage (NCBI taxonomy): Eukaryota > Viridiplantae > Streptophyta > Pinopsida > Cupressales > Cupressaceae > Sequoiadendron > Sequoiadendron giganteum. Next base: position 103,079,734 of record VCHN02000014.1, read on the forward strand.
ATAATGGTTCGGCCCTAAATCTCTGTACATTAAAATTCATTCAATAGGTTGGATACACTCAAGCTGATCTGAGAGATCAAGTGATCACCATCAAGGTCTATGATAATGCAGAGCAGGATTCTAAAGCAATTATTTGTCTCCCTATTCAAGTGGACCCCATTGTAGAATACAATATGTGTCATGTTCTGGACCTTGAACTCCCATACAACATCCTTCTTGGCCATCCATGGATTCATTCTATGCAAGCCGTCCCATCCACCTATCACCAATGCCTAAAGTTCCCATTTCAGGGAATGGAAGTCACCATACAAGCCGACTGTTAGCCTTTTTGAATATTGTCATTCCTTGGAAGCTTCTTTTCCACATTCACATTATTTCCTAGGAGTCGAAATGGGGGCATCCCCAACATCTGTTCCTGACCCATCCACCAACACACTAAACACTTCATCCCCACCATCATCCACACCTCCTTCTGCCATGTCCAAGGTCCAAATCATAGAAAAAGGATGTGGTGCATATGAAATGTATACCACACTCAATGTGGCAACCATGCCACCTTTTCCCCGCACGTATGGACAACCAATTTTTTCGCTAATAAAACTGGAGGAAAAGACACTTACCCTCACTTCCAAGAACATGGGGTCAACAATATTCAATGATTTAGGACCCCTCTAGGATCAAATGGATGAAGATATCAGTCAATGGGTTTATTGGGAGGAACCTAAGCCACCACATCCACTTATTGAATACTTCCAAGAAGTTTATCCACGTGCATCCAAGTTTATTGAAAAATGTCATTACCAAGGCGGAGGCCTTGGTATAGAAGAACAAGGAAAATGTCTACCATTGAAGCAATTACCATCCGACCAAGAAATTTGGGCTTGGGTTATGATACTAAATAGAAGGGTTCTACAACATCCACTAGCACTTCTAACATTGTTAGTGTCGACAACGGTTCCCTTGAAGACATACCAGAGGAAGAGTCCATCATACACATGTACGATGATCTGAATCACATTGACCTCCCCGCCATGTTTGAATGCTTATCTATTTGTACCATAACCTTATCCCTTAAACATCCTGAGCTTATCGATCATGACCTACAAGGTAGTGCACCTATCAGCATCTTTCCCTTAGAGGATACCTATGTACATCTAATGGGATTGGGGGATGATGAACGCCCTAATCGCAAAAAAAAAAAACAAAAGAAAAATGGGTCATCAAGTGAAAACCTCACCGAGGCGCTTTTTGACTATGAAAAAGTAAAAACAAATGATGTATCTGACAGTGAAAACCTTAATACGACACTGGAAGATGGGGACGTTCATCTTCCCCTTTTAGAAACACAACTATCTGAGCAATCATCGATCCTCATTGAAGAAACACAAGAGGTGAATTTGGGAACAGAAGAAAATCCAAGGATAACCTATGTGGCTAAATCTTTATTTGAAGCAAAATATATCACCATTGTCTAAATTCTCTGTGAAGGGGTTATCAACTTTGCATGGGCTTACTCTGATATGCCTAGCTTGGATCCCAATCTTGTTGTACACCATTTAGATGTCTGTCTCGAGGCCAAACCTATCAAGCAGAAGCTTCGAAAGATGCACCTAGAAGTGGCATTATTGGTTAAGAAAGAACTGGAAAAGTTATTGGATGCTTGTTTTATTAGACCCATTGATTACTTTGATTGGATCTCCAATATAGTACCTATTGCTAAACCCAATGGAGACATCAGAATTTATACGGATTTCTGAGATCTTAACAAATCTTGCCCAAAAGATGATTTCCCCTTGCCTAACATCGACATGTTAGTCGACATCACTATAGGACACGAGATGCTATCCCTCATGGATGGATCCTCTAGCTTCAATCAAATCCGGATTGCCGCTGAAAATCAACACAAAACTGCTTTTACAACACCTTAGGGTACTTTCTGTTACAATGTCATGCCCTTTGGTCTCAAAAATACAAGGGCAACATATCAATGGGCAATGATGGTTATATTCCATGACCTCATCCACATCATCATGAAAGATTATGTTGATGATCTACTGGAAAAATATGTAACCAGAGAAGAGCACCCTTCCATTCTGAAACGGATCTTCGAATGCTTAGAATAGTACAAGCTTCGAGTGAATCCAAAAAAGTGTGTGTTCGGTATCACATCAGGAAAACTATTGGGATTCATAGTGTCCCAAAGAGGCATCGAGGTTGACCTGACTAAAGTGAAAGCTATCGTGGATATTCCTCCACCGAGAAACCTGAAAAAATTAAGGAGCCTCCAAGGGAAACTACAATCCATCCATCGGTTTATAGCCCAACTTGCGGATAAATTTCAGTCATTCACCCACCTTCTCAAGAAAGACACTAGCTTCAAGTGGAATCAATAGTGTCAGTTGGGTTTTGACATGCTCAAAGGATATTTGGCCCACCTGCCGATCTTGATGCCACCTATCCCTAGAAAACCCCTCTTGTTGTACATATCTTCCACATCAGTTGCATTGGGGGCATTATTGGCACAACATGATGAATCTTCAAAGGAGCGGGTGATCTATTACATTAGCCGCACACTAGTTGGGTATGAACTCAATTATTCACCAATGGAAAAGGCATGTCGTGTTGTGTTCTAAAACACACAAAATCTACACCACTATATGCTTAGCCATCCTATAAAATTGATATCCAAAGTCGACCCCCTCAAGTACCTACTGTCCAAGACAGCCCTGACTGGTCGAATGGCTAAATGGATTATGCTCCTCAGGGAGTTTGATATAGAATATGTGGATAGAAAGGCCATTAAATGACAAGTAATAGCCAAATAGTTGGCAGATGCCCCGTTAGTGGATGCTTATCCCATAGAAACTAAATTTCCAGATGAAGGAGTATTTGCAGTCTCAGAAGCCACCGCCTAGACACTGTACTTTGATGGATCACACACTCACAATGGATCGGGGGCAAGAATCTTGCTTATCACCCCCAAGGTGACTACATACCAAAATCATTCAAACTAGCTTTTCCCTACACCAACAACATCTCTGAATATGAAGCCCTTCTCACAGGCCTCAGAATTGCAGTCCAATGGCACATTACTCATCTGCAAGTTTTTGGTGACTCCCAGCTAGTCATAAAATAGGTCAACAATGAGTTTCTAACAAAAGATGAAAATTTGTTACCTTACAAATGAATGGTGGATGACTTCAAGAAATATTTCACTACCATCCAATTTGAGTAGATCCCGAGACTCCAAAATAAGACAGTAGATGCTATGCCTACCATTGGTTCTCTCCTCGATATGCCAAAAGATTGGACAAATTGTTAGTTCCTGGTCGAGAAACTCCTAATCCTGGCATATGATATCCCTCAGAGTGACATGGTGTGTGCTATTGTAGATCCTGAATCCCCTTAATACCATCACATTTATACGTACATTCATGACAACACCCTCCCGCCTAACCTTATGAGAAAGCAACATAAATCATTAATCCAACGCATGGCTCATTACACCATTATCAGTGATACATTTTATCAACGTGGGTATGATGTAACTCTCCTCTATTGTTTAGACGAAATTGAGGTTTGCACAACATTAACAGAAGTGCATAGTGGTATTTGTGGGGCCCATTCTAATGGTATGGCCCTAGCCAAATGGATTCTCAAAGCAGGATATTACTGGCCCACAATGGAATAGGATGCTTGTGAGTATGTCCAAAAGTGTCTTTTGTGTCAACAACATGCAGATCTGATTCACGCTCCAGCACAAGAGCTCCAACCTATCATGACACCTTGGCCATTTTCATAATGGGGTTTCAACTTGATTGGCAATATCTACCATCCATCTTCTGATGGTCACACCTTTATCATCATAGCCACTGAATACTTCACCAAGTGGGTGGAAGCCATTCCACTCACTCAAATCACTGTTGTTCAGATCTCTAAGTTAATCCTCTACCATATCCTCTGCAGGTATGGTATCCCCTCCACCATCATCACCGACAATGGAAGACCATTCAAAAATAAGTGTATGAAACTCCTTTGTGACACGTATCATATCCAACATCATTGGCCACTCCCTATTACCCCCAAGGTAATGGACAGGCAGAAGCAACAAACAAAACATTGACCAAAATCATTAAGAAGATGGTCAATAGCACTGGCCATGATTGGCACCTCCATATCCATCCTACTCTTTGGGCCTACCGTACATCCATCCGCACCCCTATCGGAGCCACTCCATATTCTCTTGTCTATGGTGTTGAAGCCATCTTGCCAATCGAAGTTGAAATCCCTTCACTCTGCATCTCCCTCAAGAATCTCATCACTGACGAAGACACCCGAGTGGCACGCTTGGCACAATTGGAATTACTAGATGAAAAATGGGTCAAGGCTTGTAACCATCTGCAAGCTTATCAACACCGACTCAAAAGGAGCTACAATAAGAAAGTCCGCCCTTTCCAATTCAATGTTGGCGATTTGGTCCTAGAAGAGAATCAGCGAAATCAGCAAGATCGAGAGAAAAAGGGTAAGTTCGAAACAAACTGGTTGGGCCCTTATGTCATCACCATGAAATATGGTTCTAGGGCCTATAGGCTCTCCACCCCTGAAGGTGAGCCCTTGGAGGAACCCATCAAAATCATTCACCTGAAGAAGTTCTACACTTAGGTCAGCTAGGGTATCCTTCCTGGTAAAAGTCAAAAATACAAAAAAATCCAAAAGTCCAAAAATCCAAAAATAGCAAAGAGAAATAATTCATCCTATGGTGAAAACCACCCCTATGTGGTGCCTTGGATACGTAGGATTGGTAAAAACCTAGCAACAAGCGCCTCTCATATAGGGCTTAATCATTATCTACCGCGCATCCTGGTTACTTTATGGCTTATCCGCCGATTCCTCAATCCCCATATCCTCCCATTTGCTTGCATCACCTCGTCGCTTGGTATATTCTAGTTGAGCATTGGACAATTGTCATTTGCTATCTGAAATCTTGAGCTTATTATCCTAATCCGAGCTTGTGTCATCTCATTGTTGTGTTTGTCTTCATCTAGGATCACTCTTCGTATTCGTCTCCATCTAGGCCTCATTGTGAACTACATTGCCCCTACGCTTGCACGTAGGAAAGGTTGATCTTTTGATCTGCCCTCGGGGCTTCTCCATATCTTCTTTTGTGGTTGGTCCATTTGTCCATTGTCCTCCATCATTTTTCATCATCACCCTCTTTTCGCTTTTATCATCATCTCCTCTTGAACTACGACGCCTCTGCACTTGCATGTAGGCAAGGCTAATCTTTGGATCGGTCCTCGAGGCATTTTGTCTTTCATCATCCATCCTCATGGTCCACTTTTCAATCTTTTCCATCCTTGGTCTTTTTTCATGTCTGAACTACGTTGCCCCTGCGCTTGCATGTAGGCAAGGTTCATATTTTGATCTGCCCCCGGCGCTTGTGCTTGTCTTGGTCATCCATCGGTTTCCATCAGTCCACTTTTCGCTCTTTTATCATGGTCTTTTCTTGAACTACAAGGGCTTTCCGGTTTCATGTAGGCAAAGTTGATATTTTTATCAACCCTCAAGCCCCTAGGTCTTTAGGTTGTGTCTCGTCCTCTTGTTGTCTTGTTGTCAAGTATGTCCCTATCATCATTGATTCTTCACAAACAAGATCTCCTCGTATCAAGAAATCTGCCCAATGACAATCATCCTGCGTCATCTAGGTCACTTTACCTTAGTATCCATCATCAGTCTTATTAGGATGCATCCTTCCTAATACACCACATCAACCCCATCCATCCTTGGGATCTTATGGAAAAGGACACTTGTAATTGATTATGATCTTTTGGTACTTTTGGATTTTGTTTATCATTTGAGCTCCCTATAATCACTAGTCAAGATCGCCATGATCCTTCATATTGTGGTGTGTTTTTCCTAGTTAACATAGGGAAATCTCTTGACTATTGTTGTTGTCTACTGGGATGCCCCAAGTGGTACCCACCAGGATTCGTTTCGGATCCTGTGTTATGTGGGGTCATCTCTTTGTGCTTGTGGTTATTCCAATACCTGGCCCGACCAAAGTCATCACGACTTTGGGGTATTGGGATATCCTTCTTGTTTGTCATGTTTGTTTTATGCATTAGACATTAATCCGTCTTGGTTTACATACCCTGACGCCCGATGTCTTATGCTATAGAAAAAATCAATACTCTAAAGGATAGAAAATTGCATTCATGTTGCATTTAATCTCATTGCATATTCCCCCTTCATCCTCTCTTGCTCCTACATCTATGACTTATGATTTTGGTTGTGCAAACTCTCATTCACTCTTACTAACTTTTCTTCTTGGGATCCTTACGGTCTTTGATAGGTACTACAACCCCCACACCCTACACATATCACCTACCCATTGATAGTTATGTCTACATTCATTAAGTTCATTTATCCATTTACATCCATCCATTTATCCATATTGCATTCACTCATTAAGTTCATTTATCCATTTACATCCATCCATCTATCCATATTACATTCATTCATTAAGTTCATTTATCCATTTACATCCATTTACATTAAGTTCATTTATCCATTTACATCCATTTGTTAAGTTCATTTATACATTTACATTAAATTCATTCATCCATTTACATCCATTTATCCATATTGCATCCATTAATTAAGGTCATTTATCCATATCAATAGATTAAGTTCATTTATTCTATTGCATTAATTCATGTCGGTTCATTCACTTCATTATGATCAATCCTCCATACATTTCCATATCCACCTATGCATCATTAATAGGCCCATATTACTTACATCATTAATACAATTGCATTACCATTCATAAATCATTAACATTATCCATAATCACACATGCATAAGTAAAACATTCCCAGCATAACACAACATCCACATCAACACGAAAACATCATATACATATGCATAACATACATCAACTATCATAGGATCATCAATAAAACACCATATGCATACCATACATCACCAAAATGTGTGGCATAATATCAATGGAGACCATCACATAACATCATCACAATAATACAATATCCATATCCAAAATATAGTCACCACATAAATGCTCGAAATAAGGTGCATCATCTAAATATATGCACTACACCACCATCCGGTACCTGTCAAAAATGTTAGAGTAAAGGTTTTAACTTAGTTATGTTGATTAAGTTACCTTTATTTCCTTCTTAAGATTTCACGTTAGTTTGCATAATGTGACATTTAATAATTATATTAATTATTAAATGTTATCCTATTAGGGCTTCTATTAGGGTTTTTCCTATTAAGGTAATCTTCAGGGTTTGTGGTGTTGTATTTTCTCAACTCCTACATGGTATCAGAGCTCCACACCTACTGCTTCTTGTTCTTGTTTTGAAGATTTTTGGAGCTTCAAGGGTTTGGAGTTTGTTTTCTTGATCCAGAGCATACCTACAATTTTGAAGCATTTTCAGCTCAAACAAAACTTGTCATTGCGTCCACAACGGTCCAAAACCCCTAAATCAACTGTTCATTCGTCCATTTTAGACAAAGTCGAAATTTGAGGCAAAATTTTTTTTTACAATTTGATCGTACGGCCATCTGCCTGCCTGGTAAAAATTTCGGAATTTTTTTTTCCATTCTTTTTTTCATAAAAAGTTTATTATTTTTTTTTGCAAAATTTTTTTTGAATTTATTGTAATAGTTTTTTGATTTTTTTTCTTAAAAAAAAATCACAAAAAATCAAATTAAAAACGCCTTTTAACTGCTTGCAGGCTGGGGTGTATACGGTACCCTGTGCATGGTATTGCGCAGGTCCGTACCTACGCAGACCTACGTAGGCCAGTACCTATGCAGTCCCTTGTGCAGGGAGCCTACGCCCACATGGGTGCGGTGGGGGTGGCCCCCACCATATTTTTATTTTCAAAATTTTTTTATTTAAATTTATTTTTTTGTAATAGTTTTTTTATTTGTTTTTTTTTTTAAATTTTTTTTTCAGAAAATAATCCCTATTGTGCATTTACAGTGATGGTCATTTGGCCATCAAATTTAACCCAGTTTTTTTGCTACGATGGCCATATGACCATCAAATTTAACCCAGTGCTGGTTTTTTCCCTCTTTGGAGCTGATTTATTCCAGAGGCCGTAACTTGGGCATACAATATCATTTTTTGGCAAATTAGATATCGTCAGAAAGCTGGTTTTCTCATCTTTCCAGTGGTGTGGTTCTCATCACTTCTTTTTTTCATTGGTGCATTCTACAGCCAGTTGAAGACAAAGGGACTATTTTCAGTCTCAAGCTCATAACTTTTGATCAGTTTCTTCGTTTTTCACAATCTCAGTAGCATTGGAACCATAATTCAGGGCTCTTCAGTTTCATCTATGCCATTTTTCCAGATTTCACTCCAGGTATATTTTATTCAGTTATTTGTGTTTTCACAGTTTGGTGGATTACTTGGACATATTTGCTCTTGGAAACTTTTTGTTTGCATGGGATGCTTTGTTTTTGGCTGTTCTTCATGTATTTCCAGCATTTTGTCCTTTGAGGACATTTTGAGCATCATTTGTAAGCTATCTTTTTATGTAAACGCACTAAGATAAAGTGTCACACTATTGTATATGCATTTTTTGAGGATCTTGCACATAAGGTTGTGCCATATTTTGTACTCACATTGATATTATAAAGTGCCATGAGGGGTTGTGTAGTTTTCCTTTGTTTTGCCATCACATCCTTATCTGGTGAGTGTCCCTCCACGACGACAGTGAATCCATACCATGGGGGGTTGTGTAGTTTTCCTTTGTTTTCCATCACACCTTTGTCCGGTGAGTGTCCCCCCACGATGACTATGGATCCATATGATTCCAGCCTCATGCATGTGTGCTTTGTTTTGCACACCACTTGTTCAGTTGCAAGTGCTTTCTTGCGCACTTTCAGATGTTGTATCTTCTTATTCATACACTACAGGGTGTTTCACATCATTTCAGTGGATCTGTCAGGCTCTCCTAGTTCAGCATTATGGAAGGGTATTATACTGTTTGTGCTTATGCTTCTTTGGTTTTTCCTTGGAAGGAATCTTCCATTCTCTGTTGATCAATGTTTCAGACTATTAGTTCTTGTGCCATCTGTATCTTCATTCCAGGTGTTTTCCTTTGTTTTCCATCTAATTTGAGTAGTGTCGTATGGGCACTTATGCACATTTTTGTCTTCTTGTTCCTAATCATCCTATCTTCAGTGGAGGTTCTTCAGCACTATAGCAGTCATCTTTTGACAATTGTTTGCAGCTTCTTCTACTTCAGTGATGTTCTTCTTGGCTTTCTGCATCTCTTTTTGGAGTAGAGCTTTTTCCATTAGGTTTTCTCTATTTCTCCATTTTACAAAGATTTGGTTGTATTTGGGTACCTTATCTGGCCTAGTTATTGGGACCCATGTTTGCCTTCTTGCACTTATTTGTAGCTACATTGTTGCTCATCTTAAGGGGGGCTGTTAGAGTAAAGGTTTTAACTTAATTATGTTAATTAAGTTACCTTTATTCCCTTCTTAAGATTTCACGTTAGTTTGTATAATGTGACATTTAATAATTATATTAATTATTAAATATTATCCTATTAGGGCTTCTATTAGGGTTTTACCTATTAAGGTTTTATTAGGGTTTGCATGATCTCCTTTTTATAAGGATTGATCCCATTGTATTTCGATATCAATTCATTCTCTCATTCTCTCTAATATATACATTTTTAGTTTTCAAATAACCCTTGCTTATTTGTCTCCATCTCTTCTTTTGTGACAGGTTATTTGCATGCAGGTGATCTTTGGGGTTTGTGGTGTTGTATTTTCTCAACTCCTACAAAAAACACATTTATCATGTCACCTATCCTCTGCCTATCCTGAGCTGCCCACACCTGATCTCTATGGAGACTCAGGTACTGGTCCCTTGTGTGTCAGAGTCCCCTGAGACTCATGTCCTGGGGTCCCAAACTGAGGAGTCGATTGGAAATCACTGTACCCCTTAGTCCATGTCCCTAAAGATTGGGATGGTGTTGGCATTTGTGGTATCTGCCTAACATACTGCACTATATGTTGTGCCAGATCTGGCACTGCCTGCTCATATGCACCCCTCTAATATGATACCTCGTGCATATACTCGTCTCTCTGCCCAGCCTGGAACCAAGTGGCATTCCGCTCATGCTTGTACCTATCCCGCTCTCTGCTCATGGCTCGTCACTCCTGCTCCCATGCCTCATGTGCCGCTGTCAGTAGTCGTATCTACTCTGGTGACCTCTCCCTCTCTGCTTGCATAGTCTCTAGCACTGTCCCATCACCCTACCCTCGATGTGCCTACATTTATGCTATATCCCTCTCGGTGTTCTTTTCCTGGACAACTGCTGAGTCTCTTTGGAACTACAAGATCTAGACCTGTCTCCATAAATTGTCCCTCTCCCCTGTAGTGTTTGCATCTATACCTGTACACTGTCCCTCTCCTCTTGTAGAGCCTACACCTGTCCCTGTGCACTCTCTCTCTACCATTGTACTATCTCTAGTCCGACCTCTGTAGCCTCGATTCTCATCCTCATCTCCTCTACAGATGCCTCTACTGTATATACCCTCTCCTGCAGTGTTGTCCTCTCCTCTAGAAATCCTACCACCTAAAGTCTCAGTGCCTCCATCTCCCCCCCTCCTGCTGACTCTATCTGACCTCACATCTAAGCAACTCTCATTGCTGCCTCTAGCCTATCTCGGTCCCATGTCACCCGAGCCAGCTCCCCCCGTACTCTCTCCATCCCTACTCACGTTTCATCCCTCTCTCTCTCCACCAACTGTATATCTATCATTTACTGACCCACAACCCGATCAAACACTATCATCTTTGTCTCCCTCATTCTCTACACCTCTACCTCTGCCCTCCTCAACTCCTCCTCTAGCACGCATATGCTCGCTTGGGCCCCTCTCAATAACATCACCAAATCATCCACTACAGCTATTTGTTCTATGGCTAAAGCGTCCATCACCTCCCCCCCTCTCTCCTCCTGCAGTGGCTCTGCCCGACTCATCAACTGAGTCCTCCGTGGCTGTCCTCTCCTCCCCACCCTCATTAGTCTCCTTGGCTCCTGCTCCACTGGCTGGACTCTCCTCTATTGACTACTCTTGGGCCTCTCCCCGCGACGTCCTCTAACATCTATCACCCTCTCTACTCCCTCTTGAGGATCTCAGACACTCACATCCTCCTATGGCTCTCTAGCCCTCACCTCCTCCTACGGCTCTAGGGCTCTCACCTGCACGTGCCTTCGTCTTACTCTACTACCAATCCCTATCTGCGCCTCCCTCCCCTCCACCACCCGGAGCATCTCCACCTTGGAATCCCTCCCCAATCTCACCACCTCTATCTCCTCCCCCCCACCACTAGCTCCTCTTGCCTCCATCTCCTCTACCAAAACTCTCCTAGCCCTCCTCGGCTGTTAACTCCTCCTGACTGTACCCCTCCTCGCCGGCTGATCCCCAATGACACCCTCCTCCACACCACCACTCTTATGTCCCTCATCCTCATGACCACCCTTCTCTAGGTCCATCACCCCTTCTATCTCCTCCGCACCACCACTCTGATGTCCCTCCTCCTCCTATCCCTCATCCTCCTATCCACCCTGCTTCGGCTCCTCCTCCTATCCCCCCGCCTGCTCATCCTCTGCCCCCCTCTCTGTGGCTCCCATAGTAGGCACCTCTAGTGTAACCCTCTTCCATCGGTTTGGTTGTGAAACCATCGCTCATACCGATCTATCACTCCAGCATCCTTTAGACCCTCCAACCTCCGGAGATATGGCACCCTACCTACCATCACCCACGTCTCCCTCACACCTCTCACTGACAACGTTGGCCCCCACAGTACCTCTCTGGTAAGCCGACGAAACATAGTCAGCGCTTGTGGAATGTCTTGCATGACTCCAAACTACTGCATCACTCTGTCTAGATGATGCATTTCCACTATGTGCCCCGAGCTCCCAATCAAGAAACATCTACATCTAAAGAATCCTTGATGTCTCTCCTCCTTAGTCCTCCATCCTCTAAACCGCCGAAACATGTATGGCTGCCATATAATGTCCTCCTCCCGTAAATCATCGAATGCTCTCCTCCACCGCTCCATCTCTCCCTGCATCTCATACTGCAAGATACAGCCCTCGGTTGCCCCGAACTCCTAAGCCACTAGCTCTCTATCATCCAAGTCTCCTCTCCTGATCACAAGGAGTCTCGTCACAGCGATGTGCTCCCACCCCCACACCTGTAGTAGCATCCTGTGCTTCAAGCCCTGCAGCCCTCGATAACAAATCACATGCATGTCCTAGTATAACTAGGCCAGTACACATGACCCCCAGGAAAACTACCCATCCCTCCACTCCACAATATGTCGAATCACCTCCATATACCGTAGGCTACAAAATTGCCTACTCCAGTCCGGCAATAGAATCCCATTGATGAGGCAACACAGAAAAAGTGGTAATGTCGGCACCCCCAAGGATAAGCATCTATCTATGTCTAATTGCCCCCTCTGAATCGGCAAGTCATCTCATCCAAATAACACCAGGATAGTCTCATCCAGCTGGACTCCCCTCGATACCTCCTCACTCACTCACCAACCTACAAATGGTAACTCCAAGATCCGCCACACGTCCTCCAATGTCACTATCATCTCTCCTATTGGCAAATGAAATGTCGATGTAGCCGAGCTCCATCTCTCTATTATGGCTGTCAGCATCGCTCGGTGTGCCCTCATCTTGGGAAACTGCACTAAGTGCAATAACCCCACCTGCTCTAGAGCCGCGTGATATGCCCCGGTCATAGCCTCAATCGTCACCGCAAGTGCATCCGGCCTCCACTCATGAGTCTGTAATCTACCAAAATTCTGCAAAAATTTCACCCCCCTTATCAAAAAATTTCATCTCAAATCCTCTTCCTACCACACCTTTCTTTTTTGTCTCTCTCTCTCTCTTTTTCTCTCTCTTTTTCTCTCTCCATTCTTCTCTCTTTTTCTCTCTCCTTTTTTTCTTTCTTTTTCCCCTCCCTCCTTCCTCCCAGTCAGAACAGACCTGCTCCAGCAGCGGGGTGGACCCGCCCTTGATCATTGTGGCTCTCAGATCGTGTAAGCACTAGGACTGATTAAAATTTCAATTTGAAGAACGAGAATGATACTAAAAGCAGGAAACTAATCCTATATGATGATTACTAATCTAAATTGACATGAAATTTATAAATAAAAGCTACAGCAAACTAAATGTAGACATGATTATGAATTAAATCTATGATGTTATTGATGCTATCCTTGATGCTAGATACTTTATTTCTTGATTTCTTTCCTATAGAGTAAGATTGCATAAACTTGGATATTCTGGATCCTTTTATTGTTGAATGAAGTTGTATTTATAGATTTCCTGATAGCAGATTTGCATAAGGGCAACAAACAAAGGCTTGGATTCAATATGAAGAATTGAATGGTGAGAGATGGAGGAGATTATGAAGATATTTGGAATTGTCCCTACCCTTGAAAACACGAGGCAAGAAGATAGGAAGGATTGATGGAAGATGATTGAGAGATTGATTCAAATTTGTCTACAATTTGTCTCCAAATCCTCCTGTGAAGATTGAATCAATTAATTTAGACATAATTGTAACATAAATTAGACATATGATATCTAATTTGGTTTTGAGGAAATAGAGGAATTGATTTATTTCTTTTATTTAAATATTTTTATTTATTTAAATTATCTAAAGAGGGATAAATAATTTAATAAAACAAACTATGGAATTTGTTTATTAAATTAAACTAGAATAAATATGATAATTAATCAATAAAGTTTCTGACCTTTGTTTAATTAATTTAGATTGATGTGATAGAAATAAAATAGGGGAAATAGCTAATTAAATAAGACAAATTATTTAATTTTGTTTATTTAATTAAGATGAAATAATAGTAGAATTAGAAGAATTTAAATGTGAATTTAAACATGAACTATATAAATAAATATTTCTATTTATTTAATAGTAGAGGAATTTAGGATAATTAATCAAATAAATTGTATTTAATTAATCGGATTCTCCAGAGAAATTTTAGTTGTATACGTTTTTACCCTCTTTGAAGTGATGTGTTTATGCATTGCTTGAAAGAAAATTTTTGCTCCTACTGCGATTATTGACGAAAAAAAATCGATATGCCCCAGACATGCCCCAGACATGCCCTAGATATTGATTTTCATCTGATGATGGATAATATGCCCCCTCGGGAGATAAATTAATGATTTTATGATTTTTGTGGATTTTTCAAAATTTTCAATTTTTTAATGATTTTTCAATGATTTATGATGATTTGACGAAGATTCGATGAAGAAAATTTAGCCGAGGAATGAATTTCAATTAATTTCATAAATAAAATTAATTAAAATAATAAAAATCCCCACAAAATCCCTTTCGAAAAACTTATATAAGGTCAAAAATGTCCTTTTCACACTCATTTGTGCATTTTGAATCTTCAAAACCTAGTGAGAGAGACTTTTGAGCCACTTGGAGCAAGATGTCGATCCCCTACCACACCCACCATTGTGAGCGTGTGAGACTTCACTAGCGCCTGGTTGCCTATGAGCCTCCAGTACGTACCCATAATCCACCACATAATTTGTGCATTTCAATTTTTTGTGCCATTTTTTCGCATTTATGTGTTTTTGTAGTTTTAGCGCATCAAGATCACACTTTGCACTCTAGTGTAGCACTTCTAGGATATGTTTCAATGCTTTTAGGAATTAACGCTTTTGTAGAATAGTTTAGTGCCTTGAAAAATTAGCGCTTAGATAGGTTAAATTAGCACATTGATGTATTATTTTAGCGCTTAGAAATTTTTAGCGCTTTGATGCAATATTTCGGGGCTTTGATGGACTATTATAGCGCTTTGAGTAAAGTGGCACTTTGATAGACTATTATAGCACATTGTTGTGTTGAAACAATGCTTTAGGTGCTTTAGCGCTTCAGGTGCCTATTATAGCGCATCGAAGTGCTGAAAGAACAATTCTGGTCTTTTAGTGCTTAGGGTGTCTATTTTATTGCATTCAAATGATGAAATAGTGCTTTTGATTTTTTAGCGCTTTGGATGCCTATTTTAGCACATCTAAATGATGAAATAACGCTTTTAATCTTTTAGCACATCCATTCTTTGGTATAGTATGATTTGATAATCCAAATACCCTTGATGATTGATTATGAAGATAGATAAGACTTACTCTCATGATAGGTGAGAAATAATCTTATTTGTGATGATCCTCATGATAGGTGAGGAATGATTTCATATCCGATAAACCTCATGATAGGTGAGGTTAGATGATGTTTGTGATGAACCTCATGATAGGTGAGGTTAGATGACGTTTTTTCATGAATTTTGATAAAAAATTCATACCAAAGTTTGATTGGATCTGATAGTAGAATGACCTGGGATTTTTGACATAGTGCATTGATTTTTAAACCTTTTATGATGATAGGATTCTCTAGATAACCTCTAGATGTGAGAGATTTTTTCATGGAATTTTCATCTGATTCCACATTTCACACCTGATGAGATTCAGATCATCTCTCGATGTGGTCTTTCCTCTCTTCTTAACATGCCCTAGATTAAGATTAATCAGGGTCTCCTCATAGCATTAGCCGAGCGGTGGCACAATGACCATAATACCTTCCACCTACCCACTGGTGAGATGACAGTCACCCTAGAGGATGTGTGGCAGATATTATAGATACCTTTTATGGGGGAGATTGTAGTTCATGATTCACATGCGGTTTTCGGGAGAGATGCCCTCCATAGAGTTTTCTAGGATGATCATATTGCAGGATTTTGTTTTCGATGGAGGACGATGGTTGATGCCTATGCTACTTTACCCACACGGCTAGCTGGATTTATTGGAGGCTTCCTTTGTCCTGATCGTAGGTGAAAATTATTCCCTCTTGGGTGGGGCTATATTCTTGAGAGCATGTTTGTGCATGGGACAAGATGTGCATCGGGGATGTGCATGCTAGCCCACCTTTATTATGATTTACATTTAGTGGTCTATATGGGGGGATGTAGCTTATCAGCGGGAGTTACTTTGCTACAGCTTTGGGCATGGGATAATATTGCTATCATGTGACCACTGCTAGTACGAGATAGACTTGCAAGCAGGCCATATGTTTTCCAATACAGAGGTCGACTTACCTAGTCTTGGATGGGTAAGCTAGAGCATTGGAGGTGTGTATTGGATGAATTAGAGGTTGTCACATAATGCCCCTATTTGGATTGCGAGAAATGGGAGGAGGATGATGTATTGCTTGGATTTTAATGTGATTCCATGTGTAGACATCCAAATTTGATGACTTCCATATGATCAAAATTGTCTACTCTATTCATCTATTTCATTAATAATGATTAAATAACTTATTTAATCATTATTTTATTTTCTATCTAAGGTTCCTAAAGTATGTAATAAAATAAATTAAATACTTTACCCTATCCCTTTTCTTCTCTAAATTAAATAAATATGACAAATTATTTAATTTAGTCTTTTAACCCATTTGGATTAAAATCAATTTTTAATTCCCCTTTTTCTCTCTCCTTGTCACATTCTCCATAACTCTCTTTTAATCTAGATTAAATTAATTAATATGTGATTAGGATGTGAACCACTTAATCTTGATTAAGTGTCACATCCTCCATAATCTCCCACTTGCCTCTAATCTCTCATTAATTATCCTAATCCTGTGTTTGCACAACCTTAATCAGAATCATTAGCCACATTTAGCTTACCTTTTCTGGTCAACCTTCCCACTTGCCATTTTCAGCCTGGACTCTCTTCCCCATGTGAATTTTTAATTCACATTTATTTTCCCAAGGTTCCTCTCTTCCCCATGTGAATTTTTAATTCACTTTTATCTTTCCAAGTTCCTTCTCATCCCCCATGCAAGATTCTAGAACGCTTGACTTGTCACTTTACATGTGCCAAGGACTTCTAGAACCTTGGACTTGTCACATAACCCTCATGTGACAAATCTCCAACTTTTTGGAGACCTTCTTTTACCCAATAAACTCTCCAATGAATGTAAATTTTTAATTTACATTTATTCTTCCAACCACTTCCCCTTTTCCCATGGAGATTTTTGAGGAATTCTAAAATCCCTCAAAAGTCTCTGTCATCTTCATTAGGGGACAAGAAGTTCCTATTTGATGAAATCTTCTCATCCCCCAAGGTACCTCAAAGGTACCTTTCCTTCATCCACCTCATGTACTTCTTTTCCACCTATTTTCCTTCTCCTCCACCTCATTTCCACATCACTCCATCCTAAGACATCTCACATTCCACATGTCAAGATGTTAGGGCTTGTGAGTCCTCAACTCACCATAGCCCTTCATCTTGATCTTGTTGGATCAATCTCAACCGTTGAATTCTCTAGAGAATTCCAATTAGCCTATAAATACCACCTCATTTCCCTCAATTTAGGGATCAAGTCTTTTGCAACCAAACTCTTGCAAATTTACCATTTTTGCTCTCATCCATCATAACACTTAGCATTTTCATCCAAAGAGCACACAAGACATCCAAGATCAAGGACCAACCAAGGAAGCAACAACATGAAGGTATAACAACAATCAATTTGTTTATCTTACTTCCATCTTATCTATTTCTTAGGCTAATCATTGAGGTGCCCTTTTATCTTGCTATTTCCTCTTGTTGCATTATTAGTTTTTATCTAGCATCTCACATTAGGAGATGAAATTTTAATAGGATCACACCATGTATTTGATCGATAGGACCTATTTTGTTCTAGAGAGATTTTTACTGTGGTGGGTGAATAGATAGTATGGTATTTTTTAGTGCATGCCTCAGGGGGTTTTCTCATTACACCCAATGGTGGATTGATGCAACAGATTTGGGGTTGTGCTTTTCATATGATACCTTAGTTGAGGGATACTAGGCTTTGTAGTCATCAACTTGGGATATGCATCGAGATATTGCAGAGGCACTAGTGACTGCAGAGTGTGCCCAGTTTTGGGCCTTACATCCATGTCCTCGGATTACCATTTTGGATGAGCGAGTGCCATTACCCATTGAGGAGAATGTTGCAGAGGATCCAGCTATAGATGTTGAGGGTGAGGAGGATAGTGGAGATGATAGTGAGATGAGGAACAGTGAGGATAGTAGCAGCGAGGATAGCAGCAGTGATGGTGGGGATGATGGTGGTGGTGGTGGTGGTAGAGGGTTTGGGCCAGGTGGTGTAATTCCATCTTCAAGTAGGCCTCGTAAGAGGTGAGCATTGGAGATTCCTTCTCCAAATTAGTAGAGATAGATTAGCAACTTACAGGTGTAGGTACAGACTCTGTAGGGTCAGCTAGTTTAGGCATAGGGTTTACTTGTGTAGACATAGACACAACTGCAGACCCAGGAACAAGATCATGCATAGGCTTTGGCATAAGTTCAGGGATAGTTGGTAGCTATTTAGACACAGGTTGGCACACTGATAGTGGAGAGAGACAGTGCTAGACAAATTATCGAGTGGTCATAGGGAACTGTCAAAACCTTACAGTAGATAGATGATGGTACAACTATTGGTGATTATATGGGAGAGGTTCTCCGTGTTGGCCAAGAGGGAGAGTTCTATAGGGGTCGATATCATGATACAATTCTTGCTAAGTGTAGAGTGAGCTATGCGCCTTCTAGATCTAGTAGGACACATACTTGGACAGTTAGAGAGGGTGTGATGTAGCCTCCATAGAGAGATCCCAGAGATCTTGGTCCATCCGGTGGTGGAGGTATTGGTCTTGTGATTCCTGCACATTCTGGTAGCAGTAGATCCTAGATGTTGCTTTTATGATATTGTGATATACTTTTTGACATATGATGTACACTTCGAGTCAACCAATTTTGACGATGTATCTCTTCTATTTCACACTTCATTTTATACTTGACACTGATGATATATGATTTATATATGCAGTTGATTTCTATTTATCTATGATGGTCTTATTATTATTTCTATGATGGATGCATTTATTTTAATGTTCTATATGCCATGTGATGATTCTATGATGAGTGTATTTATTTTATGTCATGTGATGATTCTAATTATGATATTGTAAATGCAGTCTATATGAGAATAATATGTTTATGATTTTTTTTCTAATTTAAATGCTTATGTATGAATATATGATGTATGGATGTAGGATGTATGGATGTATGTTGTATAATACTTGCATGTTTTTTAACAAAATGTAAAATTTGTGACATAATTCATGGATGACAATGATGTATGGGTTGAAATTGATCAAATGCATATGATAATAATGTAATAAATGATATGGTGTAATGAACATGATGGTGATAAATGTATGAAAATAATAGAATGTGAATGGATGACGTATTTATGAGATGAATGCAATGATATGATTTTTTTTTGGAATGTTTATATGATGTGGAAAACATGATATGATGAATACACAATTATTTGATGTCAAAATGTATGAGTGGTGAGATGATAAATTATTTGTAATATATGTAAATGAAAAGATGATGCACCTATATGATTTTGATGAATTTTGTTTATGTTAAGTATACTCCATCATATTTCTAGAAAAGATAATCATTAATTTGAATCCTTTGTGTAACAACTACTATGTAGATGTAGAAAGTATTATGAATGCAGTCTAATTTTTACCATGCAACTATATGCAGAATATTGACATTTTAATAGTAATTTTTTGCTCGGTATCATCATAGAGCTTTTTACGATGTTGAAAGTGAGTACAAGCATTAATGGTATATGTTAGACCAATGACGACCTGAGTACTACTTTCATGATTTTTGATATTCCAAGAAAACACAAGCATCTAGGTATAATTGAACTGAGATGATCTAAGAATTTCTTGTGTAAATAGGCAGAGATTAATCATTTTAGTGTGTGAATTCTGAATGTCATCGGTGATACATTTGTAGAGCACATCCCTTGACAATTCACACATTTATATGATTAATGCATAGGCAACAGACAATAAAAATATCATTCTTCTTCCTTGTTTCTCTAGTTTATTACATCATTGAGTTACTCCAAAGAAATGATAACAATTAATCAAAAATACAATTTATCCACCTTCCACTTAGAGTGTTTCAAACATTATTTAGATTAGATCATCCATCCTGATTTTGTGATATTTTTGTGTTTTTTTTAATTTTTGAAATCAAAACTAACCTAAAGACCTATCCTAGGGGCCTCGAGGGCTGATAAAATATTTATCGTTGCCTACGTTATACACGCAGAGACCATGTAGTTCGACAGACATAGATTCATGCTTTTATTTTTTTGACTTTTTGAGACTGACCTTTTTGACTTGTTTTTGGATTTTTTGATATGATATAGATGTTTGATATGTTCTCGATGGTGATTGATGTTCCAATTTGATCAAAAAAAAATTTGTACTTGTCATACCATTGTTTGCCCATTTGGCCAAACTGATGTTTTATTGCCCCTAGTGAGATCCAGATGTTGTCCCCAAGCTAGAGTGAGACATGACCATGTGAAATGAAATGATAATGGATGTAATGATGGAAAGACTAACAATCATTATATGTATCAAAATAGATGGAAAAAATGGTTTAGAATCACATACGATGGATGTTTCCAGGTTTTCACCATATGTTTTGATTTCACCTTTGTTTTGTATTTTCTCTTTTCTCCTTTTTTTTTTGTATTTTGTATTTTTTTTTTAATTTTTCTATTACCAAGATGCCTGTTTGCCAAGTTTTCATCAAGGAAACCATTTTCCAAATGTTTGACCCATGCACTAGGTGATTTAGGTTTAGTATCTTCTAAGATGGATACTATTGAGAGGTTCATTGAATAAATCCCCTTCAAGTGTTGATAGCTGATAGGTGCCTGATCCATAAATTGATGTGATGACAAAGGGACCTATCCAATTAGGTTCAAACTTCCCTTTCTTTTCTTTGTCTTGCTGATTTCTCAAGTTCTCTTTTAGGACTAAATCCACAACCTGAAAGACTCTAGGCTTTACCCTATGATTGTAGCTCCTTGACATCCTTTGTTGATAAGATGTTAAATGATTAACATCCTATTGATGATGCTCATCCAATAGTTCTAGTTCTTGAAGCCTAGATACTCTATAGTCCTCATCTGAAATGATTCCCTTGAATGATACACAGAGTGATGGAATCTCTACCTCAATGGGTAATATGGCTTCTAATCCATATACCAAGGCATATGGTGTAGCTCCTGTTGGTGTTCTGATGTTGGTTTTGTAGGCCCATAGTGTTGGATTAAGTTGAACATGCCAAACATGTCCAACATCATTAACCATTTTCTTGATTATTTCTAGAATTGTTTTGTCAGAGGCCTCTGCTTGGCCATTTCCTTTAGGGTAATATGATGTTGGATATGAAATTTATCACACAATTCATGGACATCTTGGTTTTTGAATGGCCATCCATTATCAGTGATAATAGCTTGAGGTATGCCATACCGATAGATTATGTAATTCAATATGAATGACGAGATCTATTTTCCAGTCATAGTTGTGAGAGGGACTGCTTCGATCAATTTTGTAAAGTACTCTATTATAGTGATAATGAACTTCCATCCATTGGATGAAGACAGATTTATCTTTCCTACTAGGTCCAGTCCCCATTGACAAAAGGGCCATGTTGATGTGAAAGGATGTAATTATTAAGCTGGTGCATGGACTAGATTACTATGAATCTGACACTTTTCGAACTTCTTGACAAATTGATAAGATTCCTTCTCCATACCTGGCCAGTAATATCCTAAATGGAGGATTTTCTTCGCTAGAGTATCCCACTAAAATGAGTACCACAAATACCTTCATGAAGTTCATGCAAGGCTGTCTCAGATTCATTATGTTCTAAACATTAGAGGAGAGTACCATCTAGACCTCAACGATAGAGTATGTCAGAGATCAAAGTATGGGTATGTGCAGGATCATGATAGGCCAAAAAGTGGAGATATGTAAGCCATATGATGGTCCATGTGGCTGACGACTTTTTTATTACCCAAAATTGATGAAACGAAAAGGGTTTTTAGAGGAGATTCTTAGCTTTCCACCAATATAAATTATTCTTTACTTTAAATTTAATAAATAATTATTATTCATTTTCTATTAGAATTACGAATAAAGTCCTGATTGATAGGCTGATTGAAAAAAATCTATAACTTTCAAATGGTATCACACTTTTTGAATCCGAAACATGTGTCACATTCTATTCTTTGCATACTATAGGATTAAAAATTAAAAAATTGAATTTCATAAATTTTTGACAAGGTTAAGGTGGTTAGATAGACGAGATTTTTGATTTTTTAAAAGTTGTAATAAAAAAATCATAATTAATTATTCACTTGGAAACAAATTATTAAAAAGTAAGCATCACATCATGACATGAGTCCTCTACTTATATCTAAAATATTATAAAAAATATTATCATTCTATTGTGGTTAGGGTGGTCAGACAGACACCTACTTCTTATTTTTACCTTGAAATTTAAATACTACTACATTGAAATTTCAAATTATCACCAAATAGATTTATTTTTTTAAAATAAAGGTCTAGTAGTTTAGAAAATACATTCTATTTGCTACAAATTCTATTTTTACATTTTTTTGAAATAATATAGATAACTTATTCAAATTTTTACGTCAAGTTGTCTAACTCCGATTTTTTGTCTTTTTATTGCCACTTAAGGGCCTTTTTTTTTACATGATGATCCTACACATACCCCTATGCTGGGTGGATTGGTGGATGAAGTTGCATTTTTGGTTCCTGGAAAGATCAGGAGGAAGGATATTTCCCTTTAGGTATGCATAATTTTTCCATAGATGGAGGTTTCAATGGTATCTAAATGGTATATGGTTTGGGATTCCAAACTATTATAGGAAGGATTAGATACTTGTTCTACCATAAACTCATAACCACCATGTTTCTCTAGAAATTGTAAGATTGAAGCAATTGTCACCATAACATCTTCCGCTTTGTTCTCTGCCCTTGGAATTTGATCAAATTTGATATTGGCAAAGTATTGTTTGAGATCATCTATCAATTGTTTACAGGGCATCAACTTCTCATCTTTCATCTGATATTCATCATTTACTTGATAAATGACTAATTGAGGATCCCCATACTTGTAACTCTATGATTTTCCATTCAATTACGACTTTGACCCCAATGATTAATGCCTCATACTCTGCCACATTATTGGTACATTGAAACATTAGTCTATAAGATTTTGGAATAGTGTGCCCTTGGGGTGTAATGAACAAAATTCCTGCTCCAGATCCTCTTTGTGTATATGATCCATCAAAGTAAAGTATCCATTTTTGTGGTGTCACCATAAGAATGTCTACATCATAAAACTCCATTGTCATAGGTCAATCATCTCATAAAGGAGCTTCAGCTAATTGTTCTACGATTACTTTTCCTTTGATATCTCTTCTTTCCACATACTAAATATCAAACTCACTTAAAAGCATGACCCATTTGGCCAGTCTACCTATTAAAGCATCTTTACTGAGTAGATATTTTAATGGGTCGATTTTTTCTATGAGCCTGATCGTGTGAGTCAACATGTAATGATGCAACTATTGAGTAGAAAATACCACCACCAAGCAAGATTTCTCAATGAAATTGTAGTTTATTTCATATCCATTCAAAGTGTTGTTGATGTAGTAAATGGCTTGTTCCATTCCTTCATAATCTTATTGCGCCAATAGTACTTCTAAAGAAATATCCGTTGTTGCAATGTATAGTATTAGAGGTCTTCATTCTATTGGTGGCATGAGAATAGGCGGTGGCATCAGATATTGCTTTATTTGGTTGAAAGTTGTTTCACACCCTTGATCCCATTTGAATACAATATTTTTATGCAATAGATGATTGAATGGGTGACTTTTGTCTGCTAACTAGGAGATAAATCTCCTGATTGATTGTAGCCTTCCCTATAACAACCTTAGTTAATTGATGTTTCTAGGTGGTGGCATTTCCATTATTGCCTTTACCTTTGCTGGATCTACTTCAATACCCTTTTCGGATACTATGTATCCCAAGATTTTTTCTGATGTAACCCCAAAGACACATTTCTTGGGGTTTAGTCTGACATTGACCTTTTCTAGCCTTGTGAATATATTGCTCAGGATATCCAGATGTCCTTCCCTAGAACAATATTTAGCAAGAATATCATCTATGTAATCCTCCATAAACGTGTGCATCATATCATGGAATATTATGGCCATTGATCTTTAATAAGTTACCCCTACATTTTTCAAACTGAAGGGCATTACATTCCAGCAAAAGGTTCCCTATGGACATGTAAATGCAGTTTTCTCCCTATATTCTAGAGCTATCTTAATTTGATTGTATCCAATGAAACCATCCATTATTGACAACATGGCATGCCCTGTTGTTAAGTCTACAATGATGTCTACATTAGGCAATGGGAAATCATCCTTGGGGCATGCCTTATTCAGGTCCCTGAAATCTGTACATATCCTGATACTATTGTCTAGTTTTGAGATAGGTACAATATTCGATATCTATTCTGCATAATCAATAGACCTAATGAATCCTGCATCCAATAACTTCTTTAGCTTAGCCTTTACCATTAATGAGATGTGTGGATGCATCTTTCTCAATTTTTGTTTTACAGGTTTGATTCCAATAGGCAAAGAAAAATGATGCATTAAAAGATTTGGGTCCAAGCCTCGCATATCAGAATATGATCAAACAAAGTTAATGCTTCTTTCTTCAAAGAATTTGATAAATTCAGGTCTTTCTTGCTCTGTCATAGATTATGCTAGATGTAAACTCTTTGCTCTTTCTTCGATGCCAATGTTTACAGACTATGTAGGTTCCACCAAGACTGATGACCTTTCATGATAATGCTCTAGAAGAGTGTCAAATCTCCCATCTTTTAGCACCTCAGAGAGGTTTTCACTGCTATATATGTTCTTTATTTTTTCTTTTCAAGATCTAATGCTGCCATAGAATGGTTTTCACCATCAGATCCATTATTCTCATTTTTACCTTTGCAACTAGAAGATTTGACTCCCTCCTGTCGAGTTGCATTGTTATGAGAATTATGGATAGAACTTGTATTAGGTTCATCGTAGCATAGAAAATGTATGATAGCATCATTTTTTACAAATATAGGCACATTTATAGGTTCAATGGGTTCTGAGTCAATGAGTTCAGGATGGACTAAATGCATGAAGTCATCGGATTGTCTTAGGTTAATGGTGGTAAGGTTTCAAACAACTATATCATCATAGTCATTATTTTGGATGTCGATATCAATGACGGTACCCTCTTCAAGATTGTCTAATTCACTCGATGTTTGTTCGTCCTCACTTGAGTCATCAATATGTTGTGATCCTAATTCGAATGGTCTAGACCTGGAGATTTTTCCCTCCTCACGTGTAGATGCGTATTATTTTATGACATCAATTTGGACATCTATGTAAGATATATCAGAATATAGATCCCATTCATATTCATTTGAATTCATTTAAGAGCTATCTTTAACCTAAAGGATTCTTTCAACAACCTTCTTTGTCATTTCTTGCTTTTCTTCTTATGAGTATCCTAGTTTTGTCTTATCCTTTAAATGAAGAGTAGGAGGTTGAATAGGTTCTACGATGCCTTCCTTCCTTTTTCCAATAGGTCACTATCCTGCATAACCCATTTTTTCTAAAATAGCCTTCCCTTTGCCATACTTATTTGTGTTGATGTTGATGTTTGTTGATGATGATGTTTCTCCATCTAAATTGTATAACCAATCAAGGATAGCTTTGTCTTTTGATTCATCCTCTATAGTACCAAATTTCATAAATATTTCTTCTAGAATCATGGCAGGAAGTGATGGTTGATGTTTGATCATTGATGGTTGGCCATATGTCTTTGGAGATGTCATAAATTGTGAAATATTAAGATCTTTCTCAATAGAATATTGCCCCATTCCCGTCTTTTAGCTGGACCTATTCTTGGAATTTCTTTGATAAAGAATTTTGGGGATCTTGATTGTTTGTTAATTTAGTTTCAAAAAGACTTGCATATTTTGATTTATCCTTTTTCTCAAGCCACTTGGATGAAATAGTTGGATGTTTTTCTTCATTTGATGAATTTGAATTGCATGCTTCACTATTGTGAGGCACAAAGGTGTCTTGAGAGATTCTGAGTGTGTCACAATTCTTTGGATGGTTATAATCTGTAGAGATAGTCACCTCATATCCATTTACTGGGAATTTTAAGCATTGGTGATATGTGGAAGGTACTGCCTACATTTCGTGGATCCACGGGCATCCTAAGAGTATGTTGTAAGTCAAGTCTTTTTCTAGTACCTGACATGCTATGTTTTTCATCATTGCTCCCACTTGAATGGGTAACACAGTCAGTCCCTTAGAAGATCTCTCTTCCTCATCATAGGCCTTTATTGTCATCTTCCTTCAGGCATCAATAGTGTTATCTAAATACCTTAGTGCATGGATTAACTTTAGAGTGAAAATGTTCAAACTGAAACCCCCATCTATTAGGACCCTTTTGACGTGATGATTGTGGATCAAAAATTTGATATGGAGGGTAGTGCTATGGGGATGGTTAAGCGACACATCATCCTATTCAGAGAATGATAGACAATGTGGTGTAGTCAAATGTCCCACCATAGCCTGGAATTGGGAAACATCTATATTTTTAGGTACCATGGTGGCAACTAATGCTTGTTCTAGAACTTCCTTATGTGATGGTGATAGTTTAAGGAGTTCTAGTATTCATATTTGTGCTGTAATTTTTTGAAGTTGATCGACAATATTTTATTGAGAGGGAGGTGGAGTTGTGTTTTTAGGTGCAACTCCCTTTAAGATTACCTTGGATTGACCCCTTGTCATTACATTTACTGGTTGATAGTCCTATCATTCTCTTATTTTTAAAATGTTTATTTGCTTTTCAGAAACTTGTATGCTTGGGAGAAAATTCAGTGGGGTAATGTTGTTGGTTTTGTGGTTGTCCATGTGATGACCAATGATATTATCATTTTCTACTTTGGTAAGACAAAGGATCATGGTATCGTAGACATGATTGATATTTTTCCCTTTAATGATTGTAGAAGATGATGCTCCTTTGTCATAATTTGGTAAAGGGTCCTTGAAGGTTGTATGATCATTGTTGTTTTGGTGTCCCTCTACATATACTTTGTTATTGTAGATCAGATCTTGAACTGTGTGTTTTAACTCCATGCAATCATTAGTCTTATGGTGTTTATTGTTGTGGAAGTTGCAATAATCTGTGTCATTCCACCATGGTGGTTTGAATTTTAGATCCTAGAATTTTGCTTCCCATGTTGTGATAATACCACTTGCAACTAGTTCCCTCATTGTTGATTCCAAATTTTTCCCTAACGGTGTGAACCTACGCTGATTTGATGGTTTTTGGTATGTTTGTGGTTTTGAGATTATGTTGTTTTGAGTGACCTTTGACTTGGAGTTTTGATCGTTGTTTTGATTTGTTTTTGATTTAGATGCTATCAAATTGAAAACTGGTTTGGCATTTTATAAATCATTTTTTTCATTTCGTTGGTCCCCGTATTTATGTTCTTTTGCCAGAATTTTGGTTTGTCATTGTTGGGGTATTGATTGGTGGAGTTGTTGTTGTTTGAATTTTCATTGTAATGTTTAATAAACCCTCTTTTGACCAGCGCTTCTTCAATTTTAAGACCATTTTCTACCACCTTTTCAAACATAGGAGGACATTGTAATTCAAGTCTATAACTCATCTCATCTGTCAAGTTGTCTATGAACAACTCCATTTTTTCTTCCTTAGGAATGGAGTGAGGATATCTAGTGAATAGTCATTGCCATCTTTGTAAAAAGGACAAGAATGTCTCCCCCTTGTTTTTTTTCATTTTATACAAATCCTTTATCCTGACATCATGTTGGATGTTAAAAGAATACTGGGGTATGAACCTATTGACAAGCTCTTCAAAAGGTCATATCCCTCGTTGTAATTTAGAAAACCATTCCATACATGGACCTCCCAAGCTTCTTGGGAATAACCTCATCAGGTAAGTTTCCTCTTGAGAAAACTCTAGGCTCATGGTCTTGAATTCCTAGATATGATCAATCATATAAGTCTTACTATTGTATTTTTCATACTTTGGGAATTCGCAGTGTCGAGGGAAAGGTATCATGTCTAGTGTTGAGTCAAAAGGATAAGGACAAATGTCCTGTAGTGCGTACCTCTTTATGTTTCCCTTTGTTATGTCTTGTAGTTGTTGTTGTATGTTCTGCATTTGGTGTGTTAAGGCAAAAATAGGATCTACACCTTGTGTGTGTGGTGGTATTTCGGTTTTGCTTGTTCTAGGTGCTTCTTTTAAATGATTTACATCAAAGTCTTTGGTAAGCTTAGCACCCAATTGAACCAACATTAAGAGATATTTCTCCATGTCTTGCTCTAAGATATTTTCCATGAATTTATGGAATTTTGGATCCTGTTGTGCTATTTCTATGTCTTCTGGTGTTATTTCATTCTTGTCACTTTGATGTAGACTATTCGAGGGATTTTCTTTTGCCATTGTATTTGATGTTTCAAGTTCCTTTTCTAAGAGCCTTTGCTTTTGTAACTTGGTGAAGATTGGCATACAAGTGTTTTGTTCTTCCTACCAAACTGTGATCTTCTATGTTGCAAAAATGTCAAGAGAATTTTTAACAAAGTCAAATAGGATGATATATCTTATTGATAAGACTAGGTTAAAAATTTGATTATTATGCCTCGTTTCGTGATAGTAAGACGATAATATCCTGATGATGAAACTTTAGCTTAATAATCAAGACTTTCTTTTGATTTGACACTTTATGAGTTGGAAGATCTGTTTTTTAGTTGGAAATACAGTTAACTTGTAGGAACCTATCTGATTTTGGCTTATAGACAGTTTCTGTGTTGAAAAGATACTTTTGTTTTGACAAAAATATGTGTTTAGATGATAATCAAACTGACTGATATGTTTTAAAAGCGCTAAAAAATATTTCAGAAGCGCTAAAATAGGACTTGGAAGCGCTATTCCTCAGAAGCACTAAAACAGAGTTTAAAGGCACTGGAACAGATGAGGGACATGCTATTTTTGTGAAAGCACTAAAATAGTGCCCAAAAGTGCTAAAAAAAATGATGGAAGAGCTATTTCATGAAAGTGTTGAAATAGTGCTCGGAAGTGTTGAAATAGATGATGGAAGCGCTATTTTGTGGAAGCACTAAAATAAAGTCCCAAAGCGCTAAAAAGAGGGTGGATGGTTAAGAATTTTTATTGCAAAACTTGATTTGGCCTTTTGGAGTACTCAATCATCGGTTGTGGGATGTAGGATTGACATATGGGTTCACTATGATTATAATGTTGTGTAAGGGCTCTCCTTTGGAAGAAGGATCATGAATAAAGAGGTTCTAAGGCATAATCCCCAGTGTAACCTCTGGCGAAGTCGTGATATCTATGTATGAAGGTTTTTTGTTGTAGCAAGATTTTTCAACTCTGATACAAGAAACGCCTTTTTCTTAAAATATTTTGATAACCAAGTGGTCTCTTGGGTTTCTTGAATTTGATGGTTTTCTTGAAAAAAAATTTGGACTTCCAACCTCGAACGATGATTTTTTCTAACCTAATTTGATTTGCAGTTTTTTGGATGATCTATTATCTAAGTTATATGACTTGAAAACAC
Organism: Sequoiadendron giganteum; assembly: GCA_007115665.2. Taxonomy (NCBI): domain Eukaryota; kingdom Viridiplantae; phylum Streptophyta; class Pinopsida; order Cupressales; family Cupressaceae; genus Sequoiadendron; species Sequoiadendron giganteum. The sequence goes on from VCHN02000014.1 coordinate 103,109,479, forward strand.
TATAAGAAAATTGTAGAATAATTGTTTTAGTCCTAGAATCTGAATAGATAGTGTATATTCAAGAACCATGAATGGTCCTTATTGATTTTTACTGGTTTGATTTAACAAATATATACTTCAGACAGACTCACTCTTAAAGTCAAAAAGGTCATCGTTATACTCAACAACCCACGTCTTAAAATTGTGTTGACTCACAAAGTCATCTCACCCCCTAGAGGGTGCCCGTGTTTTTTTCATTTCCAGGTGCGTACTCAAAGTTGGATTTCTCGTCCCTTGAGCAAATGGTCCTTGGAAATTATATGGTGAGTGTCTTAGGGACAAATTCTTCCCTCCCCTTGCACTATGAGTATTACAATGTCTGGTTACTGACTCAGCTGGATACTATGCTATGGTTCTTAGATAAGGTTTATGTGTGGTCTGAAAAATGATAAACTCCCTCAAGAGGCCTCCCAATCTTTAGAACAAATATTTTAGGGATGGTTATCTTGCACACTACCATCGAGTTGGACTTTCATCAAAAAATTACATTTGTTTAGAGTGGGTTGGAATCCTTGGCTTTAGGTGTTCCCACTTAGGTCATTCCTATAGGGCGAGTACTTTTTCCCACTATGACAGGCCTTCTAAAGGTTTTAACAAAAGCATATGATTGCATGAAAATGAAGGATGAGTCTGGAACTTTGATCACCCAGTTAAGGGGAGATCATAAGCCTATTCAGCACAAAAGCACAACAGATAATGATTTGTTTAAAGCCCAAAAGACAAATTTTGCTAATCTATATGAATATTTTGCTTCACAAAAGTCATGGTGTCAAATTTTAACTGATATAGAAAATATGTGATGGCTACCCTAGGATTGATAAATTTTAAACCATAGTGGCTACCCAAGGATCGATAAATTTTAATCCAAGTGACTACCCTAGGATTGATAAATTTTAATCCAAATGCATCAAAAATAAAATTATGGCTATGATCACGTCGGATCCAAGTAGACAATTATAGAAGCGCTAAAATAGTAAATGAAAGCGCTATAGTTTTTCCCAGATGCGCTATAATCGAAAGTGTTGAAACTGAGCTCGAAAATGCTAAATTTTTCCACATAAGTGCTATATCAACTATAATGGAGATGGGTGGCTAATGTGCTGAAACAGTACATGGAAGCGCTATAGCTTTACTTCCCAGAAGCGCTAAAATATTTAGTGGATGCGCTATAGTTTTATAGAAGTGCCGAAAAAGAACATGCAAGTGCCATATTTTTCCACAAAAGCACTATAGTTTTTGACGGAAGCACTAAAATAGAACATGTCAGAAACCTGTGCGACACTTCTCAGAAAAAAATGCAAAATATGGGATTAATGCGCCACGATGGGCACCAAATTGTATGTGTCAAATTATATCAAGAGAATTAATCAAACTAAGCTATTGAAAACTAAAAAGACTCTTGAAAGCGTCATATTGCTCTTTATCTCCAAAGATTTATCAAATCATTGTGGCTCTCAGATCGTGTAAGCACTATGACAGTTTAAAATGACAATTTGAAGAACGAGAATGATACTGAAAGAAGGAAACTAATCCTATATGATGATTACTAATCTAAATTGACATGAAACTAATAAATGAAAGCTACAAGAAACTAAATGCAGCCATGATTATGAATTAAATCTATGATGTTATTGATGCTATGCTTGATGCTAGATACTTGATTTCTTGATTTCTTTCCTACAGAGTAAGATTGCATAAAATTGGATATTCTAGATCCTTTTACTATTGAATGAAGTTGTATTTATAGATTTTCCAGTAGCAGATTTGCATAGGGGCAACAAACAAAGGCTTGGATTCAATCTGAAGAATTGAATGGTGAGAGATGGAGGATATTGAGAATATTTTGGGAATTGTCCCTACCCATGAAAACACCAGGCAAGAAGATAGGAAGGATTGATGGAAGAGGATTGAGAGATTGATTCAAATTTGTCTCCAATTTGTCTCCAAATCTTCCCATGAAGATTGAATGAATTAATTTAGACATCATTTAGACATAAATTAGACATATGATATCTAATTTGGTTTTGAGGAAAGAGAGGAATTGATTTATTTCCTTTATTTAACTATTTTTTATTTATTTAAATTAGAAAAAGAGGGATAAATAATTTAATAAAACAAACTATAGAATTTGTTTGTTAAATTAAAATAGAAGAAATATGACAATTAATCAATAAAGTGTTTGACCTTTGTTTAATTAATTTAGATTGATGTGATATAAATAAAATAGGGGAAATTGATAATTAAATAAGACAGAGTATTTAATTTTTTTATTTAATTAAAATGAAAGAATAGTAGAATTAGAAGAATTTAAATGTGAATTGAAACATGAAATATATAAATAAATATTTCTATTTATTCAATAGTAGAGGAATTTAGGATAATTAATCAAATAAATTGTATTTAATTAATCAGATTCTCTAGACCAATTTTAGGTGTATACAAAAGGAAAAATTGTTAATGAATTTCTCGGCTAGTTCACCCCATGTTCTTATTCCTAGAGGACGATGTGCAAACCAATCTAAAGCTACCCTAGTAAGACTTCATGGAAATAGTCTCATTAAATAAGTTGGATCATATGAGACTTTGTTACATGATGTGTTGAATTCTTGAATTTTCCCTATTGGATCCCCCGTCCCCTTATACTTAGGTAAAGGTGGTGTTGTAAAATGAGGGGGAAAGGGTGGCATATATAAATTTTAATCAAATGGAAAGGGGCATAGTTCCTCCATGGAATAGGTCTTTTTTTTGGTCCCCAATTGAATTTTTGTCATGTGTTGTTGAAGGTTTTGTACTTGTTGTATCAATAAGTCTTCAAGATATGGTGTTGCATTGTTTTGATTTGGTGTCATGATGCTAGCATTGAGGTCATAGGTTGGATTTGCATTATGATTGATACCCTGTGATGTGATACCTTGATTTCTATATTGATTTTTTTTGGTTTGATTTGGAATGAAATTAGCATTTAGGTTTGTTCCAAAGGTCATGTTTGCATGTGGTATGGTGTTTTTTAATTGATGTGTAGACCTTTGATTTGTGTTTTGGTTTTGAAAATTAGGTCCTTGGTTTGCAAATGAAGGCTTTGGTCCTTGACCAATATTTTGTGATGAAGAACGGGTCCCTTGGTTCATATTTTGAAATGAGGATGTAGGCCCTTGATTGAAAATTTGTGATGGAATGCTTCCTTGGTTAGAACTTTGGAATGATGATATGGACCCTTGATTCGCATTTTGGAATGATGGGATGGATCCTTGATTATTGTTTTTCTTTGGGATTTTTCATGAGACAATGTGGACCTTTCTAGGTTGACCTGAAAATTGAAATAAGGATCCTTGGTTTGTGTTTTGAAGTGTAGGAATGAGACCTTGGTTTGCATTTTGAGTCAAAGTTGTAGGATCTTGTGAAGTAGAACCTTGATGTGTGTTTTGGAAGAGGGGATTTGTAAAGGTCTTACCCATGGAGTTGGAGGTGTTTCCAAGTGTGGAATTTTGTCCTTGTGTAGTGGTATGGGCTACCTTGTTTCCAAATTTTGGGATATTTGGGATATGTGTGGTAGTGGTACTCATGTGTGAGGTTGCCCCAAGGGATATTTTTGATGTATTAGATGATGAAGGAATGCCGAGTGAAAATTGATTTTTAGTTTCTTCTTCTAAAATGGTCAATACATCAAAACCTTGAGGTAATTCGACACTTTTTTAGCTAGTGCACAGAAGTATCTATTAGGATCAACACTAACAAGTTAATCAATCATGTTTAATATTTTTGGATCTTGATAAGCTCTTTTGATTTATTGAGGAGTCAATTTTTTGTTGAATTCTTCTATGCTTAGGTTTTCCCATTTCTTGTTGAATTCATCATGATTTAGATTATCCCAATTGTTGTTTTGATCTCTTTGTGGAACCTCTCAGTGAGGTGTGTATTGATTTGAATTGAACCCAAGGGTAGTGTAATCAAAAGGGTCACTTAAATATTTCATGTCTTTTCTTTTGGATTTTGACCTTGTTTCAACCATGTGAGATGCTTGCAAGTTTGAGGGATAATGCAAGATGTGGATGACACTAAACTATGTTTTTGGGATTTTTAACCTTTAGGATATGAAAATGAAAGGATGACAATGCAAAGATAATAATGACTGAAGGATGATGATAATGAATGCTAAGGGATGCTAAAATCTGATTGATGATTAAGGTGACTACACAATGCTTGATTGGAGACCAAGATAATGATGCAATTGAAACTATGCTATTTTTTTTTTGGAGTATAAGGATGAAAAGTGAAATCTAGGAAATATGAGTCTAAATAAGAGTAATGTGAAGGAATTTTAAACTAAGCGTGTAAATCAAGCTAGTGTGAACCCAAGGCAACAAATTCAAAATTTCATTGACCAGAAGAGGACAACAAAGACTAAGATCAAACTTGACAAAGTGACAAATGACAAGACAATGAAAATGACAATGGTCAATGATGAATAGAATGTTTAACTGAGAATTTCCAAAAGCTCAAAGGTCTCTCTATGTTCAAAATTTGAAGACCTAAATGAAACCTAAGGGTGAAAGTCCAAATTATGCAATGTAAGGAATGAAGGGGTGCAGCCTATAATGCAATTTTTTCCTAATGGAGATGCTTAGAATGGGCTAGAAAAACTTACAAGTCACTGGTTTGGAAATCACGATCATAACCGAGATGAGTTGGATCAGTTTTGGACAATGATTTTTGAAACTTTGGTGATCAATCTATTGTGGTTTTGTTTCAAGACATTGTAGTTCACAAAGATTTATTTTGCAAATTTGATATTTTGGACTAGTTTTGAATGGATTTTTGGGTTGATTTTGATGAAATTTATCTTGAAAAACACATAATACAATCACACACTTGTTTCGGTCTGATTTTGGATGTGAAAAATGTTGATTTTTAAGAAGGAAAGCATAATCCTAAGGTTGGCAAGGATAATATTTGTTGAGTTCCCACTTGGATTTCTCCAGATGTGCTTACTCTTAGCGGATGATTAGAAGCTTGACCACACTGGCCTCCCTCCACAACACTCAATTCTTGAGTCATCCAACCTTCATTTCTCATGAATCTCTTATGATGAACTTTTCATCTCTACTAAGAGCCACAAGTATATGTGACGGTTTGAAAGGTTCAACCTCTTGCATCAACAAATAGAGGGATTTCGGCTACTACAAACAACAGGTGTCTAGTAAGGGCATTCAGTTTAGGGGGTACTATGATAAAATCCATCAGGAGGTCTTCCTACCCTTAGAACAATGGGTTACATATAATAAAGATAATGGTGGAGAGCTATCACATACCACATCCCATTGATTGCAAACTTTTGTTGCAATCACAAATTTCTATACCAAGATAGACCCTTCTAATGGGTGAACACAAAAATGGATGGGTCTAGCTTTATGATCACCGAGTTTGCACAAGGTGAAAGCATAATACCTAAAACCCTCAAACACTAGGACATGGTGTTCATTTACCCTCTAATTTAATCTATGTGAGAAAGAAAATCATTCATTTTAGAGCACCAATTGAAGTGCTATCTAATCTAAAACAAAAAAAGTGGTTTCAAAATATATTCCTTGGACATTCGAACCTACAAACCCACTAGTTAGTAGTTTCAGAAAATGATCTTGGACCAACGAGAAAGTTGCAAAAACTAAGTTAGCACAAGAGATTTAAAACCAAACTAAAACTCAAAAGTCAGAAACTAACTAAACTAGAAAATAAAGAGACTAAACTAAACCAAGACAAGAACTTAAAGAAAATTTAAAACTAAGAGCTCAATCTTTTTAGCCACATGCTGCAAACAAACAAAAAAATAGTAAACCAAAAAAAAAAAACTTGCATAAAAGCAACAACCTAAAATAGTGATAACTTAAACACAATTTTAAACTATAAAAATCTATGGAAAACTAAGACATAGACCTTCAAAACCAAATTTTTTTTTAGCAAAATAAACAAAAGAAAATTCAGATCTTAACAACTAAATCTTGGAAATCTATAAGCACTAAAATGGTCATAACTTTCTCAGAGCATATTGAAATTTCAAACCAATTAAAGTTACGAAAAGCTGAAAATGAGGGCTACAAAACCCAGATGATAGGTTTTGAAGATTTCATGCACCCATTTTTCTGTACTCAAAATAATATGATGACATTTTATGCAACTTCTTGGGTGTAACCTGCAAAACAACAAAATAAACAAGAAAACAAACAATTTTTTCTACAAAATTATAAGATTTTCTTCAGGTTCACAAATGTAAGATGGGAAAAATCAAATAGTATAGATAAAGTGATAGCCAACATAAATCAATGCTAAAATCCCAATCCAAACAAGAGAATACAAATAAAAGAGAGCAATAGACTAAAAGAAAGTAAATGAAACACTCCCCATTATGGATGATCACTTCTCTTGTCTCTCCTTCTTCTTATTATGCAATATTTTCCCTCAGGTTTGTTGATGAAGTTGTGCAAATACCTACAAATAGTAAGCAAGAAAATTGCAAATAAAATTGTTAAATCAAAAATGGAGGAGAAAATAGACAACCATTCAAATAGACGAACGAGATTGACCTTCTAGAAAGATTCTAAGATCAATGGATAAGGATTCCTAAGAGGGAGGTTAAAAGATGGATGACCAAGATTGATTTTCTAGAAAGATACCAAGATCTATGATTGAAAATTGATGCAACCAGAATATGCCATGCATGGAAAAGATATGACACCGATGGTTATGACACCTAACGGCTATGAAAAACATGAAGGACATGCATGCTATTACATGAAATAATGACAGGGGATCTTTCACCAAAATGGAGGGATAAATAATTTATTCAGAAATGGAGGAGAAGGACAATTGGAATATAAATCATTTATCTCAAATTATTTATTTGGAGTAAATGAAAAAGGAGATTTAATTAAATTCAAAACTTTAATTAAAGACGGAGATAGAAATTAGACATGGATAATTGATTGGATCAATTATTTAAAAGAGAAGAATGACACATAATTAAATAATTTCATCAATTATTTAATTATAGAAGAATAAAAGGTCAAATAATTATTATTATATGACTATAGACATGTGATGAAAGATAAAAAATTAAATAAATAATGATTATTTAATTATTGAAGAAAGCGGGGGGGTATTAGTGACCCAATTAATCTCTTTTAATTGATCAGGATAGAATAGAGATTAGAAAGTGAAATAATTAAATAATTAAATAATTAATAAAGGAATATGATCACGAATAATTAAATGATTAAAATTGTTATTTATTAGAGGATGATGACTAAGGAAAAAATGTTGCTCGCAGACCTAGGAAATTTTTCAGTGTCTAAAGAAAGAATGAGGAACAAAACCAAAAATAAGTTTGCATAAAAACTAATTAATCAAGAGCAGTTCAATCTGTGACTAAACCCATTAGATTTCAATATGATGCTGATTTTAAATGAAATATGGCTGAATTAAAATAAAAATAGCTCTCTCATCCCTTGGCCAATTTAAAAAAAAATTAATATGTTATGGAAAGGGGAAAGAGTGAAAAATGAAACCCCAAAATCATTTTACAAAAAAGTTGAACACATGTGAGTAGTTTTCATTGCAACATATCTTATTAGCTTAAACAATAGTTTGAACATAAGGTAGTAATAATTACAATCATAGTATGGAATGCTAAAGAAAAACTAGTCATTTAAATAAATCAAAACTCTATATTTTAAAAACCCCAGACACAACTTCAACACACTATGCCTTCTAAAATGATTAGAAGGTATATACTTTTCAAAGCACACATTCTTAGAGTCCTTACATATAGAAAATTCTTGGCTATTGAATAGAGAAAATCTCCACTCTAATGTTATAGTAAATAGGAAAATTTATTAGAATCGTGTTGTTCAAAGCTCGAGCACTTTAATATTTCTTCTCTAATAATAACAATAAAGAAGAAAACTTATTAAAATCTTGTTATTAAAATCTCAAGAAAATCATAGAGTTTAAATGAGATAAAATGCAAATGAATTAGAATCTAATCTATATATATATATATATATATATATTTCTTCACTCATGAAATGCAGTTATAAAGCTAAATAATTCCAAATGTTATTGAAAGAGGACATTAAACCTGAACTCAACACAATACAATCTTACCATCCTGTGTTAGAGTGTATTCACACGATGTTGGGTTGTTCATATCAATATGAAGCCTCCATTGTTGTGTGTGAGAAGCTTTGATGTGTTGCATGTATTGGTTGATCGAAGATATGTTGAAGCTTTGATAATGGTGATTAAGAATATTGGCAGTACTTCGTTGTGTAAATGATGTTGATTCTTTGATCCTTTTTTCTGATGAAAGAGGTTTTTATATAGAATTTGTGATTTGAAATGGATGATCAGGATGGCGTAGTAGAATATCTCGATCGGCGGTTGAAATATGTTGAGTGGATTTAGACATGAATAATTTGTACAAAATAGATTGCATGATTAATGTGATTGAATAAATAGATTGAATAATCTATGGGATTGAGAAATAGATTGATCAGTCATGAATATAGATTGACCAGTCAAGAATAGATTGAGAAATCAAGGGATCATAATTTTCTCAATCAGGAAAGTGGTTGAGAATGATTAATTAATTGATTTAATTAATTCATTCATTTTGGAGTTGAATGTGCAAATCAATTTTGACTTTTGCAAATAAAGTTGCATTAGTTCGATTTGATTTTGATGATGTTTTGAATAGTTTATTCGAATTATTCAAATTTTGGAGGGAAAGTGAGTTAATTAAATTATTATGATTTAATAATTCACTTGACTTAGGGGAATAACGTAAATTGGTGACATAATTAAATGATTGATGTTATTTAACTAATCAGGATGAATAACGTTAGATTAGGACTTTATTAAATAAATATAATTTATTTAATTGGTCAAAATTGATGAAATGTGAATTAATTAAAAAATGTCATATTTTTCAATCAATAGCAGAAATAGGGTTTGAGGACTTTATTAAATAAATGAAATTTATTGAATTAGTCAAAAATGATGAAAACGTGAATTAATTAAATAATGTTATATTATTCAATTAATACGAGAAAATTATGATTTTTGAATACAATTGATGTGAAATGCAATGATGTTTGATGATGATGATGTCAATGATGTGAAAATGTCATTTAAAGTGTGTGATAGGTATTAGGTCAATTTTACATGTCTACATTTTCCCCTCTTTGATACAAAGTACAAGTTGCTTTGTTTCAAAGATTAAATGTTAAGATCAAGATTTTGAAAAAAATTATGCCCCACTGTACCTTGGTGGTCAGCAGAATGATGGTAGGAATTTTTGCTACCCCGTCCAAAGGTTAGCCATTTTTTTTGATTTTGAGGTCAGGAACATGACACTATTCTATTTCAGTTTAGTTCTAGAGAGGAGAAAAAAATAAGTCTATATGTCCCTTGTTGCTTGTTTCGATGTTCCTAGGAAGTCCTAATTTGAATGTAGGAAGGTTCCCTAAGTAAAAATTAGGGTTTTCTAGGTAAAATTTAGGGTTTTTGAGGGTTAAAATAGGTAATTAGGGTTCTAATTACCTTATTTGCACTTAAAGCCTATAGAGAATTCTAGCTGCTAGATTTATCATATTTTTTGTAGTCAAGGAGCAATGCCTAGGATTCAAGGAGACCCACATCATTCGGACTTGGTTTGAGACTTTGGACAACTCAAAGGTGTTAGTGTTGATGGAGATCCCATGATTTTTCTATTTTGTTGAATGACATTTCATTTTGGTCGAATTCTGAATTTTTGTCCTCTAGGATGGGGAGGTGTTTTAGGCCTAAAAAACCCTCATTTCATTGTTTTTCTCTTAAACCCCCATTCGTTCTAATTTTGAGTTGACTTGCTCAACCCACTATCGCTCGTTTAAGTCATGAATTGAGCCTTCGAATGCATTCTTTTACTAGCCCCTTTGTCTAGGAGGATCGATCACCTCTCACGTCGCCCGTTTCAAATATTTCCAAGGTTGAGCCAAAATTTATTTCCTAAATGACTTGGGCATATGTCATACTCCCCCAAGGGTCAAATTCTTGTCAGCCTAGTTTGGCCCCTTCTTTAAAACTAACTCCATTGCACATCCAGTTTGTGACATTTGTTGATTATGGGAATGAATTTGCACCATTTCTTGCTAACCTTGCTGGTTTTAAATGTTAGTCGATTAAAGTGCACAAGGTCCACGAAAATATGGTGCATGTCCTTTGATGGATGTGGGGCCTAGTGTCCACTATGGGGCTTTCCACCTACTACTTGAGATCAACGATTGAGGATCGATGTTGAGATTTACTCTCCAACATTCCCCACTAGCCCTGCTTGATTTAAATAACATCTTGAAAAGCCCAGCAGGGTCAGCGAAAATCTGACACGTGGCTACCTTTTTCTAATTGTGATGAATCATGGGTAGAACTCTCATGATGAAGTGGGTGCCAGGCTGGAAGGATTCCTATTGGCTAAAAGAGACGAGTGAGAATTCAAATAGAGTTAATTCAAAAAGGACTTTTGATCTACCACATCATCAACATATCGACGCTTGATATTCAAAAACTAGAAACATGCATGTCATGGCCATTTATGCTTTGTAAAGAGTGAGAATTAATGACGTATATACTTTAGGAGGGTTCAATTTGATCTTTGTGCGTGTGAAGGATTAACTTCTGTTAATTATGAAGCATAATGTGCAAACTCGTAAGCACCTGAGAAATAAACGGTGATGAAGTGGATGCCAATGAGAAATTTCTTGTTTAGGTGTGGGTTTTTATTGAAAATTGATTATTTACATCACCAATTCATTCAATGAATGCAGATTGAAGGCTTCCATTGTCGCCATTATCCATTGTCGCCATTATAATCAGCAATCCAAATTTTTTAGTGTCTATCCAAAGTTTGGTAATCAATCTAGTGAAGAGATATAAATTTGCATAATTGGGAAGAATGAGTAAGTGAACTGCTTCCTCGCTACCAGTACGAAGGTATCTAAGGCTATAATTGTAGAAGCCTCATGGTGATATCATGGTTCCCAAACAATGCACTCATGTGGGTGTGTCAATTTTGAAAGATGAATCTAGAAATGATTCTCATGGCAAGGATCCTATATCAGTTGATGCCATAGGCATCCATTTGTTGGGATGTCATGCTACAATGATGGAGATGAAAGGAAAGGAGCCTACAAGATTTGTGTGGGGAGTGTGAAGAAAGATTAGGTATGATCAAGTTTCTTATAGGAAGCAGTAGTCCCCTATTGCTATAACTGATAACTCATCTACTAGTGAGACCGAGATGAATTATGTGTATAGGAAAGACCTCATGATTTTGCATCAATTGGCTCCCTTGGGGGTGGAGGTGGTTATGGTGCCTCCTGTCTCTATAAAACCCCTAGTAAACATGATTGTGTTATGGTCAATAAAGACAAAGGTGATGACGAGGCGGTGTGTTCTCCTCCTATTATCACAAGGACCCAAAGTGGGTGCATGTACCATGGTGTTAATGATTGTGTTAGGTCTGGGTGATGGAGAGTGTGTCTGGGTTTTGAATTATGGTTATGGTAATGGTATTTCCATGTTTTGGATGGACGTGAAATGCAAATTCTATTAGTGGTTGGCGATCCCTTTCGACAGTTGTTACGATTATGGTTTCCCCTATTCAGTAAATGGTTGCAAGTCACCTTTGGGGAAGTTTTGCAAATGAAATCCAATTTTGTGCTGAAATGAAATGTTATGAAATGTAACAATAATGAGCCTGATTCTTGTTGCTCCCTTTTTTTATAAAAGTGATTTCAAGGCTCATTACAGGGATCAAAATTTTGAGTCTAGAATGGTCTGCATAAAATTTAGGTACAGATAACAGGTATAATATAGAAATCTTGGGAAGTATGCTAGTCTTTCATCTTGGGTACAAGTCAGATATTTAATGGCCTGAAACAGTTATATATAAATTATTTATATTGAAAGAAATCTAAAATTTAAAGTATGTACTCTCCTATATGCAGTTCTAGTAGATTATGAATGAAATATCAAGGATCTTTTCATTTATCTTCAATGATGAATTTGAATGTGTGATTTTGTTCTATGCTTTGACTCAAAGATTTTATTAAATGCTAGAATGTAGCCATAGGTTTTTTAGAATGTGCATGGGATATGATAAGGAGTAGTGTTCTAAATACTGAGAGTTTTGTAGTGTAAGGCATTATGGGAATAGTCCATCTAGGTTAGGGTTAAATAATTTTTATACTATTAGGTGTTCCATATTTGACTCTTTTTTCCCAATTGATGAAGCACTGGCCTAGGAGTAAGTCTAGGCTTTACAATAAATGAACTAGGAGTAAGTCAAGAATTTATGCAATAAATGAACTAGGAGTAAGTCTAATTATAGGCTCAAAACAAGATCAAAAACTCATTATAATATTGCCAATTCTGGTATGTAAGTTTGAGATATAACTTCATTCCTAGTAAGTGGTGGATTATTTACTTGAAGGATTAGCCAAATCTTAGTAGATTTTGTTCATTTGCTGATTATAGGAACTTATCTGTGTTGAAGTGTTCCCTATTTGAATAAATCATAATGAACGCAATAAGGAAATACCTTCCTTGGTCCCACAAAGCCTAACGAGAAGAGATAGAGATCTCATAATTCTTTACTCATTGTGTTGGCCTCTAACCTAGGAATTTCTTGAATATAAGGCTTTGCATCCCTTTAGAGTGTTTTGGGGTTCAGTAGGAAAAAAAACCCAACAAAATTGGTGACTCTATTGGGGAATTTTTCACTCTCATATCGCGGGTTGTACTACATAGTGAAATTGGTGTGTTAAGTCTGAACATTTTGTTCAGAGTCGAAATAATTCTTGAGCCTGGTGAAAAATTCAACTACAACTATGTTTGAAAGATCTGAAGGTGACTCTACTGGTGGAACAAACCCAAAAGGAGATTTATTTAGAAGATACTTCATTCTGCTTGAAGTTTCATCCTCTATCAAGAGAGGTGTTGATTCTAACTCAAAGAACTTGATAAAGAATAGAACAAGGTTTCAGATCTGAAAGTTTCACATTCAGAAGTGGATGGTTGCTCTAAAATTTGAGGTATTTTCATGAATCCAAGGAAACTTTTATCACATTTATAAGGTATTTATGGTAGTCTTTAAGATATAGGATTTAAGTGTTTCCCAATTTGGTAAGATAGCACTGAGATAGGGTATGCGGGTGCTATTCTTTGCATAATTCTAGAGTGAAATTGAAAAGGATGTAAGATATTGTCATATTCATGCATTTTACTTGTTGAAGGATATGTCCAAAGTAGAAATAAAATGTTTTCATTATAAAGAATTAGAATTATGAATTCAGAAGTATCTTGAAATTTTTTGGTGTCATAATCAAGGTAGCCTTAACAAATCTTCTAAAGGAATTGTAGGATGTACTGTCAAACCACTTACCCTGGTCAAATCAAGAAAATTTTAGTGCAAAGAGGTATAGAGCTATTAACTTTGGTTATATTTCTAGTTACCCCAATATGATTCCACCTAAAACTAGAGATAAACTACCAAGGTTCAGTGGTGCAAAGCCTAAGTCATCAAGCAAAAATTTGCAAGAGTTTTTTGATATGATGGGAGATTATGAATTGAATTTCAAAGATGTTGTCATGAATTTGTTTGTTCAATCCCTTAAATGAGATGCAAGGTATTGGTTCTCTTTCTTACTGATATCTTCTATCCATTCATGGAATGATTTTAAGTTAGAATTCATGGAGAAATTTGGTGAGAGAGTCAACCCACATGTGGTAAGAAATTTTTTTATGGAAGTCCATAGAGAGGAGGACAAGTTGGTCCCTTCTTTTAATCTCATATTTTCAAAGATCGTAAGGGAAATTCCTGAGAATATACAACCAAATGATGATGAGTGTTTGGTTGTGTATTTAGGTGCATTTGATTAAAAGATGTGCTATTTTTTGAGAGACAAAGAGCCCACAACACTACACCAACCGTACAAAATTTCTATAGACATTGAAAATAATTTGAAGCATTCAATGATGAAGGGATGATTAGCTACTAATGTTGATCAACTTGGAACATCTTGTGTGAATCTAGTCAGTGAATAAAATAGTAAGGAATCATTCCAAGAAGATAATGCTTCTACTATTCCATGTTCCCCATCACCACAATATGCAAATCATAGTGAGCCCCATGTGAAATTTCCACAAGATTCAAGTAAGGTCGATTGTGTCTCTTATGCTAAAAGACTATATGAAATAAAAAGAGGTCAAGGTGAATTGTCCCATGACTTGTTCCAAAGGTTTGCAGATGCTTTGTTGGAAATACCAAAAAGTGTCAGGCCTAAAGAGTTAATATGCATTGAATTGGTTTGTGAGCTATATGGGTCATATATGAATGTTGCCAAAGGAATTAAAGCTTGAAAGTCTAAGCCAAATTGTTGAATGGATAAAATTAGTAGAAGGAATTGGGAAAAATCATGCACAATACCAGATACCCCAGACTAATGATGGTCATAGTCCTGCTAAGGATAGGTAAGAGATAATACAGGGAGATGAAGGAGATGAATCAAAATATAATGATTGCAACTAACTCACCTGTGATACATGGGTAGATCATTATAATAGTGATGAAGATTATGACCCATGTTGTGATAGACAGTATAATGTGTCTGAATCAAACACTTGAGAGGTATTGAAGGATGAAGAGTTGGATGAGGTACAAATGATTGCCCCATTAAGTGATTTGATCAATAGTGGTGATTCTAACACTGGTGATACACAGTCATTTTCCAATGATCAAGATATTGGTTGTGAAACCTATGACCTCCAGTCTAGTGGGTCTAAATGCAATCTTACTATTGATGGATTCTCATGTTGTGGTAGTTATAATGATACAGAGTCAAGTCTTTCTTTTGCTAAATATAATTACCCCTACCAAATGAAGATGGGCCTTTTCTAAAAATTTCCTAAGGATTCTAATATGATGATAGGCTATGGAATTTGCATCCTCATAGAAAGGGAGCAAAAGGTCCCCTGATGGAGATGAATGTAGTGGATAATCCCCTTTTCGATGCAGCTCTATCCATATCAGCTAATAATGATGACTTCCCTTATTGGTGTAGGGATAATCCACTCTTTGAGAATTATGATGATGCTTTGAATGTATGGTCAGGGTATGATTATGAGTAGGTAGAACACTGCATTATCAAGTTTTATTTATGAGAATTCTCTTGAAATTTTCACTTTTTTTACTACTATGGAGGATGAGATTGAGGGTCAAGGGGAGATCAAAGTCCTTGAATATTTTTCCTAAGAGTATAATAGCTTCCATTAAGGTTACCTAGAGATATTTTAGTTTCCTAAGGAAGAGCACTTTGAATCTAAAAGTGATGAAGGGTATAAGGAAAAAAGTGTCACTACTTATTGTGTAAATATAAAGTCTAATGTCAAATGCTTAGGGGATGATGTATGAATTGATAAAGGAAGAGTTTTAATAATTAGTGACCAAGCTACATATTTTGATGCATATCTAGATTGTGGATTGGCATTAGGTCTCACCAATGATGAATGACAATTGGGCTCATGTGTGGGGTAGCCAAGTAATCATGGATATAATATTAGCCAACATGAATATGCGATATGATTCTTTTTTGATACTCCTCACCTTTGGGATATCATCATGGATTTTTTTCCACCTGGTGAAGATGAAATCTATGTGAAGCAGGATGTAGACTTTCTCGAATTTGTTTCCATGTTTTCTGATGCTCCAAGATATTTTTGGTCTAATCTACTGCATAATTTTTTTTAAGGTTTTCAATTTGATATGGAGGGTGAGTGTAATCAAGTGGAATATGGGTGTTTCCTTTATTTTCTTCGACTGGAAAAATCTAAGGTTAGCAAGGAAGGAAAGTGTTAGGTAAGTGGGATTGAAGATACCCATCATAATGATGTTGACTATGAGGGATTACCTAGAATTGGTATTCATCCAATACGTGTATGTAAAAGAAAGGTATTTGATAGAAGGAAGGATGGGTTCCAAATCTTGGAAGGTCTTGAAATACCAAGCTTAAAAATTGATGCTAGCAGGATTGGATGAGATTTCCAAATAGGGGAGACTTTGTACAGTCATGTAAATTTTGTATGTAGGTTTGGTGTGTTTCTTTTTTCTTGTGTCTTCTTGCCTTTTTCAGACAAGATCTTGGTTTTTATTTTTGGTTTGGTATGCTTCTACCTAAGATCTAGTTTCTAGCTATAACCGTTGGGGGTATACATTCCTATGCATGAGTCACTGATGGATCTCCCATGGTTTTTCTATTTTTTTGAATGACATCTATTTTTGGTCAAATTCTAAAGTTTTTTCTTCTAGGATGGGGAGGGGTTTTAGGCCTAAAAAACCCTCATTTCACTATTTTTCTCCTAAACCCTCATTCATTCTAATTTTTATTTGACTTTCTTAGCCAATTATTGGTTGTTTAAGTGATGACATGAGCCTTTGAGTGCATTATTTTACCAACCCCTTTGTCTACAAGTTTTTGTCACCTCTCGTGTTTCCTATTTCAAATATTTCCAAGGGCAAGCCAAAATTTATTTCTTAAATGACTTGGGCATATGTCGTGCTCTCCCAAGGGTCAAATTCTCATAAGCCTATGTTTTCCCCTTCTTTAAAACTAACGCTGTTTCATGAGCAAGTTGTGAGATCTATTGATTGTGGGAATCAATCTGCATCATTCCTCATTGACCACATTGGTTTTAAATGTTGACCAATTAAATGGCATGAGGTTCATGAATAGATGGCATGTGTCCTCCTATGGATGTGGGGTCTGGTTTCCACTATGTAGTTCACCACCTACTACTTGAGATAAATGATCGAGGATCGGTGTCGAGAGTTAATCTCCACCATTCCCCGCAAACCCAACCCAATTTAAATAAAATCTTGAAAAGCCCAACGGGGTCAATGGAAAGATGACATATGGCTGCCTTTTTTTGACTGTGATAAACCATGGGTGGAACCCATGTGACGAAGTGGGTGTCAAGATGGTAGGATTCCTATTGGCTAAAACAAAAAGAGTGAGAATTCAAACATAGTCAATTCAATAAGGACTATTTAATCTACCACCTCATCAACAAATTGATGCTTTATATTCAAAAACTAGAAACACGCATGTGATCTTCATTTATGCTCTATTAAGAGTGAGCATTAATGGTGTATATCCTTCAAGATGGTTCAATTTGATCTCTTTGTGTGTGAAGAATTAACTTTTGGTAATTATGAAGAATAATGTGCAAACTCCTATGCACCTAAGAAATTAACGGTGATCAAGTGGATGCCAATGAGCGATTTCTTGTTCATGTGTGTGGGTTCTTACTAAAAATTGATGATTGACATCACCAATTCATTCAATGAATGTGGATTGAAGGCTTCAATTTTCACCATTGTAATCAGTAATACATTTTTTTTGGTGTTTGTGTAGAGTGTGGTAATCATTCTGGTGAAGAGCTATAAAATTGCATAATTGGGAAGAATGAGTAAGCCAAATACTTCCTCACTACTGATACAAAGGTCTCTAAGGCTACAATTGTAGAAGTTTCATGGCGATATCATCATGCATAGACAATTCACTCATGCGGGTGTGTCAACTTTGAAAGATGAATGCAGAGATGATGCCATAGGAAGCCATTTGTTGGGAGGTCATGCTATAATGATGGATATGAAAGGAAATGATCCTATAGGATTTGTGTGAGGAGTGCAAAGAAATATTAGGTATGGTTGAGTTTCTTACGGGTGACATCAATCCCCTATTTCTTATTGGCAACACAAAGGAAGACAACTGAGAAGGGGGCTGAATTAGTTGTCTTAGAATTTCAAACTTATTCAAGTTTATTAACCTTTAATATCATATCTAATTATTAATAGTGAAAGAATGAATCAAAAACACATCAGAAACACACATAACACCAAGATTTTATATGTGGAAACCCTATTACGGGAAAAACAATGGTGGAGGTTAATCCACATATTATACCCTGTTAAAAGTATAAGAAAAATGAATAAGGAATGCACACGCATTCAGGTGCACTACCTAGAGCTCACTGCTTAAAGGAAGAGTCATTGTCTTACACAAAATGTTCAAATTAAATCCATCTGAAGAATTTGAACTAAGAAATTAGCATCTGCTAATGCTTGAGTACAGTTCTAGTTAAGCACATGAATAATTCTTCACATTTCTTCACTCTTCTTCGCACTCTGCTATGATTTCGAAAGATTTAAACCTTATTTGCACATACAAATCACACACTTCTCAAATGAATAAATAATCACTTATATATATCTGCAACAAGAAATTACATTCCTTCATGATGGCTTCAATAAACTAATAAAGTGAATGCAAACTATGCCCAAAATAATAAATATTATCAATGCGCATCAACCAAGGTCAGCCACAACATAGTAGAGACCTAAAACAATGTATTCAAACACAAAAAACCTTCAAAGATTCTTCCTTGTAGATCCACAACACACTTCAACACCTTGTCGGCCATGAATATGCAAGAGAAAATAAAAAATTATGAGCACAATGATAAATGTAAACATGAAACACAGATATAACATGATCTATAAACATCCACAAATACTATAGGAACATACACAATAATTTAAATTACCAGAAACACATTATCTTCTTTTGTGAACACGATTTCTAGTAACAAAATAACTGTCAAAACACATAACTCTATAACTTGCTCAAATATTCATGCAAACCTTTGAAACTTATGCAATAGAAACTTCATACATAGGTAAAAAAACCCTTTAATACACAACTTCTCATCATCAACATACTAAAATCTCCAATACACTAATCTTCACTGCTTCACAGACAACCTGTAACATATTTTATTACAATTTTCTCAATATCCTTGACATATACAGTCTTAAAGACATTAATGCTAATAGTTTTGACATCAATGACAACCACATATCATCAATACAATCACAAAATCCAATAATTTCCCCTTTTGGAATTGATGGCAACACATGATGTGAAAATACCATCAACATAACTAACTCTTTCTTCCAACTATCTCCCCTTTACACATTGCTCTTCTCATACTGTTCTTCTCCCCCTTATTTTTTTCACATTAATATTCTCCCCTTTTTATTTTTAACTCTTCCATAGTTTTTCACATTAGTCTTCTCTCCCTTTGACATCAATGGAAAAGGTACACAAGCTCTGAGCCACATATTTGAATCATCTGACTACTCCCCCTAAGTAGCAGCCACCACAACATCAATCCATATCAAGATATGATTATGAATACATATATTGATGCAAAGAATATGCATCTTAGTTATGATTAGGAGGGGTAATCTCACCTAAATTCTCTCTGAAATACTCGAAAGTATCCTTAGGCAAAGGCTTAGTAAAGATGTTTGCAATATGTTCCTTAGTAGGCACATACTCCAATCTGACTTCCTTATCACTTACGTTATCTCTCAAAAAGTGGTACTTGATAGATATATGCTTGGTCTTTGAATGCATCACTGGATTCATAGAAATATTTATAACACTTGAATTTTCATAGAATATGGCAATAGGTTCGTCATACATAACTCTGATATCTTTCAACATCTTCTTCATCCACAATAATTGAGTGCAACTGTTAGTAGCAAAAATGTATTATGCATTTGGAGTAGACAAAGAAATGACATTATGCTTTTTACTTAACAATGAAATCAACTTCTTCCTCAAGAAAAATGTGCCACCACTAGTCTTTTCATGTCATTTACATCTCTTTCCCAATCAACATCAGTAAAGGCACTTAAAGTAAGATCATCATCTTTTGGATACCATAGGCCAAAATCAACAGTTCCTTTCAAGTATCTGAAAATCATTTTCACAATAGACACATGAGATTCCTTAGGATTGGCTTGAAATATAGCAACAATGCACACAACATTCATGGTATTTGGTCTAGTTTGAGTCAAATAAAGAAATCCACCAATCATTGATCTGTATCTAGTCTCATTTGCCTTCGGAGAATCATCATTATGTGTTAACTTTCATATGATCACCATGGGTGTACCAACTAGCTTTGAATATTACATACCAAATTTCTTTAGAAATTCCTTCACATAATTTGATTGAGATATAAATATTCTATTATCTAATTGAGTAATTTGCAATCCCAAAAGAATTTTAGCTCTCTAATCATTGACATATCAAACTCATTTTGCATATCATTAGAAAACTTCATGCACAAACCATCATCTCCTTCAAAAATTATATCATCAAAAAAGATTTCAACAAACAAATGTTTATCATCATCAATCTTGAAATACAAATTACTATTAGCAGTACCTTTGTTAAATCCAAGCTTCAACAAATACTTATCCAGTCTTGCATGCCAAGCTCTAGGGGCTTGTTTGAGTACATACAATGCTTTCTTCAATTGACAAACCATATATCCCTAATAATTCAATTGAAATCCATTAGGTTTCTCAATATACACCTCTTCTTATAATTCACCATTTAGAAATGTTGACTTGGCATCCATCTGATAAAATTTGTTTTTTTTGTAAAAAAATAAGCAAGAAACAATCTCATAACTTCAATTCTAGCAACAGGAGAAAAGATTTCTTCAAAGTTAATTTCTTCCATTTGAGAGTATCCTTTGCACACCAATATTTCTTTGTTTATGATAACTTCATCTTGTTCATTCAGCTTGTTTTTGTTAGTTTTATAAGATCAGATATGAGCACCAAAATTAATTCAAAAATGACATAAGAACACAACCAATACCCTGGGAAAACCCTCCAACTCGAGGGAGAAAAACCTAGCCAATATATCTCCTATATATTGATAAAAATAATAGAATCAATCTCCTTACAAGTTAGGCACAAAACAATTCCTTAACATATATAATGAATAACACCTCTCCTAGATTCAAAGATACAAATAATGTATTTCTCCTAGAATTGATCTCCTGCTGCAATTCACACTTCTCCTTCAATTACCTCGAATGAACTTGATGACCAAATAAAATATAATCAACAAATATATATAGACCTCATATTGGAAGATTGTGACCTTTCATCAAGAATTCAACCGAAAGAGAAAACACGTCATTTTGCTAGTGGGGCACAATTCTCAAGAAGGTCAGCTTTAATAAATAATATTAATTTGTAACTTTTTGATATTTTATATTTGTTTGTCTCTTTATGAATTGAAGCACCTCTTCAATGAAATCAAACCATATAAATTTAAATAGCTGAAAGCTACATTTAAATTTATTTCTTTAATTAAATAGAGCTAGGAGTATTCCTCATGTGGCTATAAAATATCATTAACACTCCCTCTCAATTAGGGAGGAATACTTCCATCTATGTAGAAAATATCACCTCATAGTGATTTTTAATCAACATGGCTACATTCATGAAAGAAAGAGCTTATCACCTCATCATGAAAGAATATCACCTCATCATGATATCAACCATCATGGATACCTCCATAGATGGTATGTACAAGTGCTCATCACACAATGTGATGTTGTCACCTCATTGTGACTTTCACCATGGCTATCTTAGAGTGTGAAATACAAGTACAATAGAAATCATCACAGAATCCCTCACGTCATGCTGTCATGGAGTCACACACATGAAATCCACCATGGCTCCCCCAGAGTCTGGAATCAACGGATTTCACCTTGAACCTCTCTTATAGAGAAGAACTCATTAACAAGGGATTTCACCTCAAACTTCTCTTATAGAGAAGAACTCATTTAAAGATCATTGATACTAAGAATCCTTCTTATTTAAGGTTGTATTCTCCACCATACCAAGCTTATCTCGAAAGTACAAAAACTTTATCGTGGAGAGAGGCTTGGTGGAAATGTCTATCATCTTCTCATTAGTGCTGATATACCTCAACTGTATAGCTTTCGTCAATACAATATCTCTTATATAATGGTATTTGATCTCAACATGCTTTGTTCTGTCATGAAACACAGGATTGATAGAAAGCTTTACACAACTCTTGTTATCACAATGAATGATAGTAGGGTCCATTAATTGTCCAAACAATCCTGCAAGAAGCTTATGAAGCCACACTGCTTCACGAGATGCCACATGAGTTGCAATGTACTCTACCTCTATTGTACTCAATGCAACTAAAGACTGCTTCCTACTGCACCATGGTATCATAGTAGATCCCAAACTAAAGCAACAACCAAAGGTATTCTTTTGATCAGTAAAACACCCTGCCCAAGGGTATGTGCAGGATCATCATGGGAAAAATAGGCCTTTAAGTCACAAAAAAATTAGAAAATTCAGAGTTAGACAACTCAACGTAAAAATTTGAATAATTTATATATATTATTTAAAAAATATGTAAGAATAGAATCTATAGGAAATTGAATGTAGTTTATAAAATACTAGGTTTATTTAAAAAAATAAAATATCTATTTGGTGAAAATTTGAAATTTCAATGCAGTAGTACTTAAGTTTCAGGAATAAAAGAAGAAGTAGGTCTTTGTCTGACCACCATAACCACAATAAAATGATCGTATTTTTTTATAATATTTTAGATATAAGTAGAGGACTCATGTCCCGATCTGATGCAAACTTTTTTGTAATTTGTTTCTAAGTAAATAATTAATTATGATTTTTTTATTACAAGTTTTAAAAAATATAAAAAACTCGTATGTCTGACCACCTTAACTTGGTCAAAACTTCATGAAATTCATTTTTTCTTTTTTTAATCCTATAGTATGTGAAGCATAGAATGTGATACCATTTGAAAGCTATAGATGTTTTCCAATCATCCTATCAATTAGGACTTTAGTCGTAATTCAAATAGAAAATGAATAATAATTATTTATTAAATTTAAAGTAAAGAATAATTTATATTGATGGAAAGCTGAGAATCTCCTTTAAAAACCCTTTTCATTTCATCAATTTTGGGCAAAAAAAAAAGTCGCTAGCCACATACCCATCATATCACAACTTTTTTGCCCACCATGGTCCTGCACATACCCCCAATCAAAATCAGTAAAACCATGCAACTCCAAACCCACACCTATAGAATATCTCAATCCATATCCAACTATGCCACACAAGTATCTCAGGATATGTTTAGCTGAAAAAAGATGTATTTGCCTTGGTTCAAACATAAACTAACTAAGTGCATTGACTACATAACAAGTATCTGGTCTAGTGTTAACTAGATACATCAATAAACCAATCAGCTACCTATACATCATGGAATCCACTAGTTCTGAACTAGTTACAACCTCCTTCAACTTATGTAAGTTTTTCTGCATAGGTGTAGACATAGGTTTGCAATCATTCATACCAAACCTCTTCAAAATGTCAATAGTATACTTTCCTTGACTTATAATCATCTCATCTATCTTTTTCCAAACTTCTAAGCCAAGAAAGTAATTCATGAGACTAATATTTTTCATTTCAAACTCAAAAGCTAATTCCTTCTTACATCTGATAACTAGGTGTTCTTCTCTAGTGATAATTAAATAATCAACATACAGAACCAAAATCAATGCTTCACCATTTATTACCTTGAAGTAAAGGTTAGAATCTGCATCATTCTTTGAGAAACCCAGACTCAATAGGTAACGATCAATCCTTTCATACCAAGCACAAGGAGCCTACTTAAGACCATACAAGGCCTTCTTCAACTTGCAAACATGAGACTCCTTCCCATGTACCTCAAATCCATCTGGTTTCTCAATGTAAACCTCTTCTTCTATTACACCATTCAAAAAGGTTATTGTTACATCCATTTGGTGAATCTTCCATCCTCTAGATGAAACAATAGCAATAATGGTTTTGATAGAAATATAACGAGGCACAAGAGAAAAGGTTTCTTCATAGTCAACTCCCTCTTTTTGTGAGAACCCTCTAGCC
>VCHN02000014.1:103133567-103181558 GCA_007115665.2 Sequoiadendron giganteum
TATAAGACTCCTAGGAAGAAGGGAGACCATTGAGAGCCAACATGGTTATATCCTTGCTATCGGCAGCATGCCCAGTAGATGAGAGTTGATCTCTCAACTCAGTTATTCTCATGAAGTAGGCAATGCCAGTTTCTCCCTTCCCCATCTTCAAGAGATGAAGTTGTTGCTTCAGTGCAAGAGCCCGACTAGTTTTGTAGATCTCATACATCTCCTCTATGGTTTTGAAAATCTCTCTTGCAGTCCTTAACTTGGAGATGGTAGGAACAATATGATCCTTCACAAAATCAACCAACATCTTCTTTTCCTTAATATCTTTCTTCCTCCATAGGGCTTTCTCTTCCTCATCCATAGGTTTAGGGGCGGAGCTCTCCACAAAATCTGGCAACTCACTTTCCTCCAAGGTGAGGATGATCCTAAATCTCCATGAAGTGAAGTTAGATGCACCCTCAAGCCTATCCTAAATCTTAAGACCATTCACCATCTTGACGAAGAGATAAAGGTGAATAAAGATGAGAAAAAAAAAGGGTGTCATTGTATTAAACACAAATATGATTGAGATCTTCTTCAAACTCACTCTGATACCATGTTAGTTTTATAATATCATATATGAGCACAAAAATTAATTAAAAAATGACACAATAACACAACCAATACTGTGGGAAAACCCTCCAACCTGAGGGAGAAAAACCTAGCCAATATATCTCCTATATATTGATATAAATAATAGCCACAATCTTCTTACAAATTAGGCACAAAACAATTCCTTAACATATACAATGTATAGAACTTCTCCTAGATGCAAAGATACAAATAATGTATTTTTCCTATAATCTATCTGTTGCTGCAATTCACACTTCTCCTTCAATTAATTCGAATGAACTTGATGATCAAATGAAAGATAATCAACAAGTATATATACACCTCAGATTGGAATATTGTGACCTTTCATCAAGAAGTCATCCCAAAAAGAAAACATGTCTTTTTGCTAGAGGGGCGTGATTCTATAGAAGGTTGACTTTAATAAATAATATTAATTTTTGACTTTTTGATATTTAATATTTGTTTGTCTCTTTATGAGTTGAAGCACCTCTTCAATGAAATTGAACCATATAAATTTAAATAGCTGAAAGCTACATTTAAATTTATTTCTTTAATTACATCGAGCCAAGAGTAATCTTCACGTGGCTATAAAATATCATTAATAGTTTCTAAAGATCCATTTTGTTCCAATTACATTTTTTTCTTTAGGTCTAGGAACAAGAATCCATGTATTATTCTTCTCAATTTGTTGTAGTGCTTCTTTCATTTCTTCAATCCAATGTTTGTCTTTGCATGATTCATTGACATTACTTGGCTCAGTCTTTGAAATTAAACAATATTCTATTCCAATTCTTCTGCTAGTCTTGACACCTTTATTCTTATCACCTATAATCTAATTTTATAAATGATTCAATCTTACATACCTTGGAGTCTTAGAGTGTTCTTGAGTTTCAGGCTCTTGTGATCTATCTTTTGTGCTTTCACTAGTTTCTCCTTCTTCTTGATCTTCTTGATTCACCAGAATGATTTGTGTAATGTAGGAAAACTGTTGGAAAGAAACTGGTTAAAGCATGTTAAAATTAATCTAACCTAAATTAAACAAAAAAGCACAAAGTAATAAACAAAAGCAAGTAAATGAAACATTGTCACCGAATATCTATCCACTTCTTCGAATTATCTCCATTGTCCTTCTCCATTTTTCCTTTTGTAATATAATTGCCCTCATATTTTCAAAAAGTGTGCAAGTATAGCCATTGAATGTATGTGATTATAGAAAAATATAAAATTTTAAAAATTCTATTACAAAGTATGTCGATTTTGAGAGGAGGAATAATGACAAAAGTCAGTCAATTTATAGAAAGTTGGTTTCCGAATGATCAACTCAGATTCAAAAGAGATATCAATGATCGAGATTGATGAATGTCATGCGATGTAAGATTTGTGTCAGTTAGAACGCGAGTTGGAAAATTATTTAGGATGAAGATTAAATTAAATAATGATTTAATCTGGTGTAAGACTATTCAAAAATCGAAAGAATAAGAGATCAAGATTAAATAAATGATTTAATCTTTAGTTCAAAGTATTCAAAAATTAGAAGAATAAGAGTTCGAATGAAAAGGATAAAGATATAATTTTGACTACGATATGTTTGAATGCACACATGAACTAATTAATTAAATAAATATATTTAATTAATAAATATGTTCATCCATAAGAGTCTTAACTAGATAACTAACTGGTTATGACAGAGAGTCTCTTCACAGAGATGATCAGATATCGAATTAGGAGACAACTGATGGATTCAAATAGATCTTGAGTCAGATGAAGAGTGAATAATTAGATAAGTAAATGATAGAAGAATGTGATAGAAACAACTATTTTTATGAATTAAATGTTTATTTAAGTCAACATTCAAAATTTAAGGATTTAATTAAATAAATAATTATTTATTTAATTGACTGTCAAAAAGGATAATTGAATAATTAAATAATTCAAAATGAATATTTAATTATAGTCAAAATATGATAAAGGGTAGATTAAATAATAAATTATTTAATTCAGAAAGAGAATTAATTAATTAGCGATGTAAAATAAGATTTATTTAATTAATCAACATTGAATAAAGGTCATATTGAATTAATTAAATAATCAAAGTTATTTAATTAATAGAAGAAATATGTGTATAGTAAATAATTAAATAATTAACATTATTTAATTGTGACCATGGACATTAGAAAATTATGTCAAAAATGGCACTCACAGGCCTAAACCAATTTTTAGTTTCTACAGTTTGCCCCTCCTTGATATAATGTTATTTCGGCTTTTGTGTCAAAGAAAATCATTCAAAACATGCCCCAATCATGCCCCAGTATGAAATAGGTTAGGGATGCCCCCTTGGGAAAATGGACAAATTTTCAAAAAAGTCAAATAATTAGGAAATAGTCTCAATTAGTCAATTTGATAGCCAGAAATGTAGTGGAGTTGACGGAAATGAATTTGGAGGTGTCAATGACATGTGCGGGTTGACTAAATATTTAATTTTACATGGACAATAGACAAGATCAAAAGAAATCCCACCCTAAACCCTAGGTATAAATAGAAATTGGGGTGAAAATCAAATCATTTGCACCCTGAAGATTTGAAGAATAGAAAATTTTGCTCTGAGCTCTTTGTGAAAATGTCTATAGTTCCCTAAACTAATGACTGCGGATACAAGATCCAGATCTTCAGACACCCTATCAATGTGGGACCCTTAGTACATAGCCTTGAACGAACTTTTGAAATTTTGTTTTGCACGTTTTTCTATGCCTTTAAAGTTAATTTATCATATGCATCATTTAAAGTTCAACACATATGTGTTCGTACATGACACATTTTCTCGTGAAATGACATATATGTTAAAACATGTATGGGTAGAATTTAGGTCATTTAGACATTGAACGCATTTGAAAAAATATGCACTGCATTTGTAGTCATGCTTCACATGTGATATTTAGATAGTCGAATATAGTTTTTTGAGATGCATTTGTTATTTACATTGTATTTTCTAAATAGATAGGCTCATAATACGCATTGCATACATAGGTTAAGCGACACATTTGTTTGATGATAAAGATGCCCTGATTTTGTGACACATTTGGTTTATACAACACATATGCTTGCTTGTATGACACATGTGTTATTATGCACAACATTTGCATTTGAGAATGATGCATATGATATTGTGCACCGCATTTTCTTTTGTAGCGTCACCTCTAACTGTCAAACTTTAAAAAAAAAATTGATGGAAAGATAAATGATTTGTTGTTTGACACATGGTTTTTAATGCCTTCTGTAGGTTATATTAGATCTGATTTATACCCAATATTCATGGCCAGAGACATATGAGCTCAAAGATCAGCTACATAGTGGAGAGACATGGTTGCATCATGTATCCAGCATGCCCACTATTCGAGCAAATAGACGTATGCTTATTGATTTATGTGAGAGATGGCATTCAGAGACATCATTTAATTTTCCTAATAGAGAGGCAAATATTGCTTTGGAGGATGTATATAGGATTTTGAGATTGCCTATTAGAGGTGAGAGAGTTATGTAAGATACACAAAGAGGGTATAGTGATATTAATAGATTCTATGTATATGATGATATTAGGAGGTTAGGGATAGATCATTATGAGATTAGATGGCAGGTATTGGCTGATAGATATGAGAGGATTGATTTTATATTATGTACATTGATAGTTGGCCTAGTTCTTCCTAACCATCGAGGTCATGGATTTCCTATTGGGTGGGGAGAGATGTTAGTTGGCATGTTAGAGAGGGAGGTTGTCTATGCTTGGGGACCCTACTTATTGGCCATGTTATATTTCCATCTTCATGATAAAGCCTATAGAGATGCGTAGTCGATGAGTTGTGGTACCACTCTTCTCATGATTTGGGCATGGGAACACATTGTTGTGTTTCGTCCCCCAGTGACTATTGAGCGGGATGCTAGATCCCCTTATGTTTTTCATTATGTAGGAAACATTACACAGAGCCATGTTGGAGATACTGGATATTGGAGACATGCATTGGATACATTAGTTCAGTTCACATGGATATCTTAAATGGATTGTGGGTGATGGTCTGATGAGGATAAACACTTTCCTTTTCATCGACAGACATAATACTTGATGGGGAGGACAGTCTCTAGTGTGCATATTATTGAGAGCCAAATTCCAGATCATGTGTTGAGATAGTTTGGAGAGGTTCAAGATGAGCATTGAGGTTGAGTAGAGTTTGCTCGGTCTTCTAGGGAGGTTCCATTGTGGGGGCCAATGATACCTATGAGGAAAATGGAGGTTGACATTTAGGTGTTATAGCCTATTCAGTGTGTATGGAGGGGTGGGGTAGTGGATCCTGGTACCATAGTAGCTTATGATAATTGGTGGGAAGATCATCGTCTTGTGCCTTACATAGATCCAGATCAAATGACACCAGTAGAGAGATGGGGGATAGGACCTAGGGTTGGGTGAAAAGGTAGGGGTGGAGGTAGAGGAGGTGGGGATTATGGGAGAGGTGGTGGTGGTAGAGGTGGTTGATGAGGTCAACGGGGGAGGAGAGGTGGTTGGCTAAGTGGAATCTCACCTATCCGCGAGGCTGAGGTTGAGGTTGAGGACATACCTATCCTAGATATTGGTGGTGGTGGAGAGGCTGAGATAGGAGGGGAACATGCTGTTGAGGAGATAGGAGCAGTGGAGAATGTAGAGGCAGAGGACATGGATATTGAATTCCTTGGGATTCTTGGAAGATACAAAATTGATGAGGAGGATGAGGAGGTAGTGATGGGGGAGCAGGAGAGGGAGCTCCATGATAGGATTCTAGAGGGGAGGTGAGGACAGGATGAGGGGGCTCCCTGAGATGTAGATATAGATTTACAGGCCCGAGAAGAGGCCTTGGAGGAGAGGGTCAGGGTGTTGACTATAGAGTGATATTCTATGCAGATGGAGAGGGATAGCACCCTTCTACACAGGGACCAAGCAGTGATCAGGAGATAGGAGACAAAGGGCCAATTTGTAGAGTTGAGAGCTTAATGCATTGTGCCATCTACAACATTTCCTCAGGAGTTATTCCAAGCTAGTGATAGGGAGAGATACTATAGGGACTTATATGAGGCAGAGGTTCCTCCCGAGAGATGAGCTCCTAGCTAGTCATAGTAACATAGTAGTAGGTCATAGAGGAGGACACAGAGTACAGAGGGTGTGGTAGGACCTTCGAGGATAGGTCCATATAATAGGACTCCTACTACATAGAGAGTACCCCAGCGATAGATGCCCCCAAATTCGCCTCATGGGAGTATCAGCAGTGGCACACAGTAACTTTTTATGTTGTAGGCATTGTACTTTGATGATAGAGCCTACAAGCTCCTTTTTATTTATGGATACATTTTGACATTGTACAGTGACACATGTTATTTTGAGCGATATATATATCATTTTTGGTGGTGTTTATATGATTTGCATGATGATGTTGATAATTTTCTATATGATTATGCTGTTTGCTAGATGATGTATATATATGTTATGGGTTATGATATTTACTCATGATGTTTTATTTCCTATGCTAATGATGCATGCACAATATTTATAAATTTTATGAATGCATTCTAGGTTTATGAAAAAGAGATGCCATGTGGATGGATGCATAATTTATTCATATTTATGATTTGTAAATGGATGTATCTCATGATTATCTAAATGTGATGGATATGCCTATTTGTTTGTACTTGTTTAAAATACAACATAACTATATGATGTACTATATATAGAAATATGACAATGTTGACATAATGGTTGTAGAATGTATGCATATGCATATTATCTAATTTTTCTATTTGTCACATGACTCTATCATTATGCCAGATAGAAGAAATGTTAGCATGGATAACTTAAAATGTTAGTATGAAAAGATGGTTATTTGAAGAACACATAATATTTGATATTTTTCCATATATATACTAAGATTTGCATTAAATAATCATTGGGCGGGACATGACACAAATGAATAGTACACACCATGATATGACATAGACCATAGTGTACATAGACATCCACTTGCAAAAAAATATAGTCGCAGACAAGGAGTGTCTTAACTCATACGAAGGACAAAATTGCCCCAATTTTTTGTCCAGACAAACCACAGACAACAAACAAATAAAATACAAGCCATGAGATGTCATTGGTCCTCGAAATCCTTCACGGGACATCCCCGAGGAAAGTATTAACATGACTCAAAATCCACAATTTAAAAGATAGTTGACAAACAACAATCAAATAAAAAGAGTCCTGAGAAATCCTTGCTTCTCTAAATCCTTTAGGGGACATCCTTGAGAAAGATAATAACCATAATCAAATACAAATCCATAAAAAGATAAGACAAAATAAGATATGAAGTAAAAAATCCAATAAAAGTATTTTCCAAAAGTTTGATCTTGTGTGATTGTTTGATGTTTGACATAGCTAGATGTCAAGGATGACACATACCATATAATACATTGAGTCTAGTTTTGACTTTATGACTATCTGTGTAAGGCATGACAAAGCTTGGTTTCCAAAAGACATGTGTCACATAAGACATTGAGCCTAATGTCGTTGATGCAAAAATATGCATAAGTCTATGATAACTGATAATTTCTATTGTCGAGAAAGACATATCTTGGATAAGACATAAGTTGATTGTTCTGACAGTGTGTTTTATTTTCACTTGATCACAGTTTTGACCTATTTTCCTTGTTGATGCATGACTTGTGTTGATGTTTTGACTGTTATGAGTGTGTGTGTATGTTGAGTTATGTGGACCTGACATGATGTACCCTAAAGGACTGACCTAGTGTGGCCTTGGGGGCTCATTGATTGATGGCCTTACCTACGTTGTACACGCAGATACCTCGTAGTTCGACTTGACTTTGACTGACATGACTGATTGAACTTAACTTGATGATTATGTGATGTGTTTGATATTGAGTGTGATAAACCCTAATGGACTGACCTAGTGCAGCCTCGGGGGCTCATCGATTGATGGCCTTGCCTACATTGTACACACAAAGACCTCATAGTTTGACATGACCAATTACTTTGACATATACAAAGAATGAGTCATGATTTTATATGTGTGATGCATGAAAAACCTAGACAGATAGACCTAATGCCTTAGGGGCACATTGACAAATGGCCTTTCCTATGTCTAGTTGTAGAGGCAATGAAGTTTTACTATTTCTATGATTGAATTGACACAACTAACTCTGACTCTCTTTTTTTTTAGATTTTGACATATTTTGATTTTTTTGTCTTTTTGGAGTTTTTTTGATGTTTTTGGATTTTTTTAGGACATTTTATGATGTTTCTGAGCTTTTTTCAGGACATAAGACATATAAGATGGAGTGTGGAATACAGAGTGGACTTTATGTCAATCATTCCAAGTAATGGATAAGCCAACCATTTATTATGGGTAATGGTGAAAAGTATGATAGGAATGATGGTATATGAAGGAGCGAAGTGGACTACACATGGTGGTTGTTTGCTAGGTTTTCACCATGGTACTTACCCATAGTGCCACCAAAGTGGTTTTCACTATTGGACAGATTATTTGTCTTTACTATTTTATTGATTTTTCCTTTTTTTTGGTGTTACAATGACACCTGTTTTCCAGGTTTTATCAAGGTAACAATTTTTTGTTTTTTCCATATTTGTTTTAGATTAAGACATGGTTCTTAGAAGCTTTGAATAGAATCTCTTCAAATGAAGGATGTTTATTGGTGATACAAGTGATTCTCATTTAGGGGTAGAGATTTTATAAGCTCTTGATCCAAAATCTTCTATAACAATATAAGGCCCTAACCATTTTGGTTCAAACTTGCATGGTTTTTCTCTTTCGGATTGATTCTTTGGGTTCTCCATTAAAACCAAGTCACCAATATCAAAATGTCAATTTAGAATATTCTTGTTATAACTGGGATGAAGAAAATTTTGGTATGCTTGAAGATGATCTAATTCATTTTGTCTTCATTCATCTAGGAATTCTAACTCATGTAGTCGAGATACATGGTATTCTTCATCATCAATATGAACTTTCAATGATACCCTTAGGGAAGGAATTTCAACCTCGATAGGTAAGATGGCTTCGGAACCAGATACAAGGGAGTATGGAGTGGCACTAATAGAAGTGTGAATGCTTGTGTGATAGGTCCATATGGTGGGATTAAGTTTTAAATGCCAGTCATGACCAATTTCATTGGTAGTATTTTTGAGGATTCTAATGATTTTTTTATTAGATGCCTTCTCTTGGCTGTTACCTTGTGGATAATACAGAGTGTAAAAATGATGTTGGATATGGAATTATTCACGTAGATGGTGGACTTCTTGGTTTTTGAATGGATATTCATTATCCATAATGATGGATTAAGGAACACCATATCGACAGATTATGTAGTTTAGGATAAACCTAGATATTTGTGTGTTGGTGATTTAGGTCATGGGAATAGCCTCAATCCATTTGGTGAATTATTCAATGGAGGTTATGATGAAATTATGGCCATTAGATGATGGAGGGTGTATCTTACCTATGAGGTCAAGTCTCAATTGGGAAAAGGGCCATGGTGAATTTATTGGTCGAAGATCTTGTGCTAGCGGATGTATCAAGCCTCCGTGTAATTGACATTACCGACATTTCTTGATGAAGAAATATGAGTCATTTTCCATTGTAGGCCAATAATAGCCTAATATCATAATCTTCTTAGCTAAGGTAGGACTGCTAGAATGGGATCCACAGACACCTTCATGTACCGCACATATGGTATATTGTGCTTGTTCAACATCAAGACATCTCAATAAGGTATTATCTAAGGCAAGTCTATAAAGGGTATCTCCGATGATGGTATATTTGGCTGACTTACAGATAAATGTCCGATGTTGGTTATTTGAGAGGTCTAAGGGTAGGGTTTGGGCATGGAGGTATTCATATATTTCCTTGTACCATGAGGAATTAGTACAAACAATTGTACACACCATCGCAGAATCGGGGACGTCACAGGCAGGGACCACAAGTTGTTAGACCAAAAAATTGAATTTAGGCACTTTGCTAGGAATATCCAATAATGAACCAATGATTTCCATAGCATCTATTACCTTGTTTTGAATGTGGGGCATTTGTTGAAAAGTGATGTTATCAAAGTAATTCTTGAAACTATCTGCCATGTGCTTGTAGGGAGCAATTTTCTCATCTTTAGTTTCATATTCATCATTGACTTGTCAGACTACTAGCTAAGAATATCCATAAACATGAAAACTCTTGATCTTCCATTGGGCTGCCATTCTTATTCATATCACAAGGGCTTCATATTCCTCTATTTTA
Source organism: Sequoiadendron giganteum (assembly GCA_007115665.2). Classification (NCBI taxonomy): domain Eukaryota; kingdom Viridiplantae; phylum Streptophyta; class Pinopsida; order Cupressales; family Cupressaceae; genus Sequoiadendron; species Sequoiadendron giganteum. Next base: position 103,143,497 of record VCHN02000014.1, read on the forward strand.
TTGGTGCAAGGGAAAGAAATTTAGAATGACTTAGGAATAGTATGCTTGCTCCTATACCCTGATTAGTATGTGACCCGTCAAAGTATAATTTCCATGTGGTTCTAGTGTCAAATTTGAAGATGATCTCATCAGGAAAATCAGCCACTAAAGGATGGTCAGCCTTAATTGGTGCATTTTCTAACTAATCTACAATAACTTTCCCTTTTATAGCTCTTCTTTCCACATACTGGATGTCATATTCACTAAGTATCATTACCCATTTAGCCAATTGACCTGTTCATGTTGCTTTACTTAGGAGATATTTCAGAGGATCTATCTTAGTGACCAACATGGTTTGGAAATTTAGCATATAGTTCCTAAGTTTTTGAGTAGCAAAAACTACTGCAAGATAGGCATGTTCTATGTTACTGTAATTTAGTTCATATCCAACCAAAGTATGACTGATGTAGTATACTGTCCTTTCATGACCTTGATCATCATTTTGTGTGAGTAGGGATCCTAGTGCTGACTGAGTTTCTGAATTTTAAAGTATCAAAGGTTTTTCATCTATAGCTACCATTCACATAGGTGGTGTAAGTAGGTAATCCTTGATCTTTTGGAAATATTCTTGGCATTTGGGTGTCCATACAAATGGTACTCTCTTTTTGAGAAATTTTTGGAATGGATGTATCTTGTATGCTAACTATACTATGAAGCATCTGATAGACTATAATCTCCCTTGTAGTGTTACTAAATGACCGATGCTGGCTGGTAAAGGCATATCCATTATCTAGCCTTTCCTTTTGCTAGGTCCACTTCAATGCCTCTTCTAGAAATGATGTATCCTAGAATTTTTCCTGATTTAACACAAAAGACACATATTTTTGTCTTTGAAATATATCTTCTAGAACCTTAAAATGATCTTCTCTTGTTAATGATTTAGCTATAAGGTCATCAACATAATCTTCCATGAGAGTATGTACAAGGTCATGGAAAATAGTTGACATTGCACGTTGATATGTAGCTCCAACATTTTTGAGCCCAGAAGGCATAACATTCTAGCAATATGTTCCCCATGGACATGTGAACTTTGTCTTGTGTTGGTCCTCAACTATGATTTTGATTTGATTATACCCATAGAAACCATCCATGAGGGATAACATCTCATATCTTGTTGTAAGGTCCACTATCATGCTGATGTTTCACAATCGGAAGTCATCCTTAGGACATGCCTTGTTAATATTTCTGAAGTCTATATAGATGTGAATTCCCCATGATGGTTTGGTCATTGGCACAAGATTTGAAATCCATTCTGCATAGTCTATGGATCTGATGAATCTGACATCCAATAGTTTCTTATGTTTAGCTTTGAATAGTAGAGTTATTTATGGATACATCTTTCTTAGCTTTTGTTTCACAGGCTTAACACCTTGCTGCAATAGTAGACGATGCAATATGAGGTCTAGTTCTACCCCAAGAATGTCACCATATGACCATGCAAATTTTATTTGTCTCTTTGTGAAAAATTCTAGAAACTTTGGTTGCTCGGTCTTTATCAAAGATTCTGCAAAATATATCACCCCAGGGTTTTCTTCAGTGTTTATGTTGATCTCGACAGACTCTTCTACTAACATTGGTGATTTTTTGTAAGCAACTGGGAGAATTTTCAAAACTTCATCCTTGGGTTCCTTAGAGAGGTTTTCTCCCTTGGATATGTCCTTTATTTCTACTATTTCTTCATCCAAAGGTGCCTTTTGTTTTTCATCTAGGGACTCCTCATTTTCATCATTTTCATTGTTTTTGTTTTTGTTTTCATTTTTGCAACTAGAGGTGTGAATAGACTATGCAAAATATGTTGTTTCATCCCAAGTCTATGGGAAATTCAACTTTATGATACCCTCTAGGTACTACTTCTCGAAGTCCCATGAGCTCAGCTATCGCTTTGTTGTTCTCAAATATGTCTAAAATGGGTGTACCTTATTGATCCCAATCAATAAGTTGGGGATATACGAGGGGCATTTCATCATCAAAGTTACAAATTGTGGAGGATTACAAGGTGAATATAGAGTGGTTAACATGGTCATAGAATTTTAGGACTAACTCCTTTTTTTTCTTTTTCTTTAAGACAAGTAATTTTTGTTGTGGTACAACTATAAGGGCTAGGTCATTAGAAGATGGTTCATTAGGTGCCCAAGATTTACGATCAAGTGTTTCCCAATAATAAATCTTAAGCCATTCTTCTTTTGACAAGGAAATTTTAGGATGGGGGCTAGATGGATTTGGTGTGGGTTGTAGCATTTTATCAAGTTCACCAAATAGCTTGTCTAGGTGCATCATGCTAGTAGATGAAAGCGAATCCAATTCATATTCATTTGAGTTAGGGGAGTCACAGTAGAATGGGTCAAATGGTTCATGGGATATCTCATTGTCTTCAAAATCACTTACTTCCTCTTGTAACAATAATGTAGTACTAGGAATACCAATTCTAATTTGTTGAAACCCTAGCCCTAGGCCTTTTGGTCTTTGTGAGACAATGATTGGTTATGTCCTTCCATTCTAATGTAGTCCTAACCCACTATGTCTATCATATCCTTTGCTTTGCATTATCATGAAGCCTTTTCCATATTGATCCTTGGATATTTGAATAAACGATGGAGGGTTTTCATTGTCTTAATTATACAACCAGGAGGTGACATATTCTTGGTCCATAGCTTCATTAATTAACTCTCCCCATTTTTTGAATTTCATTCAAGGAGGGACATGTATTATGACAATTGACTGTCTCCTATCCATTTTGGGTAAACCATATGACTTAGGAGGAACTAGCTGACTGACACAATAGGATGCCTTCATGTGATATTCTCCATATAGCCCTTGTCTTGGATCTTGACCTCAGGAGTGGATTATGGTGGTTGTGATGTAATGGAATTGGTAAGAGTTGATGGATCAATGTACACGGATAAGGTATATGGTGAAGCCTCTTGATTCAATGGCACCTATCATAGTGGTATTTCACGTAGGCTTGTGCAATATTGAAAAGGATCTGGATCAACATGAATTGTGATCTCGATTCCATTGTATGGGAATTTAAAACACTGATGATAAGTGGAAGGTATGACTTTCATTATGTGTATCCAAGGTCTACCCAACAAAAGATTACAGAGAAGGATGAGATCCAAGACTTGGAAACTAGTGTCCATAACTGTAGGGCCAATCCTTTAAGGGAGTGTAAAAAATCCTTTGGATGATATTTTCTCATCGTCATATGCCTTAATGACTATTCTCTTAGTGGTTTCCACACATGCTTCAGAGAACCCTAATTCCTTAACCAATTTCAAGGTACAAAGGTTCAACCCTACTCCTTCATCTACCAAGACTCGTCTGACTTTGGTTTGATGGACAAGAACTTCAAGGTGTAATGGATCATTATAATGGGTCATCTCAATTGAATAATCATGTTGAGAGAATGTGGCGTGATGGGAATTGGTTAAGTATCCTATCATTTCTTCGAAACAATTGAAATATAAGTTGGTTGGGATAGTTGTGATTTTTAAGGCTTTTTTGAGGATAGCTGGATGATCTAGAGATATAGTCAATAGTTCCAAGATGGATATCCATGTTGGGGTCTTGCCCAACTAGTCAAGCAAATTATATTAAGGCTTGGAAGACTATGTTGGTGGCTCTGAAGAAGGACCTGGAAGGGTTATCTTAGTTCTGTATGTATTGGTAGCACATTCAAGACACTTCTTTATGGTAATGTTGTGGATATTTTTATTAACAGTTCGGATATGATTGATGATGGTACCTGGTTTATAATTGTACTTAGTATTGGTATAATTGGCTGAGGTATTATTCTTATTTCTTGAACTAGAGGCCTTTCCTTTCCCATGGTCATGTAATGGATCTATGAAGACCTTGTGATCACTGTTCTTGGTATGTTTCTTCCCATTGACTTCTATGGTTTCATCTTCAATAAAATATTGTATGATGTTTTTCAATTGTTGACATTGTTGCAGGTTATGTCCCTTTGTTTGAGGGTATTCACAATAGGTGTTATCATCCCACCATGAATCTTTAAACTATCCAAGATCATACTATTTGGGCTCTAGTGGTTGTATGAGTTTATGTTTGATTAGTTCCTTGTAAACTATTTCAATTGGTTCCCCTAAGGGTGCAAACTCACATTTTCCAAATCTCCTTTGTGGTCATTGTTGTTGTGAACTTTGGAAAAAGTTGGCCATTTGTTTTGGATTACTTTTCATTTCCTAATTGGAGTTGTAACCTCTAAGTGTGATGATCGTTCCCACATGTAGGGTCTTAGCATCAACAATACCATCATTTTTTGCATTTTTTTTTCTAGACCAAAACTTGTTTCTATCTTTGGGAGCATTTTGATGTTGAACAACTGGGTTCCTACCTAGTACTTTAATGTCTCCTTTGTCAATAAGGCCTTTTTCACGTATAATACCCTTTTGCACCAAGTCTAGGAATGAGGTACAAAAATGTACTCTTAATTAACTTCTCAGTTTTGGATGAAGAGTTTCAAGGAATATCATGAATTTTTGTTTTTCTGGTATCTCAACTAGACATCGGCTAGCTAAACTTCACCATCTATGAAAGAAAGTGGTGAAATTTTTGCCTTCTTCTTGCATGGTGTGACACAAGGTAGCTATCATGATTTCATTATCTATGTTGAAGGAAAAGTGTTCAAAAAAATTCTCAGCTAATTCTCCCCATGAGTTTAGGCCATATGGTAGTTTAGAGAACCATTCCAATGCTATCCTAACAAGGGTTCCTAGAAAGAGTCTCATTAGGTACGTGGGGTCATATGAGATGTCCATGCATGTTGTAGAAAATTATCTGATGCATTCCAAAGGATTCCTCTTCCCATTATACTTAAGAACATTTGGTATAATGTATCTGTGTGGGAAGGGTGTCATGTAGAGTGCTTTGTCAAAGGGACATGGACATAAATCTTGTGTTGAGAAGTTTGTTTGCTTGACATTGAAATATTGTCCATTTGTTGTTGGAGGATTTGCATTTGATTTTGTAGAACATCTACCTGCATTAATGACATGTTTCTTGCCTTATTAGAATTGATGTAATTGTTATCAAATGCAATATTGTGTGACGAATTGTGATTTGGCGAGGGTATATATCCTGTTTGAATCTTTTTATTTGGGTTAAGAATGTATCACATCTAAATGTTCTGATTTGGTATAGGAATATTCCCTATCTGAATGTTTTGATTTGGTATAGGAATATTCCTTGTGTGTGTAGCCCCTATTTATGGAATGGAAGTATTGGTGCTAATATGAGGTATAGCTTGTGTTATGATTGTGCCAGCTTTGGGTCTTTTACCTGCAGTGTTTGTACCAAAGGGGTTTGATGAAGATGCTCCTGTTGTGAATTGTAAACCTTGTGTTATATTGAATGGGGTTGCTTTTACAATTGAAAATGTTTGGGTAGGTATTCCAGTTGGTATTTCTATGGTAATTTGAGGAATGGAGACACTTGATGTCATGATTTGCATTGGTTGAGTAGATGTTGTTTTCAAAGTGTGAATGTCAAATCCTGGTGGTAGTGTTGCACCTTCTACTAGAAAATTTGCTAGATATCTTTGAGGATCATTTGCCAAAAAATAATCCATAAAGGATGCAAATTAAGGATCTTGTGCAATAGTGTATATGTCTTCTACATAAATGTGTCCATGTGTGTCTCTAGTGATGTGTTTTTCAAGCAAATCTTGGTGTGGTCTCTCTTTCCCTAATGTTTGGTTTCCAAAAGGATTGATGAAGTCTTGTGGGTCTGACATTTCTTTGTGTTTCTTCTTAGACCTTATTTCAACCATGAAAATGTTGCTCAAAAAGGGAAATGCAAAACTCTGTCTAGAAAATGATATGTTCTATTTCTATGTTGTTTAGGATTTTGTAAATATTTAAAGGTTGCCACTAAAATTAAGGATTTCTAAAATCACATATGCTAGGATGACATAATGAAATTTTTTGAGTAGACTATGATGGTAAATGATTCTAAGAGGGTATTACCTACCACTTATGGAATAATCCAAAGCTATGACTTAACTTTACCAAGGAACCTGATGTAGGACAAAGAAAAACTGATAAGGTGAATTTCCCAAACTAGAAAAATGAGATGGAAAGATTCACTAGTGAGACAAAAGTGACTAGGTTCAATGATAATGAGAATCGAAGCATGAACTTATCCAATAATGTGGAAAGTTGTCTTATTCTAAGATATGCAAATTCCTATGAGACAGCTAAGTTTTGTAACTAAGATGAATATCTATTCAATGTAAATTATGACACCTAAACAATGCAAGGTTTTTGAAAATTTTTCTAGTTTCTATCCAAGGTTGACTATAAGAAATAGAGGTGAAAATAATAATTTGTTTTTCGGACTGAGATTGCAAATTTTGAGATTTTTGTTGATATTCAATTGTGGATCAGGTTGCAGATGTGTTGTTAAAATTGGCAGATGCGTTGCAGGTTTCAGATGCAGTTAACTGATGAAATCTAGTCTCGATTTTTTACAGATAATTGTGAATTACGAAAAAAAATGTGATTTAAATTATAACATATGTGACTCACTATTCAGATGCAACTCACTGTTAAGATGCGACTCTGAAACTAAACCCTCTGAAAACTAACCTTTTTGACAGACACATGCAATTTTTTGTTTAGAATTTGTGACTCATAATGACTGTAGACATGAAAAATATGCAAATTTGGTTTGAAACACTTGATCTTGATTATTAACAGCATTTCTTCCTATCATACTCTCAGCTTTTCATCATATTTTGTCTCTTAATTTAATAAATCATTATTTATTTGATTAAGTCTTTCTCCTTCTTTGATTAAATTAATCAATTTAATTTAATTAATCTTATGTCTCTGTTTAAATGAAATAAATCATTTTATGTAATTAAATTTTCTAAAGTCCGCTTATCAAATTTAATAAATCAAAACCTTATTTTGATTTAATCTAACATATTCCCACTTAGTTAAATAAATCAAAATCATTTATTTAATTAAAACAATTCATCTCAATTCTGATTTAAATTAATTTAGCAGTTTAAGTCTAAATTGTCATATCTCCTAAATTCCTCATTAAACTAATTAAACTTTGATTAGTTTAATCTTAATTTATGTCACATTATCTAGAGAATGCAACTTGCACAATAAATCAATTACTTTGATTTATTAATTCATCTATTTTCTCTCACATAGCATCAAAACGGAATATTCCCTCAATTTGAATTCAAAAGTCCAAGTGGATTTGTACATCCAACAAGGCATTCACTCCTCTTACATTTCCTTGTGCATTGAGCCAAGTGGCATTTATTTCATTCCTTTTCCCTCTCACATGTCATTTCTCAAATTTGAAATTCCACCTAATTACATCTATTGGCACTTTGGCCAAAATGTGCACAACCATTAGCCATTAACATCTTGACAAGTGTTACTTGGCTATTGGATGTTGAATGATCCCACATTGCTCTATTTCATTATCTCTTCCATTTTGGAAATCTATAAATTGGAGGCCTCTCTCCTCATTTCACAACACACAACTTTGAGTAAACTTACTATGCTCAAATTCATCTTCATTCCACAAATTTCATGCAAGGTTACTGTCTCGAATTAGGAGCTAATCATGTTCATTTCATTCAAGCAAGCTAATCTCACCATCAACAATCGTCAAGCTTACAAACAAGAATTGGGAAAGGGCTGATTTTGACATACCAATCAGCACCAATTCCCCCATGGGATTGATAGTTTTTCTTTAGAATAGGATTTGCTTACCCTGAAAACCACATCAGGAAATTTCAGGTAAATTGCATGAAGGTTGCATATGATGACACATATCTAATGAGACTCTTCCCCTGATGTCTGACCGGGCCAGCCATGGAATGGTTTTCTCGCCTACCCATGGGCATTAAAACATTTGAGGAAATTGTGGAAGCATTCCTAAAAATTTTGCTTTCAACATGGGTGCAAACATTAGTTTGGAAGAACTATCAATGCTAAAACAAAGAAAAGGAGAGCTATTCGCATCCTTCTTGCAAATATGGCGATCCAAGGCCAATCACAGCAAGTGGACCATGCCAGAAGAACAACAAGTTTGCACGATCATATCTAATCTAGATGAAAACTTGGCATTCTACTTAAAAATGCAATGCATCACATACGATCAACTGATCCCAAAGGTGCTCCACATCGAAAGAGCACTTACTAAGTGAGGAGGCACATCAACATTCACTCCCCCATAGGATAAATACCCATCCAAAAATTATAATGATAAACCTTGAACATGGTCAAGGAACAAAAATATCGCAAACGATAGTGTGGTCAATGCTAAAGTGGTAATCAATGATCCTAAGAATAACATCCAAAACCATCATCAACTACAAAATCATAATCACAATAATGTGCAAAATAATGCAGTAGTAGCACAACAACAACCACTTCCTACCAATCAAATCAACAATCTGAGAAATCAAGGAGGACCACCTCCCAGAGGTAAAAATCCACTCAAACAAAAGTTCACAGCTCTTGGAGAACCCATCCAATCCATAATGAAGAATTTGGTCAAGGAAAACCTAATCAAAGTCTCTAACTCTAAGCAATATATGGAACCCAGGACCAAACCACCATGGTACAAATAAAATCTCCTTTGTGACTTTCACAAGATTAGGGGAGATACCACCGCAAATTGCTCGAGGTTGAAGAATATCATCCAAGACCTCATTGAGGACAAGATCATCAATGTCAAGCAACCAGTCGGTAATCAAAATCTGAAAATATACACAAATCCGATATCGAACCATAATCAAGGAAATGGCCAAGAGAACAATAAAGGAAAGAAAAAGTATGCTAGTGCTAACCTAGTGTATGAAAAGATAGTCGCCTGTGTCGATGAAAGGGTCATGGTCATTAATGTCAAGGGCACCAATACTAGTTGTGGAGTCACCACACATGGTGGAAAGGTCACCATTGTAGGGGCACCATCCAAGACCCCCACTTTAAATACAAAATCCATTCCCTATGACTACAATGTCATTGACCAACTGAAAAGAACTCCCACACAGATCTCCATCATGGAGCTGTTAAAAATTTACACTACCCATAGGCAAATTCTTGATGAAGCTTTAGTGGCATCCATTATATCCGCCACCCTTGACAAATAATAGTTTCATGCTATGGTTGGTAATATCATTACCTCGAATCTCCTTATATTCTCTGACCAAGACTTCCCCCCACAACCATCTCATAACCGTGCACTTCACCTTCAAGTGTTGCTCCACAAAAAAAAATTTAAAAGTGTCCTAGTGGATGGAGGTGGAGGCCTTAATATTTTCTCTCTCAAGCTTATAAATAACTTGGGGTTTATCGAGGATTCCATTAACAAGAACAAGAGTATCACGATAAGGGCATATGATGATCAAGAAAGAGTGTCTCACGGTACTATTAAAGTCCCAATACAAGTAGGACTAGCAACCGTGGAGACTACTTGTCAGGTCCTCGACCTCGACTTACCATATAGAATCCTCTTAGGACATCCATGGATCCACGAAATGAAAGAAGTGGCCTCGACATATCACCATTGCATCAAGTTCTTGCACCAAAATGAGGAGTTCACTATACACGGGGATCCCGAACCATTTTCCTACTGCAAAAACTTGGAAGCCAAGTTTTATAAAATCCCCCAAGTGCCAAAAAATGATGAAGGACCATCCATTGCATACATCAACCCAACTATACTTTCCTCCACTTCTGCAACAGAGACACCTGCCATCCCTAATATATCTGACATCAAAAAGACATGATCTAGGATAATGGATTCAATGACTATAGAATGAAAAGGTGTGCATTTTTTGTAGGAGAGTTACCACAATATCCTAGGTCACATGGGCAACCTTGACCAACCAAAACACCCATCCACACCCTTAGGGAGGATCGCTCTAGATTTTTCCATTGGGGAGACCTGAGTCAGGAAAGTGTTGGTGAGGATGATATTTCAAGCATAATATACAGTGATGCAGAACCCACACCCATATTACCTATGGATGAAGGCAATATAGGGCTAAAAATAATGCTTGGAATGGGTTACAATAGAGACCAAAGCCTTGGAAGGAACAGTGATGGATGAATAGAACCCATCATTGCCAAAAGAAGACAATAGAACCTTGGCCTTGGATGTACTCCCTTGAGTATAAGCATACATGGTAGAGGTACTTCGAGTAGGGCAGTTAGGTCCTCCCCTTAGGTACCGGTAACCACCCTTAGGCCACCTATATGCATAGGCATCCCGCTTGACAACTTCACCTTTGACATCACTAATTTTTGTGCCAGTAGTGACGATGATGGTACCATAACAGGATTACCCATGCTTTTTGAGGATTCCTCCTTACTAATGATGAGTGCCTCACCAACTAATTCAAACCAACAAACCAACCAAATCACCTTAGTATACCCTCAACTCATAGATCATGACCAACAAGGACCGCCAATTCTAAACTCATTCAAAAATGATGAGGCTCTCTCGAAATATGTGGGACTAAGGGATATAGTTATGTATGGGAATCACAAGGAAGGTTTTGAAATCACTTTAGATGCCCAAGCATATTATGGGGAAACGATTGAGTCCTTCAGTCGCAAAAGAAAAATATTGAGAATAAGCTCAGAGTTATTGAGTGAAAACCACACTGTCGCACTCTCTAACCAGATAACAGTAAAAATAAAGGATGCATCCAATGGTGAAAACCTCTCTGAGGCACTAGAGGATGAAGGATATAACCTCCCCCCTACTACTCTATACCAAGAGAAATCAACAGTCCTGGCAGAGCAATGTAATCCTGTTAACTTGAGAATAGAGACAACACCGCAAATCACTTTCTACGTTGAGTCTCTCTTGACAGAAGAATAAGAACTATTGGTATAATTTATAAAGGAAAGGAAGGTTAAATTTGTATGGACCTATGCTGACATTCCAGGTCTAGATCCAAAAGTGGTGGTTCATCATTTAGTTGTTTACCATGGAGCTAAGTTGGTTAGACAAAAGTTAAGAAAAATGTATCCCTAGATAGCCTTGCTAGTCAAGGTAGAGTTACAAAATATCTTGGATGTTGGCTTCATACTCCTGATTGAATATCTAGAATGGGTATCCAACCTTGTACTAGTCTCAAAACCAAATGGGGGAATTCACATCTACACAAACTTTAGAGACCTCAACAAAGCATGTCCTAAGGATGATTTTTGAGTACCCAACATTGACATGATAGTGGACATGACAGCCAAACATGAGATGCTATCCCTGATGGATGGCTTCTTGGGGTATAACCAAATAATGATTGCAAAAGAAGACCAGAATAAAACAACATTCACATGTCCTTGGGGCACCTACTACTGGAATGTGATGCCATTTGGGCTAAAGAATGTCAGGGCTACATATCAGAGAGCCATGACACTAATCTTCCATGACATGATACACAAAATGGTTGAAGACTATGTGGATGACATAATGGCTAAATCAAAGAAGAAGCATAATGACATAGCAACCCTAAGTGACATCTTTGATAGATTGGAAAAATACAAGGTCAGGCTCAACCCAAAGAAATGTGTCTTTGGGGTACAATCTGAAAAACTGCTGGGATACATAGTGTCAATGAGAGGGATAGAAGTGAATCCTACAAAGGTAAAAAAAATCCTTGATATGGGAGTACCAAGAACACTGAAAAAACTCAGAGGATTACAAGGCAGATTCCAGTCCATCCAGAGGTTCATACCATAGTTGGTGGACAAAAAAATTGCCTATTCACATCTACTCCATGAGGGAGTAGCATACAAGTGGGATAAAAAATGCAAACAGGCATTTAGAAAAATTAAAGAATATCTACTCACACCACCTGTATTGATGACACCCATTGCAGGGAAACCATTGATCCTATATATCTCAGCAACAACAGTAGCTCTAGGTGCTCTTCTAGATCAACATGATGAAAATGGAATAGAAAAGGCTAGCTATTACCTCAGCAGGATAATAGTTCACCATGAGTTAAACTACACATTCATTGACAAAGCTTTCCTAGTAGTAGTGTTTGCTTCACATAAATTTTGACACTACATGTTGGCACATAAAATCAAGCTCATCACCAAAAAAGATCCCTTAAAATATCTACTATCAAAATCTATGCTCACGGGAAGGATGGCTAAATGGGTAATGATATTGTCAGAGTATGACATTGAGTATGAGGAGCGAAAAGCAATTAAAGGACAAGTTATTATGGACCAGCTCATAGAAGCTCCCATCTATGCAAAGAACCTGCTCATATCAGAATTTTTAGATGAGTCCATCTTTAATCTCAGCGTAGCTAATCTCTAAAAACTATACTTCAATGGTTCTCACACACAACATGGATCAGGAGCTGATGTCTTCTTTATCACCCCACAAGAGGATTGCATACTAGGATCTTACAAGTTGGCATTCCCCTGTACAAACAATATTGCAGAGTATGAGGCTTTAACCATAGGTCTCAAAATTTTTGCATAACTTGGCGAATCATGGCATTAAAGGTCTATGTAGATTCACAGCTTATCATTTTAACCAAGTCAACGGTGAATACAAAACTAAGGATGATAAGCTTACACCATACAAGAAGGTGGTAGAAAGACTCAAAGGATCTTTTATCGATATCATGTTTGATCAGATACCGAGGGCAAACAATAGAGAAGCTAATACAATGGCAATGATTGGATCCTTGCTCAATATCCCTCACAATGTCTCGAAACACAAATTCCTAGTAGAGTAGCTTCTTGTATGCACTTTCAAGGTACTAGAGTCAGAATATGAATGTAAACTCATTGGTCCTAATGATCTTTGGTACCATGAAATCTACACCTATCTGAGATTAGGAGTCCTCCCAGCTGACATTACCCCAAACCTCAGGCGAACCTTCGTCAAAAGGTCCTTACAATTTGTCATCCTAGGAGAAACCCTCTTCTGTAGAAGCATCAATGGAACCTTGTTATGTTTCTTAAAACCTAAGGAAGCCCTGACTGCTTTGATCAAGGTACACAATGGCACTTGCGGTTCATACTCAAGTGGTATGACCTTGGCTAAGAAGTTACTAAGAACCAGATACTACTGGCCCACAATGGAAAGAGAGGCACATGATTTTGTCAGAAGGTGTCTGCAGTGCTAGCAGCATGGAGATCTCATTCATGCACCAACTCAAGAATTACATCATATTGTTACACCTTGGCCCTTTTCACAATGGGGGCTTGATCTCATAGGTAAAATATCACCCACCTCATCTAACGGCCACAAGTTCATTATCACCGCCACCGAATATTTCACAAATTGGGTCGAAGCAATTCCCATGACCTACATCACTTGAAAGTGGATATCCAAGTTCATCCTAAACTACCTTATTTTCCAATATGGTGTTCCCCAATCCATTATCTCTGATAATGGGACACCTTTCAAGAATCAGGATGTCCATGACTTGTGTGAAAAATTCAAAATCCAACATCGCTTTTCCACTCCATATTACCCACAAGGCAATGGCCAAGTAGCAGCTACCAACAAAACCATTCTAAAAATCCTTAAGAAGATAGTCAATGACTCTGGTTGTGACTGACACCTATAGCTAAATCCTACCTTATGGGCCTACCGCACCAGCATCCACATGCCAACAGGCGCTACCCCATTTTCCCTAGTCTATAGATGAGAAGCCATACTCCCAATTGAGATCAAGCTCCCGTCCTTGAGAATATCTTTGCAAAACCTCATCATAGATGAGGAATATAGGGTTACAAGACTGAATGAGCTAGAGTTACTAGATGAATAGTGCATGGACACCCTAAATCATCTATAGGTCTACCAGAATCGCCTGAAACGAAGCTACAACAAGAAGATCAGGCAACACACCTTCCAATTTAGTGAACTTGTCATGAAAGAAAACAAAAAGAATGTGCCAAATCTAGAGACCAAAGGAAAATTTGAGCCCAACTGGCTGGGACCTTTCGTAATCATAGCCAGCTATAAATCAGGAACATATCAATTAGCAACACTAGAAGGTGAGCCTCTATAGGAGCCTTTGAATAGCTCTCACCTCAAAAAGTTTAATGCCTAAGAACTTGCAAGGTATAGAAAGAAAAAATACAAAAAAAATTTGAAAAAAGTCCTGAATAAATGGTTACCTTGGTGAAAACCTGGCAAATAGGTGTCTTGGTGACAACAAAAAAAATTAAAAAATGCAAAAATCGAAAAAAATTAGAAAAAGGATTGAAAACAGTAAAGAAAAAAATTGTCCTCTAGTGAAAACCACTTCGGTGGTGCTTTAGACAAGTACCTTGGTGAAAACCTAGAAAACAGGCACCAAATATAAATAAAGCACTCCCTATCCACTAGGATCTGCACGACTCACTCATCCATTCCATCACATCCACCCATCTACTTGCATCCATACCATAGCCTGAGCTGGTGCCCATATCATATTCCACCATAATACTACTTGGCCTATTCCTAAGGTCAGTTTTTCCTACCTTTATCGAAGAATTATATCGCTTAAACACTGGGGGCATATCATTGAAATATGTGGTGGATCAGATTTCTATATATCTTTTGTGCTCTTCCCAAATTCAATCAAAAAAATCCAAAACATGTCAAAATCTTAGAAAATCTTCAAAAGATTCATCATCATCAAGTCTTGTCAGTCTTCCACCTTGTCTGAACTACGTCATCTCTGAGCTATAACGTAGGAAAGATTGATCTTTGATCATCCCCCAAGACATTTGGGTCAGTCCTTAGGTGTCCATTGCAATAAAATGGTAATTATTTTTCCCATCTTATCATCATCAAGTCAATCATCGCTTTAACCCTTTGGTGAGTCAATCAAAATAAAGTTTAGCAGGTTCCAAAGTGAACACCTAATCATCAAAGTCTTAGGCATAAGTTAGTAATAAATCAAGTTGATCACCTCAGAGTATCAATAGCTTATCATCTAGTCAATCTCACCAAAACCCTGATCACTACATGTCCTAGGATGAATCCTTCCTACGATGGATATAAACATTAGGTACCTCACAGTAGTTTAGCCTTGGCTAGCGGTATGAAGAACATTAGCCTAGTTGTTCACTGTATTTGGTATTTATTGACTTATCTTATTTTGCGCTCATTCCAAGGACCTCTCAATGATGCCTAAACAAAATAGGTTTAGAGAGAAAGGAATGGGGCAAAGATCATTATCTTTTTATCTACTGCGCTTGTGGGATACACTTGCAAACTAACTTAGTCATATATGCTTTATTTTGTTTGTGGAGAGGATGTTTTAGATATCTTGTTGACCACATAAGAAATCTTGCTTTCCTATGTTTTGGCCTGAGAAGTTTAGAATGTCTGAACTACATCCTGAATGAAGTATGTATGCTAAGTGTGAACAAGAATACCCCTATCTGATTGTCAATTCAAAGTCCATCACACTAAGTACAATGCCATCCTGGTCCTCCATACCTTAATGCATCGTACCTATGTGTGTTATCAAACATAAAGTGATTGGTCCTTTGAAAATCCCAACTTCTGGTAAGCAAATCATCATCATCATAATGTACGCTTGTTGGATCCTCCTTCCATTCTTCTCATTCTTCTCATTCTTCTATCTTTACTAACATTTATATCTAAAATTGGTGTGTTGTATCAAGATATATATGAGACTACCCATGGTCAATGAATGTCTATGCATCATCAAATCTATCTACATCAAAAGAAATAATCCAATAGAACCACTCCTCTCACATTTTATCGCAGTCTCGATCAGAAAATTTGCATTTCCTCTCAATCTCTCGAGGGGGCAATATACCACCAATATCCGTCCGCTCGGGCAACAATGGGGAATTTGAAAAAAAAAATCAATTTTTTTTTTTACTCTGATCACAACAGTTTATTCTTTGAATCAATGCAACAAGTACATTGCTTCAAAGAGGGGCAAAATGTAGACATGGAAAATGTGCAAATTTGGTTCGACACACTTGATCTTGATTATTAACAACATTTCTTCCTGAATCATACTCCCAACTTTTCATCATATTCTATCTCTTAATTTAATAGATCGTTGTTTATTTGATTAAGTCTTTCTCCTTCTTTGATTAAATTAATCAATTTAATTTAATTAATCTTATGTCTCTATTTAAATTAAATAAATCATTTTATTTAATTAAAATTTCTAAAGTCCTCTTATCAAATTTAATAAATCAAAACCTTATCTTGATTTTATCTCACATCTTCCCACTTAGTTAAATAAATCAAAATCATTTATTTATTTAAACCAATTCCTCTCAATTCTGATTTAAATTAATTCAGCAATTTAACTGTAAATTGTCACATCTCCTAAATTTTGCATTACATTAATTAAACTTTGATTATCTTAATCTGAATTTATGTCACATTCTCTAGAGAATGCAACTTGCACAATAAATTAATTACTTTGATTTATTAATTCATCAATTTTCTCTTACATAGCATCAAAAGGGAATATTCCTTCAATTTGAATTTAAAAGCCCAAGTGGATTTGTACATCCAACAAGGAATTCACTCCTCTTACATGTCCTTGTGCATTGAGCCAAGTGACATTTGTTTCATTCCTTTTCCCTCTCACATGTCATTTCTCAAATTTGAAATTCCACCTAATTATATTTATTGGCACTTTGGCCAAAATGTGCACAACCATTAGCCATTCACATCTTGACATGTGGCACTTGGCCATTGGATGTTGAATGATCCCACATTGCTCTATTTCATTATCTCTTCCATTTTGGAAATCTATAAATTGGAGGCTTGTCTCCTCATTTCACAACACACAACTTTTAGTAAACTTACTATGCTCAAATTAATCTTCATTCCATAGATTTCATGCAAGGTTACTCTCTCAAATTGGGAGCTAATCTTGTTCATTTCATTCAAGCTAGCTAATCTCACCATCAACAATCATCAAGCTTACAAACAGCAATTGGAAAAGGGCTGATTTCGACATACCAATCAACACCAATTCACGCATGGGATTTATAGTTGTTCATTAGAATAGGATTTGCTTACTTCCATTCATATTGTGCTTCACTTGTTTTCGTATTTTAATGTTACAATATAATTTCATGGGGAACCTTGGTTCTCTCTTGCATTTGATCTAACATCATGCTTGTTTGATGTGTTATGTGCAGGTGACAAAGAATTTCGGGTTCACAATGACACATGCAGTTTTCAACTTGACAATTGTGACTTAGTTTTTAGTTGCGGTTTTCTAGTGAATGATAATATAAACTAACTCTGTTTCATGACCATGTTTTGGAAAATAAATAATACAATCACAAAATACAATGTGTTTTCAGTTTCTATGTGTATGAATCTATTAAAACCAAAAGACATGTATAATTCCTAAGGCTGGAAGTGATAATATTTACTGATTTCTCACTTGGGTTTCCCCAACTACATATATTCAAAGTGGATGACTAGTAGCATGATGCGATTGGCTCCTCTTCACAACAAAAACTTCTCAGGGCAACCAATCTATATTACCCATGAACTCCCCATGGCATACTTTTCATCTCTATAATGAACTGTAAAAATATGAGATGGCTTCACAGGTCTGATCTGCTGCACCAATAAATAGAAGGATTTTGGCTTAACTATAAACAAATTGGATTTTTAGTTTGGACACCCATTCAGAAGAGCCATGCGAGTGGCAATATCATCCTAGTCTATAGAGGTTAGGCTCTATAGGTTTCAATGCACCTCTAGGGTACTGGGCAATCAAATGCTTGTCCATTGGGATCTCCGTAATACTGAGCTTTCCTCAAGTATTAAAAAATTTATACTAGTTGGGAGTGGCTAGGTGAAAAATTCTGTCACCAATTTTGAGTCGCACTGGTTACTCTTAACCACCAATCCAAGCCCAAATTTCTAGATTTAGTAATCGATTCTCTTACACCCAAGATTGCACGAATGCTCAAGGGGAGAGGATACTACGATGTACAGAATTAGAGGTCTAATCTAAACATTTACAGACATGAAAGATAGTATTTAATTTTAAGCCCAAAATACAAATTTTCTAATCTACCAAGCAAGACTTTTTTCAATTAAAATCCTTCAACCTAGGTTTTGCATGAAAATTGTTAGTAGTTTTAATCATCTGTCTTCATCAAAGGTTCTACAAGAAAATGGTTTTAGTAGTTTTTAAATCAATCTTCGTCACTTGTCCTGCAGAAAATAAGTTTCAAATTTTATGTCTTCTATGCTACATCTTGAAAATACTATGTTATCCTCCTACACACACACTACAAATCAATCCTTATCTAAAATAAAATTGAAAACAAAAATTGTAAAACAAAAATTCAAACATAAAATGTTACCAAGTAGATGTGTCATTTAAGGCAAAAAATGCGTCACAGTTTTCATCAATCAGTTGCATCACAGAAAGTTGTAGATGCATCAAAATTCATCAAATGCATCTCATGATTCATTAGTTGTGGTTCACGATAAAAATTGTGTCATTTCGTTAGTCAGATGCGTCATTGCATATGATACATGCAAAAAAGTCAAGAAAATGTCTACAGATTGCGAAGATGGATGTCTTCATGTCGAGTTAAAAAAATGTAATGTATGAAAAATATTGGAAATAAACTGGTTAAAGCATGTTAACATTAATCTAATCTACATTAAACAACAAAGAAAAAATTAATAAACAAAAGCAAGTAATTTAAACGTTCTCACCGAATATCTGTCCACTTCTTTGAATTATCTTTGTTGTCCTCCATTTTTCCTTCTATAGTATAATTGCTCTTATATTTTAAATAAGTGTGCAAGTATAGCCATTGTATGTATGTGATTATAGAAAAATATCAAATTTTAACAAGTCACTTCCAAAGTATATCAATTTCGGGAGGAGGAATAATGACAAAAGTCAATCAATCTATAGAAAGTTGGTTTTCAAATGATTGACTCAGATTTGAAAGAGAGATCAGCTATTGATATTGATGAATGCCATGTGATGTGAGATTTGTATCATTTAGAATGTGAGTTGGAAAATTCTACAAGATGAAGATTAAATTAAATAATAATTTAATCTGGTGTTAAGACTATTCAAAAACTGAAAGAATAATAGATCAAGATTAAATAAATGATTTAATCTTTAGTTCAAAGTATTCAAAAATTAGAAGAATAAGAGTTTGAATGAAAAGGATAAAGATGGAATTTGGACAACGATCTATCTAAATGCACACATGAATTAATTAATTAAATAAAGATATTTAATTAATAAATATGTTCATCCATAAGAGTCTTAACTAGATAACTGACTGGTTATGACAGAGAGTCTCTTCATAGAGATGATCAGATGTCGAATCAGGAGACAACTGATGGATTCAAATAGATCTTGAGTTAGATGAAGAGTGAATAATTAGATAAGTAAATGATAGAAGAATGTGACAGAAACAACTATTTTTATGAATTAAATGTTTATTCAATTCAACATTCGAAATTTAAGGATTTAAATAAATAAATAATGATTTATCTAATTAACTATCGAAAAGTTTAATTGAATCATTAAATAATTCGAAATGAATATTTAATTATAGTCTAAATATGATAAAGGGTCAATTAAATAATAAATTATTTAATTCAGAAAGAGAATTAATTAATTAGCAACGTGAAATAATATTTATTTAATTAATCTAAGCTGACTAAAGGTCATACTGAATTAATTAAATAATCAAATTTATTTAATTAATAGAATAAATATGTGTATATTATATAATTAAATAATTAACATTATTTAATCGTGACCATGGACATTAGAAAATTATGTCGAAAATGGTACTTGTAGGCCTAGACCAATTTTCAATGTTTAGGATCTGAACTTTATTTGAAGTCTGACTCTTGTTTGTAGTGTCATTCTGATCATTAGAATCATATCCACCGATTTTGGAGGGTCTAGCAATGTCTTTATCAACCTTAACATTTTCACTTTCAACCATTTTCTTCAATCTCTTTTTGTAGCACCGGTAGGCCTTGCTCTTAGTAGAATAACAAAGAAATATTCCTTCATCACTTCTAGCATCAAACTTTCTTATATCTTCATCTCTCCTAATATAGCATTTGCTCCCAATTTTTTTTAAATATCTAACAGTAGGCTTATGACCAAACCATATCTCAAAAGGAGTCTTACCAGTATTACCTTTGATTTGTACCTAGTTAAGGATATAAATAGCAGTCTCTCCAAGATATGAGGGACATTTCCTTCTAGCATCATAGTTCTAGTAGCATCTTGGACTATCCTATGCTTCCTTTCAACAACTCCATTTTGTTGAGGGGTCTGTGATATAGATAATTGTCTCTTTATCCCATGTTCTTCACAAACATAATTAAACTCACTAAAAGTGAATTCACCACCTCTATCTGATTGTAGACACTTAATCTACACAGTTGTCTCTATCTCAACCATAGCTTTAAATGTCTTGAACTTCTCTAGAGCTTTAAATTTATCTCTTAAGAAGGTAACCCACATCATCCTAGAGTAATCATCAATAAGCAACATGAAATACATGTAACCTTATAGACTTCTGATTCTAGCAGGACCACACAAGTCAGTAAACACAAGCTCCAACAATTCATTTGAACAATGTTGTTTGCCATGAAATGAAATCCTAGTTTTTTTTCCCAACTAACATTGCTTGCATATGACATTAGTAGGCTTTACCAACTTAGGAAGATATCTCGCAGCCTATGAGGAACTTATCTTGATAATATTGTCAAATTTTACATGACACATTCTCCTATGCCACAACCAACTTTCATCAACTTGAGAAATTAGGCAAATTTTACTACCAACATTCAGATGAAAGATGTTACCTCAAAATAAATACATCCTCTGTCACAAATTATACCTTCATTTTTATCTCCAAATCTTACAACACCACCATCATACTTCTCCAGGCTTACAAATTTTATTTTATCACCTATCATATGATGTGAACATCCACTATCAATTACCCATTCATCTTTTTCTTCAACTCGAGCGGCTAGGGCTTTCTCCACTTTTGTACAACTAGTAGATTCAATATACACAAGATTATTTTCCCTTATAGCAATAAATACAAACTCATCTTCACTTGCATTCCATTTGTTAGATTCATCATCTGTCACACCTTCATCAGTAGCATAATATCACTTGTTTTGAAATTTAGGCTTGTAAGGTATTGGCTTAGGAACTCTTTCAGTAAACCTTGATGCAAAATGACCTATCTTACTACAAGAAAAAAAATTATGGGAAACTTTCCTTTGTACTTACCTTCTCCTTTGGCTTCCCTTTTGATAATAAGTGCTTCAAGCTCATTCAGTTCTCTTTCTTATTCTTCAATCTGTCTCATTTATTCCTCATACCTAAATATATTTCTAGAAGAACTTTCACCAAGATCATATCTCTGTTTGTCTCTCCCGAAATTAGTAGCTTTAAATGTAGACGATGTCTTAGGAGAGGAATCACCAAATTCACTCAACTCAAAAGTAGTAAGTTTACCGACCAACATATCTCTGGTTACATTTACCATAGTATAGAGCTCTTCAATGACTGTAGATCTAATTGTGTATGCATCAAGATAAGTAATTTAGCAACAATCTTTGATTCATCCACCTATCCACCAACACATCTGATGCCACACATAAGTTCATTCACTGTTTTCATCTAAGTAGTGATATTCTCATCATTACCCATCTTCAATAGTTCATACTTTCCTTTCATGCACTGTATCTTGGCCATCTTCAAATTAGCATCATCTTCATACAATTTTTCCATTTTTTTCTAGATCTCATAGGTAGTTTTCAGATACATAACATTTGTCATCTCAGAATTAGTCAAAGCACTCAATAATGCTTCCTTAGCTCTGATATTATATTCGACATCCCTAATCTCAGCAGTAGTAGTTGGTCCACTCTAAGGAATAACATACCTATTACTTGTAATGTTCCAGTAGGATTCATGAATGCACTTCAAATGACAATCCATTCTAGCCTTCCACAAAGTGTAGTTTGTTCCATCAAATCTCAGACTATCCTTCTCGTATGTCACCATCCCAAATCACCTCAAGCTATTAAACTTATTCCATAGATCCTACTCTAATACCAATTATTGGCAACACAAGGGAAACACTCATTTCATGTAAGTAGTGATATTCTCATCATTACCCATCTTCAATAGTTCATATTTTCCTTTCATGCACTATAGCTTGGCCATCTTCACATTACCATCACCTTCATACAAATTTTCCAATTTTTTCTAGATCTCATAGGTAGTTTTCAAATACATAACATTTGTCATCTCAGAATCAGTCAGAACACTCAACAATGCTTCCTTAGCTTTGATATTATATTCAACATCCCTAATCTCAACAGTAGTAGTAGGTCCACTCTGAGGAATAACATACCTATTACTTTTAATTTTCTAGTAGGATTCATGAATGCACTTCAAATGACACTCCATTCTAGCCTTCCATAGAGTGTAGTTTGTTCCATCAAATCTCAGACTATCCTTCTCGTATGTCACCATCTCAAATCACCTCAAGCTAATAGACTTATTCCACATAGCCTACTCTGATATCAATTATTGGCAACACAAGGATAGACAACTAAGAGGGGGGTGAATTAGTTATCTCATAATTTCAAACTTATTACCCTTTAATCTCAGATCTGATTATTAACAGTGAAATCATGAATCAACAACACATCAAAAACACAGATAACACCAAGATTTTTGTGTGTAAACCTTGATAGGGGAAAAACCATGGTGGAGGTTAATCCATAAGTTATACCATGTTAAAAGTATAAGAAAAATTAATAAGGAATGCACATGCATTTAGGCACACTACCTAGAGCTCACTACTCAAAGGAAGACTCATTATCTTACATAAAACTTTTAGATTAAATACATCAGAAGAATTTGAACTAAGAAAGTAGCATATGTTAATGCTTGAGTACAATTTTGGTTAAACACAAGAATACTTCTTCACACTTCTTCACTCTCCTTCACTTTTTTCTCTGCTTTCGAATGATTTGAACCTTATTCACACATAGCACTCGCACACTTCACATCAAACACTCTTACACACTTCTCAAATGAAGAAATAATCACTTATATATCCGCAACAAGAAATTACATTGCTTCATGTCTACTTCAACAAAATAATAGAATGAATGAAAATTGTTGGCCAAAAACAATAAATATTATCAATGCGCATCAACCAAGGTCGGTCACAACATAGTAGAGACCTAAAACAATGTCTTTGAACAAAAAAAACCTTCAAATATTCTTCCTCGGAGACCCACAACATGCTTCAACACCTTGTCAGCCATGAACACGCAAGAGAAAATCTTGGATCACAAGCACAATGATCAATTCAGACATGCAACATAAATAGAACATAATCTAGAAACATCCACAAACACTTCAAGAACATACGTAATACTTTGGATTACCAGAAACACATTGTCTTCTTCTGTGAACACCATTTTTAGTAACAGGATACGTGTCAAAACACATAACTTTATAACTTGCTCAAATATTCATGCGCACCTATAAAACTTATGGAGTGAGAACTTCATACATAGGAAAACAAACCCTTTAATACACAACTTATCATCATCAACATACTAAAAATTTCAACACACTGATCTTCGCTGCTTCACAAACAACCTATAACATATTTTATTACAGTTTTATCAATATCCTCAACATATATAGTCTTAAAGATATTAATGCTAATAGTTTTGACATCAATAAAAACCAAATATCAATAATATAACCACAACAACCAACAGTGCTATCATTGATAGCTCATCTACCAGTGAGACTGAGATACATTCTCAGTATAGGCAATACCTCATGTTTTTGAATCAATTGGCTCTCCCAAGGGTGGAGGTGCTTGCAGTGCCTCTCATCTCCGTGAAAACCCCTAGTGGACATGATTGTGTGATGGTCAGTAAAGCCAAAGATGATGATGGGGTGGTGAGTTCTCCTCCCATTGATGCAAGGATGCGAAGTGGGCACATGTACCATGGTTTCGATGCTAGTGTTAGGTCTTGTTGATGGAGAGCATGTCTAGGATTTGAATTTTGGTTATGGTAATAGTTTTGTCATGTTTTGGATGGATGTGAAATGTAAGGTCTATTAGTGGTTGGTGACCCCTTTCGATGGTTGTTACGATTTTGGTTTCCCTTGTTCAGTGAATGGTTGTAAGTCACCTTCGGGGAAGTTTTGGAAATGAAATCCAATTTTGTGTTGAAATGAAATGTTTTGAAATGTAACAGTAATGAGGTTGATGCTTGTTTCTCCCTTGGTTTATAAAAGGTATTTTAAGGCTCATTATAGGGGTAAGAATATTTGAGTCTAGAATGCTCTGTATAAAATTTAGGTGTAGATAATAGGTATAATGCAAAAAGCTTGGGAAGTATGCTAGTCTTTTTTCTTCGGTAAAAGTTGGATATGTAATGGACTTAAATAGTTATATATAAATTAATAATATCAAAATAAATCTAAAATTTAAAGCATATGCTCTCCTCTATGCAGTTCTATTAGATTATGAATGAAATTTCAAGGATCTTTTCATTTATCTTTAATGGTGCATTTGAATGTGTGATTTTATTCTATACTTTGAATTAAAGAGTTGATTAAATACTGGAATGTAGTCATAGGTTTGTTATAATATGAATGGGATTTGATAAGGAGTAGTGCTTTGAATAATATGATTTTTTGTACTATAAGGCATTATAGGAATATTCGATCTGGGTTGATGGAAGAAGTTGGGTCCACAAAAAGCTCAAAAAGTGGAAGTGTTTTTGCTGTTTTTAAGAATTTGTCACACTTCGACTGAAAATTTGAGGCACTTACACAATGAATTTTTAAAAAATTCGGTAATATGAAATTTTGAATTTTGAATCTAGTTTCTAAATATGTAAATTATTCAAAACCCAGATTGTAGAAATTAAATTTTGATAAGGATCTATAAAAACCACTTTTTAAAAGTCCCTATTTTTTTACCATACCATGCACGTGTACGGACAACACTTTTTGACTCAAATAAAATTAATTTTCTAATTCTTTTGGGGAAAGAGATCTAACAACATGAATATTGATGAGGAAATTTTTTTGTAACTTTTTGCTGATTTTGTTTTTTTATTAAATTTTTGTTGGGCTTAATTGTTGTTTTTAAAAATCAATGTGTACGGACAACATAATTTGACCTAAACTAAACATTTTTTGAAACCATTTGTTTTCATTGTGTAGAGAATTATCTGAAGATTGATGTCATATAATTTTTTTACAAAAAACTTAACCAAAAAAAAGTTATTAAAAAACAAAAAAAATTTGATATTTCAAGTTTAAGGACTAGTTTGCTTTGAAATTAATTAAAAAATAGAAAATTTAATCCAATCTTAATAAAAATTATATATTTAAAAACTAGACATCGTGTTATGTAATGGGTTTTAATTTTATTGATTGATTCAGAAAAAAAATTCATCAGCCATATTGTCAAAGTTGAACATTCTTCTTCAATCTGCCTTAGTTTTTTAGTTGCAGGTCAAAGGCTAAGGCTTGGATTTCCAAGCCTAAAACCAAGGCTACAGGTGGGTTGGGAAACCAGTTTTTAAATAATGTGTACGTGTTTCAGTAACACATACGCGTTATTTAAATGAAACACGTACGCATTTCATATTGCGTACACATTATGTTTTTACCCGTTGGGTAAAGATAATGCGTATGCATTTCTGATATAATGGTTTTTCCCTGATTTGAAATTTTTTGGTACAACACATTTTTCTTGCAACATTCTTTTTCTGCAATACAGTCCGAAAGCTCCATTTTCTACATTTTTTATTACAAAATTTGTCTTGTGCGGGGCATATTCGATTGTAAATTGGTTAAAAAGTTAAGTGCATGTTGAATTTTCTGAAGTGGAATCAAGTATAAGAATAATTTACAAGAAGATTCAAAAAAGAGATTTTTTGGATGTATTCATGATGTTTTTGTACTTCAAAGTTCAAAGAAGAAAGGATTTTCATAGTACAAAGTGTTATTTGAATATTTGAAGGAGATGAAAATTTAAAAATTGTTTACAAGTAAATCATTTTTTTTTCATCAAAGAGGGTTTGGTAACCATGGGATCAAAGCAAAGACAAAGAAAAAAGTGTAAAAAGTCAATTACACCCGAATAAATTCAAGCAAATAAAGATATGGAGGCAAAAAGACAAAAGGATAGAAGAGAAAGAATTCATCAAATGAAAAATTTGGAAGCATCTAGTTCAATGAATGTTGAAGAGAAAGCCATGAATGATGAAATGAATGTAGATGATGCAAATTTGGAGATGGTGAATATAGAAGAAAATGCAATTATGGAAACAAACTCAACTATGTCTTCAACTTCAACTTTGAGTGATATGGATATAGTACCTATGCAAACAACTTCGAGTATGTCTTCAAATCCACCTCCCAATGATATGGAAAATGCATCTATTCAAAAAATCTCTCTAGGTATTTTTTCAAACCCAAGTCTTGATAATATTTATTTTTCTTGTTTAGATGAAGTTGGATACACCATTGATGACATCAATAATTCTAGGGTTGAAAGAATGTAAAAACAAAAAAATGATGAAAATATATCTTATGAGAATGCAAATGTTAATCAAATCCCTCATATTGAGTAAAATGAGAATGAAATCCTTTTTACATTTGAAAATAAAAATGGAACCCCTTGTGTGAATGAAAATGAAACCCCTTGTATGGATGAAGGTGAAAAAAAAAAAATTACAATTGAAAAAGATATGTCAGATAACCTTCGTGGTAAAGTTTCTTGGAGACAAATTAGAAATTATGGAAATAAAATATATTAAATATTTTTTCATAGAAATAAATTAGGATTCCAATGTCAACTCATGGTGCAATTGATGAGAATGTGGAAAATGAGAAAAGTGATGAAAAAATTAGGTATTTTTGTAAAACCAAAAAAGAAAGATGATTCAGTAGAACAAGTCATTTCTAGTGTTGCTAATGCTAATGATTTTATAGGTAATAAAAGTCGATCTAAAGATAAAAATGCGGCTCGTCATGCAATAACAACTGCTTTAGTTGATAAAGCAACTTCAAATAAAATAAT
Organism: Sequoiadendron giganteum; assembly: GCA_007115665.2. NCBI lineage: Eukaryota > Viridiplantae > Streptophyta > Pinopsida > Cupressales > Cupressaceae > Sequoiadendron > Sequoiadendron giganteum. The sequence continues at coordinate 103,170,685 of VCHN02000014.1, forward strand.
GTTAAGTAATATTAGTAAATGTATAAAAGTAAATCCTAAAACTTTGATTAGAGCTGCTAAAAGAAGAGAAAATATTGAAAATGATCCAATTAATCAATGTTGGAGTTTTATTGGTAGACTCCGAAGATCCAACATGGAATTAACTAATGAAATTAAATATTTGATCAATAAATTTTTGCATGATAATACAAGGGTATCACCTAACATTAGAGATGTCTTAAAATTAAGGGTGGGTTCCAAAATTCGTGTACCTCATCCAAAGCATCTCTTAGATATGAATCAAAATGAATTATATAAAAAAAAATTAGATGCTTCAATCTTAGAATTGAATATTAAAATAAGTCAAAGATCATTCAAAAAGTGTAAACCTTGGTATGTTAGAATTAATAAGCAACGAATCTCTTTTTGTTGTAAGACTCATGTACAATTTCGTTATTATTATGATAGTTTTCGATATATACAATGCACTTTGCATGTTAGCCAAATAATGCAAGACATTTGTGGTATTAATATGCCACCTAAAAGAATTAAAAATTTTATGTTAGGTTTGTTTTGTGAACCCTCTAACAGAAACTTATTTTATTTAAAATCATGTATTTTTGGAGAATGTGATAGATGTGCTAACTTTTCATTATTAGGATAATGTATGCATGAAAGTAGTCTAAATGAATTTGGACAACAATTAGTAGATGTAAAAAAATTTAAAAATGTTGAGTGTTCTTTAAAAGATGGAAAAATTGGAAAACGTTGTGAGCCAATTATGGAAAAATTTACTGTGCATGCATTTATTAAAGAATTTAAAGACAAGATTGTACCTAAATATGTTCAACACTCTCAGTATGCTCATTGGCTTGATAATCAATTTTGTTTATGTAAAAACACATTCCCAATTGGAACTATATTGTCAGTTGTTGATTTTGCTAAAAATTATACTCTTGCTCCACAAGAAGAAATTCAATCACAGTATTATAATTCAATGCTAGTAGCTATTTTTGTTCATATTTTTTATAGGCATGTAGATGATAGTAGAGAAGATAATAGAATTTTTTTGAGAGAGTACCATTTTTATGTAAGTGATAATCGATTACATTCATCCGAGTTTGTTCAATATTGTTTTGATATATTTTTAAAAAAATTAAAAGAAAGAGGAATTCAATTGCTAGAACATCTCATATGGTTAGATAATTACACGAGTCAATTCAAAAATGCTAGGATTTTTTAGTGGTTATGTATATTTCATAAGGAAAATAATATCCAGAACATATGGAGTTTTTTTGAAGCCGGTCATGGTAAGAGAGAACATGATGGAGTAGGTGCATGTGTGAAAAGAGCTCTTGCTAGAGAGCAACTAAAATTTGAGGATGCTGAAAAATTTAGAGATGCACGTGCAATTGTAGATTGGTGTAACACCAAATTATCTACAAGAATAAGTGAGAGCTCAATAATTCATCGCTTCTTTTGGTTAGTTGAAGAAAATGATATTTGTTCTCGACAATATTGTGAAACAATTAATGGATCTGCAAAATGGCATTCATTTAAGAGTTCAAATGCAAACACATGGACAATATGGACAAGGGAGTAGGCATTTTTTTTTCAATTTTGTATTGCAAGTGATTGGGAGGCTTGTGAAAATATGGAATGGGTCGAACAATGGCAACAAAGAGCCTTAACACCTACATCAACACATGTTCAACATGGAACAATAATTGAAGATAATCAAGCATTCACATCAAAAGATTATGATCATGTTTATGATCTTGTACAAGAAGGTACATTATTTATTGAGATGAATTTTATATGTATGCATCTTTATATACATGAATTAAATATAATTTGTGCTCTTTATTGAAATTTTTATCTATTTTTGTAGGACATGTGTATGTTGTTGTTGCACCCGAGGGGAATGAAGAGGAGACAAAGTACTAGTTGGCTAAATGTGTTGAGATAAAACATAATTTGGTACATCCTAGAGTGGATGATGATAACTTTGAGTATCCAACTGGTTCATTCATTGTTGTTGGCACCTATCTTCAAAAAAATTTGATAAGAAAGAATGGCTTGCCTGCATTTGAAGATTATGAAAGACACAAGAAGATTATACATTATTCACATTTGATTTTGGAAACCAATATAAAACTAGTTAGATATCAAGGGAGGCCTGTAAATAAAGTTTTATGGACACTTTCAATGGATTATCATGAGACAATCATAGATGCATTACAAAAGAGAGAGGATGTGGATGGTACAACAGAGTAAATAAATATTGGTAAGTATATCTAGTTGTATGTATATATATTTAATTGATATATATATTTGTCTTTAAATTCATTTCCTAATTAAAGTTCTATATCATTTTTTGTTTCAGGTCTCCCTTGATACTATATTCTTTACAAAAAAGAGAGGAGATGCACTCTTATTACAATGGAATTCGAATCTAGAGACATGTAACTATATATAGTTGTAGATACATTTAGTTGAGAGTGTAAATATAAAACTAAATTTAATTCATTGTCATTTTATAAAAAGTTTATAATTGATTTCATATCCCCTTAAGCCATTCTCTTAAAATCCCTTAATCCATCCTCTTATGTACCATTAATACATCCTCTTGCATCCCATTTAAGTCTCTCTATTAATTCCCCTTAATTCATTCTATTAGGACCCCTTAATCCATATCCTTATATATCTATCCTTAATCCATCCTCTTGCATCCCCTTAAGTCACTCTCTCAACACCCCTTAAGCCATCCCCTTAAGCAATCCCTTTAAGTTTAGAGTTTAGGGTTTCTAGGGTTCATGAGATGCTTAGAATAACTAACCTATAACTAATTCTCTCAACACCCTCTTCAATCCCCTTAAGCCATCCTCTTACGATAATGCACCTGAGATTTAGGGTTCATCTCCTATTCAATTTAGGTCACATGGTTTAGGGTTTAGGGTTTCTAGGGTTCATGAGATGCTTAGAATAACTAATTTATATGTTTTTGGTTTATAGGGTTCATGAGATGATTAAAATAACAAATTTATATGGATTAATGGTTTAGGGTTGATCTCCTATGATTTAGGTCACATGGTTTAGGGTTTAGGGTTTCTAAGGTTCATGAGATGCTTAGAATAAAAAATTTATATGGATTAATGGTTTAGGGTTCATCTCCTAGGATTTAGGTCACATGGTTTATGGTTTAGGGTTTCTAGGGTTCATGAGATGCTTAGAATAAAAAATTTATATGGATTAATGGTTTAGCATTGATCTCTTAGGATTTAGGTCACATGGTTTAGGGTTTCGGGTTTCTAGGGCTCATGAGATGCTTAGAATAACTAATTTATATGGATTAATGGTTTAGGGTTGATCTCCTAGGATTTAGGTCACAATGCTTTAGGGTTTAGGGTTTCTAGGGTTCATGAGATGCTTAGAATAAAAAAATTATATGGATTAAGGATTTAGGGTTGATCTCCTAGGATTTAGGTCACATGGTTTAGGGTTTAGGGTTTCTAGGGTTCATGAGATGCTTAGAATAACTAATTTATATGGATTAATGGTTTAGGGTTGATCTCCTAGGATTTAGGTCACATGGTTTAGGGTTTAGGGTTTCTAGGGTTCATGATATGCATAGAATAAATAATTTATATGAGTTTTAAGGGTTTATGGTTGATCTCCTAGGATTTAGGTCACATGGTTTAGGGTTTACGATTTCTAGGGTTCATGAGATGCTTATAATAAAAAATTTATATGTATTAATGGTTTAGGGTTGATCTCTTAGGATTTAGGTCACATGGTTTAGGTTTTAGGGTTTCTAGGGTTCATGAGTTTCTAAAAATAACAAATCTATATGGATTAATGCTTTAGGGTTGATCTCTAGGGATTTAGGTCACATGGTTTAGGGTTTAGGGTTTCTAGGTTTCATGAGATGCTTCAAATAAAAAATCTATATGGATTAATGGTTTAGGGTTCATCTCCTAGAATTTAGGTCACATGGTTTAGGGTTTAGGCTTTCTAGGATTCATGAGATGCTTAAGCCATGTCCTAGGGTTCATGACATGCATCCCCTTAATCCACCCTCTTGCATCCCCTTAAGACATCCCTTTAAAGGACCCTTAATTCATATCCTCTCACATGTACCCTTAATCCACAATCTTGCATCCCTTAAGTCACTCACATAATTCCCCTTAAGCCATCCTCTTAGGACCCATTAAGCCATATCCTAGGGTTCATGACATGCATCACCTTAATCCACCCTCTTACACCCTTTGAGACATTCTATCAACTCTCCTTAATCCACCCTCTTGCATCCCCTTAAGACATCCCTTTAAATGACCCTTAAGTCATATCCTCTTACATGTACCCTTAATCCAGAATCTTGCATCCCTTAAGTCATTCGCATAATTCCCCTTAAGCCATCCTCTTAGGAACCATTAAGACATACCCTAGGGTTCATGACAAGCATCCCCTTCATCCATCCTATGACAAACATCATTTGAATTTGTATGGAATTTATAAGATCCAATTTTGTAAATTTTACTATATATTTACTTAAATGAGTCAAAAAAATTAAATAACTACTTACTTACATTAATCGTTTTTGTAGGTTCTCATCAAGTCGATCTACTGTGCGATTGTCACTGAAAAATTATTTTATCAAGAGACTATGTAAATATCAATTTTTGGTCTTCACGTAAAAGTTGATAAGATAAATAATTGGATATACATGTGCACACATATATGTTACATCATGTTGTATAGATGTATGATGTTCAAAGAACTTATTAGTAACTTTTTAAATATCTCGTTCCAATTTTATAGATTATACATTTCATATAATTGTTCAAATATTTTCTAGAATTGGAAAATAGTTAAAATTACATTCCCTTAATTTATTAAGAATATAATCTAAACTATTTAAAAAATATTTTAATTTGTCACCTTTAACCATGTCATAAATTGTATGTTTATGAAATTTTATTGTAGAGATAAGAATTTATATAGTGCATGTATTACTTGAAAATTAGATAAAATATCTAGATCTACATATGTATGAGTGAATATAATCATCAAAATGAAAATAAAACGATCATAATTGACTGCATATATATAATCATAACATTAAAGTCATCTGATATAAATAAACACAAATATGTATATGTCAAGTCCAACACATAAAAGTTTAAATAAAACTAGAGATGTCTGGTCTATTTAAAATTTAAAACCATTTAACTATCAAGTTGATCAGTCAAATCAAGTCTCCTCTTTGTTCCAGGTCGATTAGATGTACCTAAATCATGTTGTAAAAGAGTACAAGAAAATTGAAATTATATTTAAATTTATTTATAAATTTGGATATAATTAAACATATTTAAACCTGAAAATATAAACTTTTGGATAAAAAATAAAAAATAAATTAAATATCTAGTAAATACAATAAAAATGACTCTCAGTACATGCATAAATTACCATATGATCATGTGAATCTACTAGCACATTTTGTTCAACAGGTAGCATAAATGTCACTTGAGAAGATCCAAATGCCTGATTTACTATATCCTGCATATTCATATAAAGCAATCAATATGTTGAAACCTCGAATATATATATGTATTTAAAAGATCCGTAAAAATTGTTTAGGATATTTAGTAAAGTTTACAACCTCGAATGATATGACCTCAAGATCACGCACTTGAGATTTCCCATGAATAAATGTTGACGATGTCTCAAGTGCACCTGCGATGGGTATCTCATGAAATAGCTGCATATAGATGTACAACAATTTGTATAGATCATTCATGCATATGTATGTAAATTTAAATATTAAATTAGATATATGATGTGTATTTAATTCAAACTTAACAATTTGTTTGAAAGAATGCAACTGAGTTGATGATCACTCAGGAGCACTCACCACAACTTGTGGCTGGTCAGCACTAGCCATGCTCATCTGACTTCTCTGCATCTAGATATCATACATATCAATCACACATCATGTGTACACATTCAAAATAAATTAGATATATATTCACACAAACTTTAGATTTAATATATATTGGTTTAAGTACCTAAGAAAAAGGTGATCCCATATCTACAACACTTGACATATAGACACGATCATTTTGAGTTTCAGGCATTGTCTGATCATGTGTCTACACCAAACACTTATTGAATTAGTATTGTATTATATATATAATTTGATGTTATTATTTAAACATTAATTTTGCACATTCCAAAAAGAAAAATTAAGTTCAAAAGATGAACATACCTATGTTCGATGATGCTCAAAATATAGTAAATCCATAAATGACTTTGTCTCATACGCATGTGGGTCACCTGAAGTGGATTCTTGAGTATTCCTATTGCTCGAGCCTCCATGCTCTCTATTGACCACTTCAACCACCACGTGTGAAGTTTGATGAGTGAGATGTCCTGAAAGTGAACTCAATGCTCCTAATGTCGATAGCATGGTCTGCTACTGAAATGCAGGGGACAAACCAAGAGAAGGAGGAGGAACAATAGGATAAATTGGAGCATGTCGTTGAGGATCAACATGTGCTCCTAATCTATGTTGGGTCATGCCACACCCAGCTCCCTAAAATAACCTCATATCAAAATAGTTGGGTTTTAAACCCAACTCAAAATCTGCCAGTAACTTTCTCAAAAAGTATAGGGGCACCTCAAAATTTCCATGTGGTGGAGTATCAAACACCATCCACCATCTATCCCAAAAATGTGTAGTTATCTAGGGGTGCTTACACCATTAAATTGAAATTCATTTTTCGGTGGGTGGAATTGGTTGGCTAGTTTGGGGGTTAAAAAAATGCTAGTGAGTAAGTGCACCAAGATGGTTCCCAAAGAGGGGACTTAAGTGGACAACTTTTTTCTAAAATCAGGAAATATTGACCTTGGACATGAAATTGAGGATACCTAGACTCAAAATTTTGAGATGGAAAAAAAAGAAGGATTCAAGTGCTCTGAGTCTACTTTCTAAATTACTAATTTATTTTGAAAATTATTGAGATTAAGGGGTTCAAACAAGGGACATGCACAAATTGGTGTTGTTTTTGTTAGAAAAACATAACATAGCAACTCTTGTATGACCCTTGTATGGTGAACTTTTTTTTAGTATTTTTAAAATTGCAATTGTCTGAAGTTAGCTAATAGTATGTAGTTGATGCATGATTTTTCTGATAATTTTTTAATGAATATTTGATTTTTTACTAATTTGCGAAGTGGACATATCCTGAAAATAGAATTTTGGTCATGCTACCCCTACAAATTTTGGAAACTAATTGATTTGTTTTTTTTTTAATTTTTTTAATTTTGTAGAATGGAGTCTAGTTTCTAAAAATGTAATTTATTTGAAAAATTGATGAATGGTTAATTTATAACAAAAAAAATACCAAACACTACTTTTTGGAAAAAAATAGACATACAGATAAAATAAATTATGGATGAAAAACTTAACAGTTTCAGAAAGTGAAAACAATTACGTCATTGGATAGCTAAGAGATAACCCAACATTAGCCATGTGCTCAATTTTTTCAATATTGAACCACGTGCAATCCTGATAGTGAGAACAAACTCGATTATGAGAAATATTGTGGATTTTTTAAAAACTCGTGTCTGGTCATTAGGAATGCCCTCCAAGCCTTTGGGTTGGTATTCCAAGGCAAGTACCAAGCTTAAAGTTTGATAATTCCAAAAGCAAGATATAACGTGAATGTGTTATAACGCATGTGCATTATATCTCACTTTTGACATGGTTTTTTTTTCACGGGGAACATGTCTACTACAACATAATGCGAGTGCGTTATAAAGCACTCACGTTATGTCTTACTTTATGTTAAATGATAATATATTAATGTATGCTGATATATTTTTATATACATGTATATATGTATGCTTGTATGGATGTAAGATTATATGTACATATGTATGATGCTTGTATGTATGTCTTTAGACGAAGGAAGAATCTAGAAAGAGTCTAGAGAGATGGAGAAGGGGTCGAAGTGAGAGTTTAAGAGAGAGGGAGTGGGAGAGAAGGGGTTGGATTGAGGGGGACTTAGATAGGTAGGGTGGGAGGGATAGAGGGAGCGAGAGAGAGATAGGGGGGGTCAGAGAGAGAGAATTGAGGGAAAGGGAGAGAGAGAATTGAAAGAGAGGGAGAGAGAGAGAGACAAAGAGAAAGAGAGGGTTATGTAGGTAGGGTGCGAAATGGGGAGAATTGAGAGTGTGAGAGGGAGAGACTTGAGAGTGTGAAGGGGGTGAGAGGGAGAGAGTTGAGAGATAGGTAGTGAGAGGGAGTGTGAGAGAGAGGGAGTGGGAGAGAGAGACAGTGTGAGTGAGAAACCTGAGAGAGGGAGAGGGTGTGAGAAGGAGTGACCTGATAGAGGTAGAGAAAGAGGGGGGTGGAGTGAGAGGGACTTATCTAGATAGGGTTGGAGGGATAGATAGAGAGAGGGGAGAGAGACAAAGAGAGAGTTACCTAGGAAGGTTTCCAGAAGGAGGGACCTTAGAGAGAGAGGGGGTGGGAGGAAGAGACATGAGAGAGAGGGAGAGAGAGGTAGTGGGAGAGAGTGGGATGGAGTGGGAGGGAAATAAAGAGAGATGGATAGAGGGAGTGAGAGAGGGTGGCAGGGATTGATTGAACGAGAGTACACAAAAAGAGGGAGACGATAGATAGAGACAATTATAGAGGGTGGGAAGGAGGGAAGGAGGGAGACGTGAGATGTATAGATAGAGAGAAAGTGATAGGGGTTGAGGGATTAGGGTGGAGGACCTATAGGGTTGATGGTTTCTAGGGTATTAGGGTTTAAGGTTTGAGGGTTGATGGAATAGTTTTGGTGGTAGAGGATATTTGGTTGAGGGTATAGGGTAGAACGTTTAAGTTTTAAGCGTTTAGGGTTGAAGGGTTTGGCGTTAAGGGTTTAGGGTTAAGGGTTTACTTGGTTGAGGGTAGAGGGTGTAGGGTATAGCTTTGAGGGTATATGGTTGAAGGATTAGGTTGAGGGTCCAATGTAAGGGGTAGAGGGTTTAGGGTTTAAGGATTGAGGGTTGAGGGATTAAGGGTTGAGGGTTGAGAATTGAGGGTTGAGTGTTTAATGTATAGGGTAAAGGGTAGAGGGTTTAAGGGATGAGGGTTGAAGATTGACGGTTTAAGGTATAAGGTCGAGGTATTAGGGTTGAGGGTCCAATATATAGGGTATAGGTTATAGGGGTTGAGAGATTAAGGGTTGAGGGATTAGGGTTTAGGGTAGAGAGTATTGGGTTGAGGGTAGAGGGTAAAGGGTTTAACAGTTTAGGGTTTAAGGGGTTAGGGTTGAGGGTCGAGGGTTTAGGGTTGAGTGTTTAAGGGTTTAAGGGTTGAGTGTTTAAGGGTCAACAGGGTTGAGGGATTAGGGTAGAGAGTTTACTAAGTGGGTTTAAGGGTTGGGGGATTAGGGTTGAGGGTAGAGGGTAGAGGATTGCCAGTAGAGGGTAGAGGTTTTATGGGTTAGGGTTTAAGGGTTTAGGGTTTAGGGATGAGGGATTAATAGGTTATAGGGTAGAGGCTATAGGAGTTGAGGGATTAGGGTTTAAGGGTTGCGGTTTGAGGGATTCATAGGGTATAGAGGTTGAAGGATTAAAGTTTAAGGGTTGAGGGTTGAGGGTTGAGGGATTAAGAGGGTATAGGGGTTGAGGGATTAGGGTTTAAGGGTTGAGGGTTGAGGGATTAAGAGGGTATAGGGATTGAGGGACTAGGGCTTAAGGATTGAGGATTGAGGGTTGACAGATTAAGCAGGTATAGAGGATTAGGGATTAGGGGTTGAGGGATTAGGGTTTAAGGGTTGAGGGTTGAGGGTTGATAGATTATGAGGGTATAGGGGTTGAGGGATTAGGGTTTAAGGGTTCAGGATTGAGGGTTGAGGGTTGAGAGTTGATGGATTAAGAGGGTATAGGGGTTGAGGGATTAGGGTTTAAGGTTAAGGGTTGAAAGTTAAGAGGTATGGGATTGAGGTTGAGGTTGAGGGATTAAGAGGGTATAGGGGTTGAGGGATTAGGGTTTAGGGGTTGAGGGTTGATGGATTAAGAGGGTACAGGGGTTGAGGGATTAGGGTTTAAGGGTTGAGGGCTGAGGAATTAAGAGGGTATAGGGATTGAGGGATTAGGATTTAAGGGTTGACGGTTGAGGGTAGAGGGTTGAGGGATTAAGAGGGTATAGGGGTTGAGTGATTAGGTTTTAAGGGTTGACAGTTGAGGGTTGAGGGATTAAGAAGGTATAGGGATTGAGGGATTAGGATTTAAGGGTTGAGGGTTTAGGGTTCAAGGATTAAGAGGGTATAGGGGTTGATGGATTAGGGTTTAAGGGTTGAGGGTTGAGGGTTGATGTATTATGAGGGTATACAGGTTGAGGGATTAGGGTTTAAGGGTTGAGCATTTAAGGGTTGAGAGTTGAGGGTTGAGGGTTGAGGGATTAATAGGGTATAGGGGTTGAGGGATTAGGGTTTAAGGGTTGAGGGTTGAGGGATTAAGAGGGTATAGGGGATGAGGGATTAGGGTTTAAGGGTTGAGGGTTGAGGGATTAAGAAGGTATAGAGGTTGAGGGATTACGGTTTAAGGGATTAGGGGTTGATGGTTGAGGGTTGAGAGTTGATGGATTAAGAGGGTATAGTGGTTGAGGGGTTAGGGTTGAGGGGTTGAGGGTTGAGGGTTGAGGGATTAAGAAGGTATAGGGGTTAAGTGATTAGGGGTTGAGGGTTGAGGGATTAAGAGGGTATAGGGGTTGAGAGTTGAGGGTTGAGGGTTGACAGATTAAGAGGGTATAGGGATTAAGGGATTAGGGTTTAAGGGTTGAGGGTTGAGGGCTGAGGGCTGAGGGATTAAGAGGGTATAGGGGTTGAGGGATTAGG